>CAUYUJ010014937.1:906197-1033697 GCA_963575745.1 Prorocentrum cordatum
CAGCTCCTCTCCACCAGAATAGTGAGCAGACCAGTGGCGGTGGGGGACAGCTGCCTGCTTTAAACAAAAGGCCTAGCAATTAAATACCTTCATCACGTTGCCTGTATGTACTTCAACCCCGCGGCGATTCCACTGGGGATAAAGGCCCTTGCTGCAAAACATATTCCAACCAATGCGAGTAGCTTTCGTCGGAGCTGTATAAACATCTCCCAGGCCACGAACACTCATTCCAGACGAGTGGCAGTAGCACTTTATGCAAATGAATTAGACACTGGAGTCTGAGCAATCAAACGCAATGGTTTTGTGGCCCAAGGAATCCAAGCGAACCGAATCTAGCTTGCTCGAACCGGGGCAAATCCCGGGAGCCGGCAGATAGGCGGCAGCTCTCGTTCCGCGAAGACACACTTCACAGCGCCAGGCTCCAGCCCAGCTCCTCCATTGATGGCAACGGCCAGGAGAGGCAGGGGGGGACTTTAAAAGCTCAACTTCTGAGAGGTCGAGGGGCTCCCAAAGGTGAAGGAGGCTCGACGCTAAACGAATCACAGACCGACCAATGCGAACGGAGCGATCGATCACCTCCAGGGCATCATCGTCCCTGGGGTGCAGACGGGCCGCGTGCTTTGCGCCCGCATCGGCATGCTGATTCCCAAGCCGCCTCCACCGCTCCCCACTATCGATGCCAGGCTCGTCTACGCCCTAATGAGCCGCGACTTTCTCGAAGACAAGGACGGAGGACGCAGAGGAGTAACACTGCAGCAGAGCACCAGCATAGACCCTTTTACCCGAGAGCTGTTCATCTCTTGGCAGGCCTGCCATCTTGGCTACGCTGCTACAGTCAGACCAGGTCTTGGCCTCACCCTCGGAGGCAAGCAAATGGGCCCACGTATAAGCAGACAACTCGGCAGACTGGGGAGTCTGGGGATACACTGCCCAGACAGGAGCTCTGAATTCAGCCAAACACGAACCGGAATGATCAACCATAGCCACACAGGACGCGGCTCGAGACAATTCACGGATGGGATGGCGGCAGCAGGAGCCGTCTATAAACAGGCTGCCCCAAAAAACCCTGTCCGGAGCACCACCTGAAGGGGGGGGGCAGGATCCTTCACGTGCCACTTAACGATTGGACCTTCCTCTTCCTTGCAGGACTTGGGGTAGGCATCCGCCGGGTGAGCGAAAGCTCCCGAAACACGCAGGAAGAGGTCATCTCCCTGCTCTTCGGCCTGAAGGGCCCACGCGAGAACCTCCTCATCAACAGTCGCCGCACGAATGGTGGCAACAGAACTGCGGGGGCAAGTCCATGGACGATGAAATGCGGTGTCTGGACGCCCGCAGAGAGGACACCCCACAGTAATCTGATAGCCAAGTTGGCGCGCACGCTCTCGAGTGAAGAAGGCCTCCGTGGCGAAAGCTCTGATCCTGGCTTTGTCCAAAGCCGAGAATGTGTTGCTGGCGAAGGCTTCTTTTATTCTGTCATAACAAATGCGATTATTGACGCCGGGTTTAGCAGCCGAGTCACGCTCCAGCATACGGAAGTGAGCCTCCCGGCACAGGAGCTTGACGAGAGCAGGGAAGAGGATACCCAACGGCAGACTGCGGCCCCGATCGTCGCGAATCGTCATAAAATCTGACGTGGCCCAGCCAAGGCGGGAGAGAGACATCCTAAACGCGCTGATGGGCCCGGCAACAGAACGCCACGAACACGAATCAAGCCGCAAGACACTGTTCCAAGCCCTGCGCAAAGAAGGAAGATCCAGAGACCATCTGATAGCGGCCGTCTGAGTAAGCCACACTTCCCTAGACCATTGAACAATGGGGCAACAGGCAGTGCGTCAACAAGGGTCATTGTCCAAGTTAGCAGAAGAGGTGAGAGAGCGGAGACGGGAGGAAGGGCGGACCGCGGAGAAGAGCCGACGACGAAGGACGAGGAGATAATGATCAGAAATCCCCGTAACTTCACTCCCATAGCTCGATCCCGCGAACGGGCACGACGAAAAAACCTTGATGATGGCGCACCGCTTCAACGCCTTATGTTGCTTCTTGTGGCGGGTGGCTTTCCTGCTGGCAGCTGCGATCCTAGCTTTGAGCTTGGCCGAACGGCCTCCAACTCTGAGCGCGCGACGGGCAGTGTGGTCGACGCCTGCGCTGACGGCCGTGGAAGAGTGCGATGGGCAAAGATCGGCCAGACGTGAAGACACCTGTTCCCCCACATGCTTGGAGGAAGCAACGAGGCAGGTTTTCTCCATGGCAAAGCCACAACCCAAAACGCCTTCAACAATCGCGTGAAGATCCTTCGTCCCAGCAACAATCGAATCGATGACCTGCTGCGGAGGGCCAGTGGCCGAAAGGCCCTGATCGTCGATATAGACGTCCAAGTCAAGCGAAGGCTGAGGCTGCAAACAATCATGCCCTTCCATGCCGCGCACGCGCATAAACGCGGTGGCAAAGAAAACACCCCGCCACAACGCCTCGCTGCACAAAGTAAGGACCCTCGACCCAGCCTCCCAAGCAAAGAAAGCGACCGCAACGATAAGAAAAAAGGGCAACTCTGGCCAGCGCAGTCGGAAAGCCATGGCACTCACAGCGATACTCGAGAGCATCGAGCGACATATTCTCGTAGAATTTCCGAAGATCGAAAAATATGCTGCAAGAGGCCTGGCCGCGAGCTACGCCCGCTTCAGACTGCGCGGATTGACGCCAGACCACTTCCGCTGCTCCACGATGGCGTCCAGCGGCCCAGTGCCCCCTAGGATGTTGCTGGTCCCAATGCAAGGCCATGGGGCGCCTGAGGCGACCCCATGCCCTGCGCCATGAGCAGAACACCCCAATCGGCCTGTAGCCGCCGGAAGGCTTCGGGAGCAAAGCCAACAGGGCCACCGAGGTCTGAGGCGGCAAGACTCCAAGAGACTCAATCAGGGCGAACACCATGCTGAGACACTCCAGGGCCGCATCTCCGAGCAACGCAAAGTGGCGACAATGAAAACCGTCGAACGAAACAGCCGAGTCCTTCTTGTGCCGGCGAGAGACGGCGCGAATCTCTTCCGCCGAGAGCCCGGGCAATGGGTCCAGGACCTTGCCAGAAGGAGAAGCACCACTACCATTGCCCCAGAGGCTGGACAACTTGGCCCCCTCGTCTTCGAGCAAAGAAAGGGGGTCGGCAACGATGCAACCCTTGGCGCTGAAGGTCGAGGATGGGGTCCACGGGGAGGGGCCCCTAATGATTTGATGGGCGCGCTGCGATCCATTCTCAATGCCAGCGTGGAGCCGCGCTGACCAATCGGCCCTGGACAGCTTGCTAAACTGCTTGGCGGCTTCGAGAGCGGAGTCGCGCACCTCAGCTTCAAACTCCCCCAGATCTGCCACCGTCTGGCCGGGGGCGGCCGCCGCGCGAGCAGCGCGAGAAAAAAGCGCAGCACGCTCGCCAGAGCGCCGTGCTATATGAGCGGGAAGGTCCGCGATGAGACCAGCCAGCTGCTTCAGCGGACGGCGATCGCCAGCCCTGCGCGCGAGTGCAGAAGCACGCCACTGAGCCGCCAGCCACTTGACGGCGAGGCGCTCGGGATACCTGGGGTGGCCGCCGGACGAAAGGATCGACCGCCAGGCCAGCTGAGGCCCGAGCCCCCTCGTTCCGAGCTTGGGCACCTCGGCGCCCAGGATGGGGGTGAGGTCCTTCTCGGCCTGGTCGGCCCACAACTGGTAGAGCGGCCCCAGCAGGCTGTAGGCCCCTAAAAAACCCCCCTGCTCAGCCCGATCCAAAGCAGCACGAGCCACGTCCAGCGCTCGAGTCCACAAGGTCGTGGATTGCGGCGAAGGCCCGAAATCAGGCTGGGCGGGGAGGGGGGGGGGCTTCCGGAAAGTGAGGGCTTGAAGAATGGCCAGCCGGGGGTGGAATGTGAGAAGGGCGGGCCTGTGGGGGGACAGGGGCGTCGACAAATCGACTTCGCACCATTTAACGGCATTGGCCAAACCTCCGGAGCACGCGAAGAAATCAAAAATCGAAGCACCCCCCGTGGCTGGGAAGTGAGTGCAAGAAGGCGGAACAACAACACTGCCGCGCAGTTCCGAGACGAAACCAGAGTCCTCCAGGAGCGGCGGCTCAAAATTGCGGTCCGCTCCCGCAACAAAAGACAGCCCGCGCTCGTCAAGAAAGATGCCGAGACGCGACAAAATGTGAAGGTTGCGATCAGAGAGGGCTTCGGTGTGGTAAAGATACGAAGAGATGACGGCAATGGTAGGAGCGCCAGGGAGATGGATAGAGCCAGCAATGCATCTTCCCTGGACGACCCCCCCTCCCTTCATATCCCGAGGCCCGATCCAGCTACGGGCAAAAATCGCGACGCCTGCGCTGATGTCTCCTGCGTCCGTGGGCGCGGCCGCCGACCACGACGACTTCCAGCCTCGCTTGATGCGCCAAGAGCTGGCATCAGGAATCTCAGCACTAGAGAGACGATGTTCTTGGCATAAGATGACGTGGGCGTGTGAATAGCCTTCCAAAAGGTCTCTCATCGTTCCCCAAGAATTGCAGTTGACCGTCCGAATGTTCAGGGACACGCGTTTTGGATCATGCTCGAGGGAGGGGGGAGAGACAGAGCCAACGGCGCTCTGGGCCTGGCCAGCCGCACACTTACTGAGGCCAAAATCAGCTTGGCCAGCACCAGGACTGGCCTGACCATGCAATCTGGGGGCGTTGCCAAGGCGGTCCAGAAAAAACGGGGGACACAAGAAATGCCGAGCCGGCGCCTCTACCAAGAGCGATGCATGCCCAAACGCACCCCTGCTGGAAGAAGTTTGCCACGATGACGGATCTGCCAGCGGCAGCTCGTAACATGAAACCGAATGCATCCTGCAAGCGCTGTCCGCTTCTGCCAGAAAGAGCACAGGATACAAGGCAGACGGCCGAGAGAAAAATAATCAACACAAAAAAAGCATGCGTCGCCAGCCGGCGCGGCCTCAAGAGATCAGGTCAAACCAACGAAGTGGGAGAGACGACAGCATCAGCACGAGCAAGAAGCGTCGACCATCGCAGACGAGCCGTGTGACCTGAGACCTTCACTCCTGGGCCCTTGAGGAAAAAACGGCAGCCCTCGTCTGCTCCAGAGCTGAATCTGGGCCGGCGTGGGATGACAGAAAAAAACAGTGCTGGAAGAGAAATCCAAGATTTGAAATCCCCCCTGGGAAGGGGTAGCCGAAACAAAAACAGACCGAGCAAGCCAAGCTAGACCGGCCCGTCAGCTGCTCCAGGTCTCCCAGAGGGGGGCGGTTGGTCGGGCTTCGCAATGCGCTCGAGGAGGCTGGCGCTGGACGCCGCTGGCCGGCCTCAGTGGCTGGAGCAGCTGCAGGTGCAGCACCTTGGGCGGGGTCAGCACCTTCAGCGGCGACTGGGGCTCCACCTGCACCCTGGGGGCCAGCAGGAGCCGAGTCGCCAGGAAGAGCGCCAGCATCACCACGACGGCGCTTCGCAGCCAACCGCTTGTGTGGTCCGCGTGCGCCTCACGAGTGGACTCGATCTTGGCCTTCGTGTCCTTGAAAAGGGCGGCAGCCAAGGATGTGGCGCCTTCCTTGAGTTGAGCCGAGCGGGCTCGAAGCTCCTCCGTGTCGGTGGGGCTGAGCTCGTAGTCCGTCTCGATGATGTCGAAAAACGAATTTGCCGGGATGTCAAGCCACTGCTCCAGCTTGCTGCCATCAGGTATGTCATCAAGAGTGAGCCGGCGAGCTGGAGCTTCGGCATCAGCACTGGGAGCCTCGGGGCCGAAGAGTGTTGAGAATGCAAGCGACGTACAAGAACACCGTGCTCATGCTGAGCCTTCTCCAGCTCGGACTTGAGCGCTCCCACGTGCGCCCTCTGCGACTCCAGCTGCTGCGACATGGTCTCAAATTTGAGCGCGGCAGCCTCAAGTTTCTTCTCTGCCTGGCGTGCCGCAGAATGTGCACGAGACAGTTGCGCATGAAGCGGAGCAGGTGCGTGAACAGGAGGCGAAAGAGCCTGAGCTGCTGCACGAAACTGGCGAGCAGACTGCGAATCCCCCATCTTGTCGTAAAGGGTGGCCAGCTGCTGGCACTCTTCCACTGAGAGCTTCCGCTGGCCACCACCATCGCCGTTGACCATAAAAAGGCGGACAGGTGCCCTTGGCCTTTGCCGGGACCAAGAGCTCCTTGGCCGGCTCCTTTCCCTCCTCCTTTAGATGTGTTGTCGACGAACTGTCCAGGAGGAGGGAATTGGAGTGCAAAAGAAGATGTTTGTCCTTGTCCGAACCAGACGCTGCCAGCCGTACCAGGACGAGTGGAACCGCAGTGCTTGCACCGAGTGAACCAGCTCGCATTTTTCTTGCACCCGCAATTCGGACATACCCAACGATGCCCGCCAGGAGCACCATCAGGCTGAGGAGGCTGAGGCCGAGGGATGAGCGGCGGCCAAATCGATGATTGGTTGCCTCCGACATCCGATGGAACCCATGGTGCGCACGTGAAGCCCATGTGGCTAGCGCCTCCCATGAGCGACTGCTTGCCACCTGAACCCTTCTGCGCCATTCCTCCCGTGAATACATGAAAGCTCCAACAACGGTCGTTGCTGAAAGTGAAAGAGTGAGGGTTGAGGCCCTCGACCTGAGAAGATGAGCCACTTGGCCCGCAACAGCAATATGCCGTTCTGACGGATGCTGTTGCAAGCCCAAAAACTTGGGCCAGAACGGCTAAGCTTGAGCCAAAATGGCTACGGAGGAGGAGGAGGAGGAGGAGGAGGAGGTGAGGAGGAGGAGGAGGGGGAGGAGGAGGGGGAGGAGGAGTAGGAGAAGGAGGACCTCCTCCCCCTCCAACTTATGGTGGTGGTGGTGGAAAACGTACCCATCATGACCCTTTGTCTGGGGGGGGGGTGCACAACCAATATCGATGCCACCGACACGCCGCCGTGGGGGCCCTGGCCGCGTGCTGCTGCTGAAGAATACTCCAGCCGCCAGGCAAGAAACGAACGAGGAGCACGCCGACGGGCCTCCCACGGCGGCGTGCCATTGCTGCGTGCCCTCTTCTTCAGGGGAACGAACAACGACACAATCATAACAACTCGAAGGTCCGGGCGGATTTCTATGATCTGCGCTGAACCCCCCCTCCCTGGCGCGCGGAGCGCGCCAGGGGCGCGCCGGAGGCGCCGCCAGGGGGCCCCGGCGGCAGATCCTAGAAATCCGCGCGGAGCGCCAGAAGTTTACGTTCATGCAGTTGTTTCTTCTTCGAGGGTTCTCTACTGCCCTCCCGACACAGTCCCTCGACCGACCGACCGACCGAGGAGCAGGAGGCGGAGCAGGGGCCCGGAGAGAGGAGGGCGCGGCCCACCGGCAGAGCCCGCCCCGCCCACGCCGCGGGCGCGCTGGACCGCGGCAGGCCGCCGCACCGCACGCCCACCGGGCGGCCGCCCAGCCTCGGGGGGGTCCAAGAGGGGGGCGTCCAAGAGTGGGGGGGAGGAGGAGGAGTGGGAGGAGAAGGAGGAAGGAGGAGGAGGAGGAGGAGGAGGAGAGGAGGAGGAGGAGGAGGAAGAGGAGGAGGAGGAGGAGGAAGGAGGAGAGAGGAGGAGGAGGAGGAGGAGGAAGAGGGAGGAGGAGAAGAGGGAGAAGGAGGAGGAGGAGGAGGAGGAGGAGGAGGGGGAGGAGGAGGAGGAGGGGAGAGGAGGGAAGAGGGGGAGGAGGAGGAGGAGGAGGGAGGAGGAGGAGGAGGAGGAGGGGAGGAGGAGGAGAGAGGAGGGGGAGGAGGGGGAGGAGGAAGAGGGGAGGAGGGGAGGAGGAGGAGGAGGGAGGAGGAGGAGGAGGAGGAGGAGGAGGAGGAGGGGCGAGGGCGAGGGCGAGGGCGAGGAGGGGGAGGGGGAGGGCGAGGGCGAGGAGGAGGAGGAGGAGGAGGAGGAGGAGGAGGAGGAGGAGTGAGTGGTCCAGGGCGGGGGGCTGGCAGAGGGGGGGGGCGCAAATCATGGCTGGCGGCGCGTGCGCGGTCCAGGGAGGGAGGGGGGCTGGCAAGAGGCGTGTTGAGACGAGAGGAGGCGGTATGAAATCTGGGGAGATCTCATGGCCCCCGCCACGAAATCCACCACCCCATGACTAACGTTGAAAAGTCTTTCGAATACCCACCCCAGGGGGTAAATAATCACTTGTTCAGCGGCCTTTCTCAAGAGCGCCCCAAGAAGACTCCAAGAGACACCCGAAAGGCACCCCAGAGGCCCCCGAGCGGCTTCCGAGAGCCCAAGATGACCTCCAAGATGGCTCAGATAGCCCAAGCTGGCTCAAGATGGCTCCCACGATGCTCCAAGCGGCCCCAATACCGCTCCAAGACGGCTCGAGATGGCCACGGAGCCTCCCAAGCCTCCCTCGCTGCTTGACTATGCGTGTCTCTTCCACTCTCCCCCCGTCAAATCTCATGGACATCGTTTCAAGATGGGCTGGTGGGGACACTTTTTGTACGCGGGCGCGCGAAACGAGTCGCACGCGGTGCAAGCGGCTGGTGGGGATACGCAAAGCGTCAAGAATTTGTTTGTTTTTTTCCGCGGTACCCGCCGCGCAACAACGACGACGGCAGCTACGACTACGAGGAGGAGCAGGAGGAGGAGGAAAAGGAGGAAAAGGAGGAAAAGGAGGAGGAGGGAGGAGGGAGGAGGAGGCTTTAGGACCAGCCCAGCTAACCGCCGAGAGAAAAGAAGCGGGGGGGGGCGAGGGGGGACGACCCAAACCAGAGAGATCTTCAGCGGTGAGTCATCACCCCCCTCTTGGCCGCCCCTGACATCGGGGGCGGCCAAGAGTGGGGTGACCAAGGGGGAAGGGGGAAGCGCAAATCATGGCCGGCGGCATGTGCGCGGCCCAGGGGGAGGGCCGGGCCCGTAACGAAATAAGAAGAGGCGCCATGAAATCTGAGGAGATATCATGACCCACGGCGTGATCTCCCCCCCCTAGCCATCACCCCCCTCTTGTCGGGCGTTGGCAGAACTGGGTTTAGTGGAACCTGGTTTAGTGATTTGTACCGGGGGCGCCCCCCCGTCCCATGTCCACTGACCGGAAATGCCGTCACCCGAGAAAGCACCAGCTGTGGCAACCTGGTTTAGTGACTCTGGCCCATTTGGGAGCTCCAGGGCCCTACCACTAATCGGGCCCCCTTACCCGGGGTCCTGGCTATACCCGATCTCTCGCCATCGCTCGGACGCCCACTTCCCGTGCATTTTTCGGTTTCGTGCGTGTTGTTTTTGCTCGATGGTCCAGGATCTTCCTCAATGGTTTGGTCCTCGCCGAGAAAAAAATGCACACGCCCGAGCGATGCCAAGATTTTGGCCGCTCCCGACAGCCAGCGCCGCTGGCCGGCCCGGAGCTCCGCCGGGCCGCCCAGGGCCCGCGCCAGGCGCGCCACGCGCGGCCCGCACGCCGCCGCCATCGCGCGCAGTGCCGCGGCGGGAGGCGCGCGGCCGCGCGCGCGCCCCGCGCAGGTCGGGGGCTCGGCGCCCGGGCCGAGGAGTGCAGTGCCCTGGCGGACGGAGGCCTGCCCGCCACCGCGCCCTTCCCTCCCTCCTCCTCCTCCTCCTCCTCCTCATCCTCCTCCCCCTCCTCCTCCCCCTCCCTCCCCCTCCTCCTCCTCCCGCCGTCCTCCTCCTCTCTCCTCTCCTCCTCCTCCTCCTCATCCTCCCTCTCCTCCTCCTCCTCCTCTCCCTCCTCCCCCTCCCCCCTCCCCCTCCTCCCCTCCTCCTCCTCCTCCCCTCCTCCCTCCTCCTCTCTCCTCCTCCTCCTCCCCCTCCTCCTCCCCTCCTCCCTCCCCTCCCTCCTCCTTCCCCTCCCTCCCTCCTCCTCCTCCTCCCTCCCCCCTCCCCTCCCCCTCCCTCCTCCCTCCTCCGAGTCGTGAGACAGCTCACGGCGGAGGGCTTCGGCGCCAGCTGTCTAGCAGGCACGGATCTCGGGATTCCCCATGTGTGCCCATCTCTTCTTCTGGGGCTCCGTCTTCCCCTTCACCACTCCCCATAATTAGTTTCCAATGCTTTCTGGGGGATCGACGATCATTTGTGTCTGTGTGCTGTTTCCCTTCCTGAACCACTACTCGCAGAAGTCACTACTCGCGAATGCAAACGGTCTGGATCCGCCGCGCGGGGTCAGCGCTCCATTGCACCGAGGCAAACGTGTGGCGGGTGCCAGGAGCCCTGAATCCAAATGTGGTCGTCCCTTGGAAGGTCGACCGTTGCTTCCGCCGGCGTCCGACGAGCTTCCGCCGCCTTCCGCAGGCGGAGCCGCCGCAGTTTTATTTCCGCCGCCTTCCGCCGACATTCCGCCGCGGAACAGATGACAACTCCTCCGATCCTCGAAAACAAAACATGTAGGGAGCCCACCAAAGGCGTACGCGCCCGACCATGTACATGAATACGGCCCCCCAGTCCGCGACACCAGCCTAGTGGTACGAACGTTCGCGCAGTGCGTACTTCCGAAACCAACGAGGATTCATCTACGTGTACGTGGTTCTTTCGCTCTTGAGTCTACGACCCATGACATCGAGGCAAACCTGTGTTCTGTCGGACATTTGCGAGTAGGCACTTTGCGAGTAATGCAACGCGCACTCCGTGACTACTGCAGGAGAGCCTAGAATCGAACCGATGAGTCGGATCGGCAATCCACATGAATCGGATCGGAGGAACTCGGCAGCCGAGCCCTGAAACATCGAATCGGCGTAAATCGGAAGGCCGGTATGCCTCCAACAGGAAATCGGAGCCCAAATCGGAATCCGAAGTCGCATCGAATCGGAGTCGGAACCCCATCGAAATCGAAAACTGAATCGAGTCGGAGGGATCGAAGTGACTCCTGCCGGAGGCGCTCGGGGCGGGAGGCCCCCCTCTGGGCCCGTGCGACCACGGCTCGGGACGGGAGGCCCGTCCTGGTGACGGACTTGTTTTCCACCACCACCACCACCACCACCACCATAAGTTGGCGGGGAAGGGCCCCTCCTCCTCCTCCGTCCTCCTCCTCCTCCTCCTCCTCTCCGTCCTCCTCCTCCTCGTCCTCCTCCAGCTTATGGTGGTGGTGGCGAGCCCCGTCGCGGCCGAGCATCCCGGCGCCCGACACGCACCCCTCGGTCGTCCCGGGGTCCTCCCCTGCCGCACGCCTCCTGGCTCTGGGGGGCGCGTCCCTCCGACTTCCTCCTCCGAGCGGCGTCCGCCTCCTCCTACTGCCCGAGGCGGAGGGAGGCCGCCTCCTCCTTCTCCTCCCTCCCTCCCTCCCTCCCTCCCTCCCTCCCTGTCTCCCCGCCTATGGATAACAGTTTGTTGTATGTGTTGTTTCTTTCTTGTTGTGCTCTTGTTTATTGCCTAGGGGTAACACTTGGGGCCACCTCCGCAAAGGAAAAGGCGCATCGTTGAGCGGTGTTGCGCCCCCCCGCCCCCCGGAGCAGCAGCCCAGCGTCGGTCTCGCGCGAGCCTGAGACAGTTGGAAGCGGTGGACCAGTCTGTCGACGGAGCCTGCCACGGCTCCCTCCTCCTTCGCCTCCCCAATCGCCGCCCTCGTCCTTGCCGCGGCCCCCGAACGTGGCGGCCGGTGTTGCTGTTTCAGCCTGCGGGCCCCAGAGGTCACGGCCCCTTCCTCCCCTATCAGGTAACTTGCCACCGCAGGTCAAGTGCTGATGGTCCTGCAGCTTGGTTCGAGCGCGCCCCAGGGTCCGAAACTGTGGAAGTACGCTGGGATTGAAGAAATCAGTCCATGGGAACTCTGGGTCGTCACGCCGTCGCCGATCAACCGTAATATTAGGTCGGGCGTGTCCTCCTACAGGCGGATTTTGAGGAAAAAATGAAAACATACAGAAATATACATTTATTTCCTGTGAATCAATCGTCACCAGACTATGTTCTGACAATGTTTCAATATTCCTCCTGTACAGGGGCACGCACGACATAACAATAATACCCTGAGAACTTATCGCGGGAGCCCTCCCGGGGTCCTTTCTGGCCAGTGCTCCGAGCCGCGCCTGGCCGTGGCGACAAAGACCTCCCGAGGCCATCGGCATCGTCGCCGCCTTCGGAAACCGGTCGAAATAGCCAGCGCCCATCGGGGATCTACTGACCCGGGTCACTGAAAAACTCGGGTCAGTCAGGCCTCGAAGGCTCCCCCATGATCCTGCAGGATCCTGCGCGCGCTAGCCCGGGTCAGTGCACCCCTGGCTCTGCATGATGCTGCAAGATCCGGCGCTCTGACTGACCCCCTTTGCGTTGACCCCCGCCTCAATGCTCCCGAGTCCATCCTGACCAGTTTGAAGGGGCCCTGGGACACACAAATAAATAGACACAAATAACAGGATTCCCCATACTTTTCAATATTTCCTGGGTTTTCGTCTTCCCCCCCCACTTCCCATATGTTCCCATATTTTGTGGGGAATCGACGATTAATTGTGTCTGTGTGTTTCTTTCCCTCCTGAGTTCTCCCGTCCCAGATCGATCTCGGACGGCCCCGGCCGGGGCCCTGAAGACGACGGCCCCCGGGGCGGCGGAGGCCGAGGACAAGACACGATCGAGCATCGAGTGTCGAGGACGGCCGTCACCGCCGTCGGCACTCTCGGGTCGGATGAGAAGGGAGGATAATGCATGGGGGGTTAGCGTTATGATGCTCCCACCGTACGGTTAAGGACCGCATCCCAGAAGTAATGTCGAGCACCCAGAAAAATATCGAAACAGTGTCGAACGAGTATCGCCTCCCAGAGCCAGACACGTGACCCCCCCCCCAATGTCGGCACTTTCTTGGTGCTCGAAATTCCTAGTGATCAAAGCAAAAAGAGGTTGGAACAGCAGAAGGTTCGCGAATTAGCTCATGCTGGCATTCCGGGCACCTCCCCGCGCCAGTGCATCCGAGGAAGGCGCCCCCGGCGGCACGGCCGAGACCAACTGCATATGCAGCAACTTCCTCCCTCCCCCCTGCCCCCGCATCTGGGGCAGGGGGAAGAACGAGGGGGAGGAGGAGGAGGAGGAGGAGGAGGAGGAGGAGGAGGAGGAGGAGGAGGAGCAGGAGGAGGAGGAGGAGGAGGAGGGGGAGGAGAAGGAGGTGAAGAGGAGGAAGTGAGTACCCACTGCAATTCGCCCCCCCCCCCCCCCCCCCCCCTCCCCTCTCGGCCAAGTGCGCTCAAGAGTAACCCCGGGCAAGAGGTGACCTTTGATTCGCGTGTGGCCGACTCTCTCGCCCGACCCCGCCCTCGCGCGGCCAGGCCCCCAAGATACTCGTCCGATGTGACATGTTCAGTCCGCGGCGCCCAGCTGTCTCGACCCCTTCGTTGGGGCCTGCTCTCCCCCCCGGATCCATGCCTGATGGCCCTGCAGCCCCGATGGCAGGCCCCTGACGCTGAAGCGCATGCAGATTGAGCAGCTCAGATCGTCGGAGATGTGTGAAGGGGCCTCAGGACACACAAATAAATACACACTAATAAAAACATCCCCGTATTTTCCTGTATTTTCTCGGTCTTTGTCTTCCCCCCACTTCCCATATTTTCCTATATTTTCCTGGGAATCGACGATTAATTGTGTCTGTGTGTTTTTTCCCCACCTGAATGTGGCGGTGCAGCTTCGGGCTGCGCACAGACAGCCCGCCCAGGCAGCCCGGGCTGGACTCAACAGGCCGCCCCGCGCAGTCTCACTCAACAGGCCCCCCGAGCCGCCCCGGCGGTCTCGACACCATGGCGCCGCCCCAGGCTTGAGGTCCTGAGACCGCCTCGGGCTACTCGGGGGGCCTGCCGAGGCCGGCCGGGCCAACTGTGACTACTCGGGGGCGCCTGTTGAGGCCAGCGGGGACCACCTGAGCGGGCCGTCTGTGCGCAGCCCGACGCCTTGCCAAGAGCTGGGTCCCTTGTCCCTGGGGAAACCACGAGGTACCGATACCGCTACTCCCTGAACCTCTCCCGGGGTGCCTTCTGACCAGAAATTCGAAGCGAATCCGGCGGTGGCGACGAGGGCTACCCGGGGAGGCCCAAAAAGGGGATAACGGGCGGGGGGTAAGGGTATTTGGCTACCTTTTCCTCCTCTGGGTCCCGACCCAGGCCCCGCGGCTGGGCCTTCTTCGTCTCGACGACCTTCGGCTCGTCCTGCCCTCCGGCGGGCGTCTCGACCGCGGGGCCGGGCAGGGTAGCGGAGAAGCCGCGGGGCTGCTGCTGCGTCGGGGCGGCAGCCTCGATCCAAGGTGGGGTGGGGAAGGGAGGAGGAGGAGGAGGAGGAGGAGGAGGAGGAGGAAGAGGAGGAGATGGAGAGGAAGGAGGAGGAAGGATGAGGCGGAGCGAGGGGGAGGGGAGGGATGGGGAGGGATGTGGGGGAAGGAGGGAGGTCAGTGAAGCTGCAGGCTACGCACAGACAGCCCGCTTGAGCAGTTCCAGCTGGCCTCAGCAGGCCCCCCGAAGAGTTCAAGCTGGTCTCAGCAGGCCCTCAGAGCAGTCCGGGGCGGTCTCAACAACAACGCCGTGCGGTGACAGACCCAGGGGAGACCTCGACATCCGCAAAGACCTCACCGAAGGGTCCGTCACTGCACGGCCTTGAGATCTCAGAGACCCCTGTCGCCCGAGACGTCCTCGGAGAACGGCCCAAGATCCCAAAACCGTGCGGTGACCCCGCATCCCCACGGACTCACCACACGGTGTGGTCACCATTCCGTTCAGCAAGGGGGAAGCGGGTCTTGAGAGAAACGGGTCCAGGACCCTGGGGCCTTTCCCCAGAACGAATTCTTCATCCTGAATCGTTTTCTGACGGTCCCGGGGCCCGTGGAGGGCCCCGAGAGCCCGAAGACGTTGAAAAACCTCGGGGCCTGCTAGGAAGGGTGTATCAGTACGGGGGCATGGGGGCGGCGAAGGAGGAGGTGAGCGGAAGACGAGGAAGAGGAGGGGGCACGGGGCAGGGAGAAGGGGACGGGCCAGGCGGGGGGGAGGAGAAACGGGAGGAGGGGGAGGGCAGGGAGAAAACGAATGACCACGAAGGAGAGCACGAACATTGGGCACGGGGAGGGAGATGCCACCTGTGCCGTTGCTCGGTCGTCGCTCACGCAGCCGCCCCCCCTGCGGGCGGCCTTCAAAACATCTCCTTGGGTCCTCGTCATCATCGCTGTCCTCGTCCTCGCCATGGTCGTCCTTTGCCTTCTCATCCTCGTTGAACGTCCTGCTTCCCCTCGTCCTCATCGGCGTCTTCCCTCCTCGTTCGCCCTCCCCCCACGGCTTCGTCCGCCCCAGCGCTGTCAGATCGTGCGCCGTGACCCGGAGCCGTGCGGGCCGTGTCTGCCCTCCGCGGTTTCCCGCTGGGCCCCGTGCTCGAAAACACTCTGAGCCATCTCGGGTTGCATTAAGGGGCCCAGGGGCACACAAATAGACACACGTAACAAGATTCCCCCATAGTTTTCCACATTTTCTGTGTTTTCGTCATCCCCCTCCCACTTCGCATATTTTCACTAATTTTCCTGGGAGTCGACGACTCGTTGAGTCTGTGCAATTGTTTCCCTCCTGGTACATGGACGCCAACGGAACCAGCAATCGTCCAGACACGAGTCCAAGTGCGGAACAAAAACACCCCTCCCACAAACTCAAACTTGCTGCGGTCCGCGCGGGGTGCTTGGCTCGGCGCTCGGCCCGCAGGGGGCAGCGCCGAGGGCGCCGACCAAAAGGGGGCCCAGCGCAGATCGAAGACATCCGCGCAGGCCTACGACCATGTCCGTTCACGCAGTGTTTGCGAAAGAGCCGAGCAACGGCCCTCATGGCAAGCACGGGGGCAAGCGAAGCCTGTCAGCAAACTGCCACAGAGAAGCCATCGAGCAGGACAAAGCTGCTCAAATACAAGAACGCCCGGGGACGCCAATCATCAGGGTCGAGGTGACTTCCTTCTCCCTTGATCCTTATCTCCTTGATTCCTGTCTCCTTGATCGCTGTCTCGAGGGGCTAGCAATCGTCTGGACACGAGTCCAAACCACCCTGGCCACAGGCCATCCCTCCCGGACAGCGGCGGCGGCGGCGGAGGAGGAGGACAGCGGCGGCGGCCTGCCTGACCGACGGGGACGTCCTTGCTGCCGCTGGCGGTCGCCTCGCCCTTGCCATCGGCGCCGTCGGCGTCGTCCTCGTCGCCGTCCTCCTCCTGGGCGGCGGGGGGGTCGGGCCCGCCGGTGCGGCGCGCGCCTGGCCGGGAGCAGGAGCTCGGCGATGCCGCGATGGCCGCTCACAGAAAGGCAGCTCCACTTGTGGATGCCACTACAATGGACACTCTAACCGTTCTATCAGTGAATTGAACTTTGAAATGTTTGACAAGTGTTCCAGACATGTAAGTTTAACATGGCTTACACATCTGGAAACTATTTGGCAACATGCTTCCTCTCCATTGATCGTCGTCCACAAGGCTCCAGGACACTCCTGGGCCCAGTGGGACCCCGGTGCGGCGCCACGAGGCCTGGCCGGCGCTGCTCCGCTGTCTTGGCCCACGAGACCCGACTGGGGGAAGCCTTCGTGTTGACGATCTCGCGAGCGGCTTCGAAGCCGATGACCACCCCCAGGCGGGTCAGGACCTCAACTCCCCATGTGCGGCTGGTCTGCCAGGAAATGCCCCCGCCCCCCCCCCCCCGCTCCCCCTCGGGGAGATCTACGACCGCCTCAAAATTATTCCGACGGTCGGACCCCACATGAAACCATTCAGATTGCCCGTCGCTATTTCCCTTCCCCTCCGTCTTGGCCGAAACCCCTCGTCTCGCCCGTTGTTGCGCCTCCTCCTCATCCTCGTTGTCTTCCTCGTCCTCCGTCCCCTCCTCCTGCTCGCCCTCCTTGTTCAATTTCTCCTCTTCCTCATCGTCCGTTTCCTCCTCCTCCTCCTCCTCCTCCTCCTCCTCCTCCTCCTCTTTCTCCTCCCCCCCTCTCAGCTCCATCCCGCCTGATCTCCTCATGCGCCTCTCCTTCCTCCTGGCAGGGGGGCGCATCCCGATGTTCCTCGGCGCGCTCGCCGCCGCGCCCAGTAGGGGCGCGTTCTCCGATGGCGAAATCGCGAAGACGTCGGGGCAACAGCCGTTGGGACAACCCCGCGAGCCGCTGGAGCGCGAGAGAAAACCGCTGGAGCCGATAAGTGACGACAGTTACAGGATCCCGACGACCCGCTCGGATTACCAACATGAAGCGCAAACCCCATAGGGAAGGGGCTCTCGCCTGAGACTTCCTCGCACTTCACTCACAAACGAAGCTCCCGCCTGAGACTTCATCCCGTAGTCAGTCCAGGGGACCCGCTCGGATAATCAACATGAAGTGCGGACCCGATAAGGAGGGGGCTCTCGCCTGAGACTTCCTCGCACTTCACTCACAGACGAAGCTCCCGCCTGAGACTTCCTCCATATTCATTCCCGAGGAGACAATAAAGACGACAGCACAGGATCCCGATGGCCCGATCGGATTACCAACATGAAGCGCGGACCCTATTGCGAGGGGGCTCCCGCATGAGACTTCCTCGCAATTCACTCACAAACGAAACTCCCGCCTGAGACTTCCTCCATATTCAGTCCAGAGGAGCTGAAACATGACGACAGTTACAGGATTCCAATTGCCCGCTCGGATTACAAATATGAAATACGGGCCACCTAAAGAAAAGGGTTTTCAAATGAGTCCTCCTCGCAATCACTCACAAACGTACATCCCGCCTGAGACTTCGCGGTATCCAACCCTGAGGAGCCGAAAAGCGACGACAGTTAAGGGATCCCGACGACCCGCTCAGATTACCAACGGTAAGTGCGGACCCCATAGGGAGGGGGCTCCCGAGTGAGACTTCCTCACAATTCACTTGCAGAAGAGGCGCATTTTTAGCCGATGATGACGATGGGAAGGTAATAGTGACGAATGTGTGATGGTTGGTGACGAATGTGGTGGTGGTGTTGGTGAGTTATGGGGAGTGGTGGTTGGTTGGTGATGATGGCGGATAATGCTGATGAGGTGGAAAAAACGTGTGTGCGTGATAGTGTGCTGATGACTATCAATGAGTGTGTGTGTGCTGATAATGATGATGATGATGATGATGATGATGATGATGATGATGATGATGATGATGATGATGATGATGGTACTGTTGATGATGAGTGCGGTAACCATTGTGCTGGCGATGATGATGAAGTGGCAGAGCGGGGGGAGATGGGAAATTCATCCAGGGCGGAAATGTACAGTCAAAACAAGACTCCCACTTATGATATGGGGGAAAATCACACATATCCGAAATCTAGATTTGGACACGCGACGAATTCATCGTCATCCTCTGGCTACTCGTGCTCCCCGACCATCCTCCTACTCCCAACTCCTTTTTCTCCGCAGCCCGTGCTCCATCCTCCTCGTCCTCCCCGCCACAAGTTCCCCTTTTTTCCACATCCTTGTTACCCTCCTCCTCCTCTGACCTGGTGGCCGAGCAGTGGCCGGCACAAATGTCACCTAACAGGACTGCAGAATCTGTTTTTTTGGGGGGGGCGGGAAGAGCACGCACCCATGTGTTTCTGGGGGCTTTGCCAAAACCTGGGCCTCAGCCTCCCCTTCAAAAGCCCGGTATGAGAGAGCGTGGGTGCGACGTAATTTGGGCACGAATGAAAGTCGGAGGGCGGGCGGGTTTGAGTGCGAGCGAATATGGGTGTGAATTGGTTTTTGTGTAACTGAATACGAGTTGGACCGAGTCTGAATAGGAGCGAGTACGTACGAAGGAATCCGAAACTGTTTTGATGTGTGCATGCAATAAGGTTGTGGACGTGATGGGCGTGCTTGGGTGAAGAGAACATGCAGATTTGTAAGTCCGAATGCGAATGACCGCGTATGATGGGGGAAACGGTAAGTGAGGAACGCGCGAGAAACCTGCCGCCCGCCCGAAACACAGGCACACCGCGCGAAACATCCCCACACTTTGGGCGCAAATCCCGAAAAAAACTACCAGCTGCGGTTCGGTTTTGGGGAGCCAAACTGTCACGCCCGCTATATCGCGGCGAACGCTGGACCAGCAAAGAAAAAACACGGGGGGCAACAACCAAATAACCGTTTTGGGCATCCCCAGAAATCCTGGGCATTTTGGACGCCCGAAATGGGCACGGAAAGAATGGGCACAATGCCCAACAGCAAATGTTGTCCCAAACCCACAGCGGCCGCTGTTGGGCAGGCGGCCTTCTGTCTCAAACGAACACAGGCCGCGGCGGCGCGGACAGCGAGTCCTGTCCAAAATGAACCAGAACTGCTGTCGGTCCTTCCTTTCCGTACTCATGTCGGGTGTCCCCATCCCTGGCGGTTCCACCTCGGGGTACCCGAATGCCACGCCTGCTACATCGCGGTCCGCGTTGGAACACAAACAGAAGCTCGTGATCAGATTAAGGCACCCCGTCCCCTCCCTGAGACATCTCCACAATTTGGGCGCGGATCCTGGGATCCCCACCCCTGGCGCCACCGCTTGGGTTGCCCAACTGCCACGCATCGTGTTTCACCGCCACAAAAACAAATGCGGACCATGAACAGGCGAACTGCTTGAGACATCCCCAGAATCTGGGCTCGAATGCTAAAGGTGCCCTCGCCCGCAATAGCACCTCGGGGCACCCACGTGCCACGCCTGCTGCATCGCGGCCAGCACTGAAACGCCAAAAAAGAAGAGCCGTAGTCAACATTGACATGCTTTTACATCACCGCGCGACAGAAGCAATCCGCACGCGCGCTCACGCGGTCTGGGCAACGGAAAGCGCAAGTTAACCGGCGGCAAGAGGGGAAGACACACGACAACGGCCGAAGAAGGAAGGAAGAAGGGGAGGGCACACACATGGCGAGGTGCGTCGCCGATGAGCGGCCGGGGCGGCCAGCCAATGCTGCACCCCTGGCAGCGGGCGCGGGGCGGCGTCACGGCCACACCCAAGGGCTGAAGCAAGGGGTGCACTGCACGAAAAGGACGAGGCACAGTACCGGTAAACGTTGAGACACCAGGAAAAATCGAAGAGGGCAGAAACAGGCGGGGCGCGAATCCTGGACTGTCCCCACCCCTGGCGGTTCCCCCTTGGGACCTTGGAGCACCCAAGTGCGATTTCTGGAATGTGCTTACCCCTGGCGGCTCCCCTGTGAGGTGCCCAAGTGCAAAGCCTGCTAAATCGCGGCCAGCACTAATTCACCACAAGAAACAATCTGGGGGGCAGAAACAGGCAAATCGCCTGTGACCGATCCACGATTTGGACGCGACTTCTGGAGTGTCCCCATTCCTGGCGGCTCCGCTGTGAGGTGCCCAAGTGCCACGCCTGTCGTATCGCGGTGAGCATTGAACCACCAGACAAATTTGAGCGAGTCTGAGTGTGGAGGAGTGTTTCGGAGTGAGGGAGCCTGCCTACGTACGGGTGAGAATGCGTCTGAGGCAATTTCCCTGAGTGGGCCTGAAGGAGTCTGAGTCCGAGTGGGTCTGAGTGGGGAAGTGGTGTAATTAGCTTAAGTGGCCCAGGGACGTACAAATAAATACCAACAAATACCAATGTTCCCTATATCTTCTCATATGTTCTGGATTTTCGTCTTCCCCCCCCACTTCCCACATTTGCCCATCTGTTCCTGGTGATCGACGAGAAATTGCATATGTGTGCGTTTTTCACTCCCGAGTAGCTGAGTCTGCGCGGGGGATGGTGAATATGTGATGGAACCAGCGAAGGAGACTGGGTTTGTCGGGTCTGTGATCGAAGCCAGAATGGGCGTCAGTGATCCGAACATGAAGATATAACTTAAATGAGGGTGAAGAAGAGGAAGAGGAGGAAAAATAGAAGGTCGAAGGAGGTCCGGGGGCGTCAAATTCAGTAGTTACAGGAACACCATCTTAGGATACTATTGGGGATTATTGTGGACCAAAACCGCTGAAGTGCCCAGTGCGTTCTTCAATCAAAGATCTCCTCTTGAGGCTCGCACTTTCTTAGAAGGGGAAATCTTGCGCCTCAGATTCTGTGGCTGGCCCTCGGTTCACAACAACAACAACGGCTCCCGCTTGATAGTTCCCCGCAATTCATTCACAATCGCATCCTCTCCTGGGACTTCCTCACCGACTATCCAAGAACCGCGCTCTCGTGGGGCACTTCCTCGCAACGTATCCCGGCGCCGCTCCTTCGACACTCAAAAATCATTGAGCAGGGACCGACCGTCCCGGCATTCCTATAGTCCAATCATGACATGTTCGTAGAACCCAAAAATGTTCTAAAAACGATGTTCTTAGAACATAAACCCGCTGTGTTCAAACAAGACAGACTCCGCCAGAACTGTTCAACGAACATGTTGTGGAAAACACAAGAGGTTCTTAGAACAGTGTTTGGCAGGGCTACTAGGCGAGCCAAGACGCTTCGCCACTGCCTGAAATCACGCTCTCGCTCTGGCCTTCCCCGAGATTCACGGAGGACTCGCGCTGCCGCGCGAAGCTCCCTCGCGACTCGCGCTGCACTGCCGCTTCGGCTCCACCCGGCCGCAAGGCCCGCCCGCCCGCCCGACCCGGCCGTCGGGGCCCGCCCGCCCGCTCGTGCCCCAGCCTTCGCCCTCCCCCCCTCAGCCTCTTCCCTCCCCCCCCTCCTCCTCCCCCTCCCCCTCCCCCTGCTTTTCCTCCTCCTCCTCCTCCTCCTCCTCCTCCTCCTCCTCCTCCTCCTCCGCCGCCCTCCTCCGCCGCCGCCGCCCTCCCCGCCCGCCTCTGGGCGCAAGGAGTACAGCTCCGCCCAGGGCTCCCTCAGCACTGTTTCTTCAGGAGCTGCGCCAGCGTGACACGTGGCAGGTAAGAGAGACGAGCACCCCCAAGGGAAGACGACGAGGGCGGGCATCGAGCACCTGGGATATACACACGATGCTTCCAAACGCGAGACCGATCTTAAAATGGCTGTTGTTGCCGTTGTCGTCGTCCTCGCCCGCGACCCGCCCGCGACCCACCCCGCGACCCACCCCTCGATCCAGCCGAGGCCCACCCGCGATTTACCCACTCACCCGCGACAAACCCACATTGCTTTGACGAAAACTCGCCGCATGCGGCGGGCTCGTTGTGTAATGCGTCAAAAGAAAAGGCGCCTGCGCCGTGTGCTCGTCACCAACGTGAGTGAAGGGGCCCAGGGACACACAAACGAATACACACAAATACCAATATTGCCTATAGTTTCTCATATGTTCTGGATGTCCGTCTTCCCCCCCCTTCCCATATTTCCCATATACTTCCCCGGGGATCGACAATTAATTTTGTGTCTGTGTGTTCTTGTTCCCCTCCTGAGTGAGATATCTGGGAGACTCTGGGGGCATCGCTGGAAAGTCGTCTGTCAGCACCGCTGGCGCTCGCATGCCGCGCGGGCGGCGACGTCATGCTTTGCTGCGTCGGGTAGTCCATTCTGCGTCGGGCGTTGGGCTTGAAATTCGGCTGAACGACCTGGGGTGTGTGAGTGCAGCAGATCGCGCACGCGCATCGCGCACTGGTTGAGGCTTCGAGGCCGACAGTCATGCAGCATTGCTGGCACTTTCCTGCGGTGGCGGGACCACTTTTGAGACCTCCCCGGGCATGTCGGCACCTTCCGATGTCTCTTAGGGGGTTCTTGGGCGTTTCTGGGGCCGGTTGGGGAGCTTTCAGAAGATTCTCCTGAGGGCGTCTTGGAGGCTGTGTTGGAGGACTGTCCTGTAGCATCGCTGGCACTTGCATGTCTTCGCGGGGGCACTTTGAGGCCTCCTCGGGCCTCTCGGGAGCCTCTTGGAATCTCTTGGGGGCCTCTTGGGAACCTCTCGAAAGCTTCCCAGGTGCATCCTGGAGGTCTCTTGGGGCCGTCTTGTCGGGAAATGGTTCGAAATGTCAATTCGGGTCCCTCTTCGGGCCCTCTTGGAATCTTCGCCTATTCGAAACTATGCTTGCTCCAATGCTACTCTGGACCCGCTATGGTTACCTGAAGCAGCTTCCAAGCATCTTGTCTTCGAGCAATATGCGGGATCCAAGCTGCGTACTACTCCAGGGTGTCGAACGCCAAAGATCTGTCTATAGCGCGGGCAGAGTGTCTGAGCGAGACGCTGCGCTAGTGGCACGTGCACGCCTAGACGAACTTATGATCCTCGCCTTAGGCCGGGCATGTTCCCCTACAGGCGGATTCTGAGCGAAAAATGAAAAGTACCCCAAACATACCCCAACAATGCTCGAACATAGGCCCCAATTCGTCCCCAGGCTCTCTTTTACTATTTTTTGAATATCTCTCCTGTAGAGGGACACGCACGGCTTCATCCTTGCCAGACAATAACTATGTCAGACCTCTGGTATGCGACCGGGGAACTCATGTACCAGAGCAGTGGCACTCGGTCCGGAGACGCGGCCGCCCCACGTCGCCATGGGCCGAGTGCGTGTCTGCACTATCGCGGCGGAGTGCAGCGGCAGCAGGCTATCTCCGTCCCCCCTCGTCCTCTGCTCCCTTGCCCCTCCCCTCTGCCTCCCAAGCTCGCGTGGCATCCATCTTCTGCTCCGCAGTCATGGAGTTCCACGTCTTGCTTCACTGCATCACTCTCGGGCACTGCACTTATGCATCGCAATCCTGATGTGCTTGCGCTCCTGCTTTACAATCATCTCGTCGCGCCGTCTCCGTCAGGCGGTTTCTCTAGTAAAAAGATGCGCGCTTCTGCGCCCGCAGGTCCTGCAAGAAGAACGGCTAGGTGGCGGCAGTGCTACCCAAACGCCGTGCAGTGCCAAAGGCTGACGCACGACATTTGTACTGGGGGACTCGTGGAGCTTTACTTGACCATTTGAGCCTGTCTTGAAGCCTTTGGGAATGTGTTATCAATGTGAGCTCTCGCGTGGGACGCCCTCGCAATTTATTCAAACGCCGCGCCCTCGAAACTCAGAAATCACGATCTCTCGGTAGATCTCGTTACGATTCATTTGGGAATCGCGCTATCGCTCGCGACTTCCTTGCGTTTCATGCTGGACGCAGGCTCCAACAACCCGCCTGCCCATTATCACTTCCTTTCATCCGTCCTCTCGTACCCTCCCTTAGGGGCTGCATAAAATGCACGTTGCAGGTAAGACAAAAATACTTCTTAGGAAGGTGCGATCCAACACGAAGAGGGTTGGCATCGAGGGTATTGGGATATACATGTTGAATGGCACGCGAACGGATAAGAGCGAACAGCAGTAAAGTGATTGTTGCTGCTGTTTTTGCTGCCGAATTCCCATTTCAAACAAATATAACCATTGTACTTGTTCATCTTAAGTGTTTATCCTGGGGCTCGCACTCGCTCCTTTGAAAGTAAAACGAGGTGTCACCAATATGTGTTGTCAGGCCCCGGTTTACACCAACAGCACCAACAGCAACGGTTCAGGCCTGATACTCCCTCACAGTGTATTCCCAAATTGCGCTCTCGCTCGCGCGTGCCCTCCTCACAAATTGTGCAAAATCGCGCGTTCGCGTGGGACTTCCTCGCAATTTATGCTGACGGCTCGCCCTCAACACTCTGGAGTCGAGCTCTCGGTCTGGATTTTCTTGTGATTCACTTGGGAATCGCGCTATCGCTTGAGACTTCCTCGCGATGCATAAAAGACGCACGCTTCAGCTACCTCCCTGCTCGACCTGGCCGCCCGGGCCAGCCGTCCCGAACCGCCTGCTAGGGTCTACCCGCCAAATATGCTCGTCTGGACATGCCACGTGTGTTCTGCTCCTGGCTACCCTTCTGAAACTTCCTGTCGTGTTCCATCCTCCTCCCTCCCCCTCGTTCCTTCCTTCCTTCCGTCCTCTCTTCCCCTGCCGTAGGGGCAGCAAGTAATGCACGTTGCATAAGACAGGTATACCCCCAAAGAGGCACGATCGAAAACGAAGAGGGCTGGATGGCACGCGACCAGATAGAATCGAACAATATCCGCATGATTGATTGTTTGTTTTTTCTTCGTGTTGCTGCTGAGCTTTAATATGTTAAGAATATGTATTGTTCCTCCCCTCCCGTAACCATTGGCTTTCAAAGTAATCTGCTTCTCCTGGGGCCCAAACCCTGTATGTTTAACAAAAAGGCACACGGTGCCACCAAACTAGGCCCCTGGCCCCCGATGTACAACAACGACGGCTCCCGCGTGATACTTCCTCACGCTGTAGTCCCCAATTGCGCTTGCGCGCGGCACTTCCTCACAGGTTATGCAAAACCGCGCTCTCGCGCAGGACTCCCTCGCGGTGTATTCAAACGCCGCGCCCTCGACACTCTAGACTCACGCTTTCGCTGTCTGGCCATCGCTTGGACGTCAATTCCCTGTGCTTTTTTCGGTTTCGTGCGTGGGTTTTTCGCCAAATGATCAAGGATGCTCCTCGATGGTGTTCGCCGGAAAAAAATGCACATGTCCGAACGATGCCAAGCTGTGGATGTTCTCGCGATGTGCTTGGGAATCGCCCTATTGCTCGAGACTTCCCCGCGAGCCGTGCAGGCCGCACGCTTCTCCGCCAGCCCGCCGGACCCTTTTTTTGCCATGTCTTTCCGTCCGTCATGACTTCTCGTGCCCTACGGAATGCACGAAATACACGTTGTAGGTAATTAAGGAAGATATACACCGAATGGGGGCACGATCGAACACCAAGAGGGCGGGTACCGAGGGTTCGGGATATGCATGTTGAGGGGCACGCGGGCGGATACGAGCGACGAGTCTGAGCATGAGCGTTGTTGTTGAACTCTCGCTTTCAATAATGAATAAGGTTGGTCCCCGATCGGTGCACTTTGTGTTGTCCAATTGAACGTCGTCCTGCTCGAACGGTGCTGCTAGCCCACCAGAAACAACAACAACGGTTCCCACCTGATACTCCCTCACAATGTATGGCAAAATCGCGCTTTCGCGCTGGACTTCCTCACATGTTATACAGGAGCCGCCTTTTCGCGTGTAACGGCCTCGCAATATATTCAGACGCCGCGCCCACGACACTTCGAAATAACGCTCTTGCTTTGGCTTTGCTCACGATTTACTTGGGAATCGAGGTATCGCTCGAGACTCTCTCGCGACCCATGCAGGACCCACGCTTCAGCAACTCGCCTTCCCGACCCGACCCGACCGCTAGGGTTTGCCAGGTCTGCCCGCGTGGTTCTGCCATATTGTTTCTGTTCATAAGCCCCCTCCTGCTAATTTCTCTCGTGATCCATCCTTCCCCCTCCCCCCTTCATCCGTCCTCTCTTTCTCCCCTGTTTTAGGGGCTGCAATACATGCGCGTGGCAGGTACGGAAGATGTGCGCCCAAGGGGCCCAAGGGGTACGATCGAAGACGAGGAGGGCGGGTAACGACGGTCCGAGATATACCTGAGCGAACAGTATTAAAATGGTTGTCGTTGCTGTTGCTGTTGCTGTCGTTGTTGCTGGTTGTGATAACTCCCACTTATGTAAGATAAGTATGGTCAACCCGTACAGTAAGGATGCGCGGTACGGATGCAAGGGCCTTGGACGCCCATGCCGAGGCTCTTCGAGCGGGGCTGGCCTTCGAAAGTGGTTGAGGATAGGCCGAAGATGACCGAAGAGGCAAGGATGCAAGGGTACCACTGGAAAGTCGCTCATCCTTACTGTGCGGGTTGACTGTATTGTTGATCCTCCGGTCACATTTGTGCTTGTTCGATTGACGTGCCCCTCCTGGCTCGCAATGTCTTGTATCCGGGACAGTTTTCCCAGGTCGACAGGCAGGTAGCTGAAGCGTGCGTCCTTCATGAATCGCGAGGAAGTCTCCAGCGATGGCGCGATTCCCAAGTAAATCCAAAGAAAATCCAGAGCGAGAGCGTGTCTCTTGGGTGTCGAGGGCGCGGTGTTTGAATAAATTGCAAGGAAGTCCCACGCGAAAGCGCGATTTTGGCATACATTGCAAAGACGTCCCGCGCGAGGGCGCGATTTGGGAATACACTGTGAGGAAGTATCGGGCGGGAGCCGTTGTTGTCGTAACTCAGGGGCCAGGGGCGCAGTTTGACCCCCAATGGGGCACGATCGAAGACGAAGCCGTCCCGAACCGCCCGTTAGGGTCTACCCGCCCAATCTGCCTGTCTGTTTCTGCCACGTGTTTTATGTTCTTAGCTCCCCTCCTGCTACTCTCTCTCTCTTTCTCTCGCTCTCTCGTGCTCCATCCTCCTCCTTCCCCCTTGTCCTTTCCTTCCATCCGTTCGCTCCCCTGCCGTAGGGACTGCACGGAATACACGTTGCAGGAATGAAAGATTTCAACCCCCAAATGGGTACGATCGAAGACGAAAACGGCGGGCATCGAGGGCTTAGGGTATACGTAACGAATGGCACGCGAGCACATAAGAGCGAACAATATTTCAAGTATTGGTGTTGGTGGTGGTGTTGTTTTCTCATTACCTCGAAAATAGATGTTCTTGGTGCCCTGTCCAGGGAGCATCGCGTTTTTCAATTGAAGTGCCCTTTTCTGGGCTCGCACCCTGTGTATAGGGAAAGCCTTGGGTCTCAGATTTGTATTGTTGGCCCCAGGCTTACAACCTCCCGCCTGATACATCCTCACGATGTATTCCCACATCGCGCTCTCGCGCGGGACGCCCTCACAGCTTATGCAGGAATCGCATTCTTGCGTGGGCCTTCCTCTGAGTGTATTCAGACGCCGAGCCCCCGACACTCAGGAATCACGCTCTCGCTGTGAATTTCCTAACGATATACTTCGGAATCGCGCTATCGCTCGAAACTTCCTCTCGATTCATGCAAGACCCACGCTTCAGCAACCCGCCTGCTCGACCAAGCCCCCTGGGCCTGCCTTCCAGACCCGCCCGGCAGGGTCTACCCGCCGCATCTGCACGTCAGTTCTGCCACGTGCTTTCTACTCTTAGCTCCCCTCCTGCTGCTCTCTCCCTCGTGCTCCATCCTCCTCCCTCCCCCTTGTCCCTTCCTTCCATCCGTCCTCTCTTCCCCTGCCTCACGGGCTGCACGAAACACACTTTGCAGGTAAGACATATTCATCAAGCCCAATGGGGTACGATCGAAGGCGGACAGGGCGGGTATCGAGGGTTTGGGGCATGCGCTCTCGCTCTGGATACTCTCGAAATGTACTTGGGAATCACGCTATCGCTCGAGACTTCCTCGCGAGTCATGAAAGACGCTCGATTCAACAACCCGCCTGACCCTTTGCCACTTCCTTCCATCCGTTCTCTGTTCCCGTGCCTGAGGGGCTGCACGACACACACGTTGCAGGTAAGGAAGATATACCCCTAATGAAGGTACGATCGAAGACGGAGAGGGCGGGTACCGATGGTGCGGGATACACGTGTCGAATGGCACGCGAGCAGATAAGGGCTAACAATGCTGAAATGAGTATTGTTGTTGTTCTTGGTGGTGCTGGTGTTGTTGTTGTGGTGGTGGTGATTGTTGTTGTTGTTGTTGTTGTTGTTGTTGTTGCTTTTGTTGTTGGTGCTGTTATTGTTGCTGTTGCCATTGTTGCTATTATTGACGTTGGTTGCTGCTAATGTTGTCGTCGTCCCACTCACGACCCCGCCAATGACTCACCCGCGACACGCCCGCGCCCCACCCGCGACCCAACTGCGACCCAACCGCGACCCAGCGCGACCCAGCGCGACCCAGCCGCGACCCACCCCGCGACCCACCCCCGCGACCCACCCCGCGACCTGCCCGCGACCCGCACGCGACCCACCCGCAACCTACCAGCGCCCGACCCCTCACTCTTATCCGCAACTGCGAGGTGCTACATATTGTGGCCATCGTGGAACCTGCCGCCCACGGACCCCGAATGGACTGACCTCTTGGAGCTCCCCTAGGGTCCCTCGGGAGACTCCTCGGGCGCTCTTGGGGGCTCTGAAGACCGCCCCCAAGGAATTCCGGCATCCGTGACACAGACCACCCAGGACCTGCCTGGGGACCGCCCACAGTGCTGGACCCCCAGGGGCCGCCGCGCGCGCGCGAGCTAAATCAATCGAAACATGTTACGCCACCGGAGATTTTAGCACGCCTCTGGCACGCTGGGCCAGCGGATTGCCCCCGCCATCTCCCAGTGCCAACTCGCTCCACCGCGTCCCTGCTGTAGCCCCGACGGCAAGTTCGGATAGTTGCGCCGCCGACGGGCAGAAAACACGCATCCCCCCCCCCTTGCTTCGGTGGGGGACCTTGGACAAGGAATCTTAGATAATGAACCACTTGCCGTCGCTTGGACGTCCAGTTCCCGTGCATGTTTCGGTTTCGTGCGTGTTTTGTTTGCTCGATGGTCCAGGATGGTCCTCGATGGTTCTCGCCGAGAAAAAATGCACACGTCCGAGCGATGCCAAGACCAAGGGTCTGGAAGCCAGTGCAACTCCAATCGTGCATCGGCCATGGATATCACTTCTCCCGCTCGCGCCACATCAGCCAAGATGAGGGAGAGGAGGGAGGGGGGCTGAGAAGCTGCAGAGACAGCAAGAGCGCGGGTCGCAAGGAGAATAGAGAGGAACATTCTCCCGCTCGCGCGCAAGCGAGCTGTCTCCGTGCGGGGCCGCGGCGCCGCGCGCGCGGAACGGCCCAAAATGGGCAGGCCCGCCCCGCGCGCCCGAGCCGGGGCGCCGCCTCAGGCGGTGGAGTCCGCCTGGTCGCCGTAAACGGCGATGCAGCCATACCCATGCTCAAAGCCCTTGCGCAGTGACAAGGTTTCGGCGGGCGGCCGATAGACGGGTGGTCCATACAGCAGGGCCGACCCCTAGAAGGGAAGCGACAAGGACGTCGCGGGCGGGCAGCGACAGAGGTCGCAACTGACAGTACGACAGGCGACCTGAGCACAAAGGGGGCTCAGGGAGAGCGGACAGCTCGTAGGGGGGCGAGAAGGCCGTTTAGACGATCAGCACGCCAATAGCCGAAAGCAAATAGTTTCACCGAGTACGGAAGCCGCAACGCGCGCAGGGCGGGAGCGGATCGGTGAAGTCCAAATGCTTACCCCCCTGCTCTGGCCGACGCAGCGTCGTCGGCTGAACAATCTGGCCGCTACTTAAGCCAGTGTCGTGAAACGTGGCTCCCCTGCTGAAGCGCCAGAAGGATGCACTCGAGGACCAGATTCAGGGTCGTCTGGGGAGCCTCGGCGCACGCTCCCATGACGTCCCCTGCGGCCACCTTGGCGAAGCTTGCGCCTTGCCGAAGCGCCAAAATGAGGCGCTCGAGGGCCCGATTCAGGGTCGTCTGGGGAGCCTCGGCGCACGCTCCCATGACGTCCCCTGCGGCCACTTCGGCGGAGCTTGCGCCCTGCTCGAGCGCCATAAGGAGGCACTCGAGGGCCCGATGCAGGGTCCTCTGGGGAGCCTCGGCGCAAGCTCCCCTGACGTCATCTGCGGCCACCTCGGCGGAGCCTGCGCCCTCATCGAGACTGGCCAACCCCAGGGGCGGCAGGATGCTCGGGGAGAGAGCAGCGGGCGGCTGCGTCGAGGCGCCACTGCCCCGCCTGTTCCCCCAAGCCGCTACTAGGGCGGAGGCAGGAACCAGAGCGCAGGTCTGGACGCGTTGAGGGGGCCCAGGGGCCCTGGCCAAGATGGCCTCGACGGTCGGCGCCTGCAGGCCCAGGCGCGCCGCTTCGTCGGCGGACAGGTGAGGGAAGTTCAGACGCGGAACGCGGGAATCCGAGATAGGGGACAGTGGGGCCGCACTCCCCTGAGTCAGAGTGGGCAAGGGCTGCTCGACGGCCTCGGAAGCCGTGCGCCGCGCTGCGAAGGCTGCAGCCGCGGCGCTCCCGGGGTCGCCGCTGTGGGTGCCGCTGGGATGCAGCTCGCGCCCCGAGCCCCGGCCAGGCGCGAGGCCGCTCGAAGACCCCCGTTCCTCGGCGGCACGCCCTCCGCCCTGCGGGGCCGCAGCAGCATCGCTGGAGGAACGCGTGCCCACCGAGGACGGGGGGGCCTGAGCAGCGGGGCCCGCGCGGTAGCTGCCTGCGTGGGCGCCGCCCGAGCTCGCACCCTGGCGGGGCGCGGCCTGCCGAGGCGCCGTAGCTGGGCTCGGGCGCCGCTTCGGAGCGACCCGAGGGGCGCGCGCCTCGCGACGCCGAGGCGACGTCACCTGTCGCGAGGGCGCGCGGGGGGAGCCGCGGGCGTCCCTGGAGCGCGACGCCTCTCGCCTGTCTGAAGGGCGAGGGGGCGGAGGCGGCGGCGGGAGCAAGGGCCGCGGAGGCTCGGAGCCTACGCGCGGACCGCGGCCCCGAGAGCGGCTGCGAGCCGAGGCGCGAGCGGCGGGCGGGGAGCCCCCCGAGCGGCGAGGAGGGTGCCCCCTGTTACCGCGCTGCTGCCTGCCCCCGTGGCTGCGGGGAGAACCCCTCCTGCTGCCGGAGCGCTCATGAGAGCGGGAGCGCTCGTCGCGGGGTCCTCGTTCAGCCGAGCCACCAGGGAAAACCGTCTGCAGGCGGCGGAGGACCTCGGGGTTCATGCCCGCCACGACGCGCTCAAGGTCCATCGAAGAGTCCGCGAGGGCGCTCAGAGAGGCGAGCGCGCCCTCTTGCAGAAGGGCGTCGTCGGAGTCGAACGCCTCGTCCTCGTCGCACGCGGGCTCCGCTCTCGAACGGCTGCGAACGCTCGCGGGCGGTGACCCGTCGGGCGAGCGCGGGGGGCACCTCGGGGCTCTGGCGTGGGGGCCCTCCGGTGCCACTCCCGCGGGCGGTTCCGACGGCTCCTCGGGCGAGAGCGGGCCGTCGACGGGAGGCGAAGAGCCGCCCCCCGAGGGAGAGGTGTGGTCCCTCCCGTACGGGTTTGGAGACCGCGTACGGCCGCGGGCAGCGCTGGGGCTCCGCTGTGGGGAGCCCACTCCCGCGGCGGAGCTGGGGCGTGCCACGCCTGCCCAGCGGCGCGCATTGGCTGTGCGACGCGCCCTGCGGCCAGGCGCCGTGGCGGCTCCCCCCTCAGGGGCGGGGAGCGCCGCCATCGAAGCCCGCCGTTGCCTGGCGGCGCGCCTGGTGCGCGCGGCGCCCGTGCGCGAGGCGGAGTGCGGCGCGTGACCACCGCGGTTGGGCTGGTCCTCGACCGCCTCATCCCGCGGGCCCGGGCGGGCGCGGACTGCGCGCCGCTCACGGAGGCTGAAGCGGGACGCAGGGTCGTCGGCGGGCCGCGCCAGGGCGCGCGGATCCTCGGCCTCCACCTCGGCCAAGGAGCGGCCAGTAGACGACGCGGGTGCGTCCCCACCGCGAGCGGCGCGCTCCTCGTTGGCGAGGCCCGTCTTGACCTCAGCGTTGTGCAGGACGGCACGCGTGTTCTGCGGGAGGGGCCCCTCGGCGGGCGCCCTGGCCAACGGCCTCGGCCCAAGCGGAAGCCTGGACGGCTGGCTCGCCTGCGGAGGCGCGAGCACGGCGGACGCCGACTGATGCGCCGCCGCCTTCAGCAGCAGGGACTTCGCGTCGCACAAGTCCTTCCACCGCTGGACGCGGGCGACCGCTTCGGCAGCTGTCAACCCCGCGGGTGCCTTGTCGGGACGGCACGGGACCGAGAGGCGCCGGAACGAGCCCTCGATCGCGTCCCTGTGGGCGCCCTCCGCGACCCCGAGCACTTGGCGGGCTCGGCCCAGGCGGGCGGCGCGCTGGAAGGCGTGAGGTGTCGCGGCCTCGCGGCCCGTCGGGAAGTCGCGCCCAACTGTGCGAGCTTGGCCACCCCCGACGGCAGGCTGGGGGGCCGACCGCGTCTTGGGACGCGCGTCGGGGGCCGACGAGAGCGCGGGGGGAGCAACAAGGCGGGCTGCCCCCTCCGCGCAGCTGCCGGGACCCTCGTCGCGCGGCTGGAACAGCGCGTTCCGCGGCCCCACACGGGGGCCGAGCGCCTCAGCGGGCGCCCCGTCAGCGCTGCAGGCGCCAGGGGCTCCGGCAGTTGGCCCCTCGGCGTCGTCTGCAGCGGCGGTCAGCCCCACGCCCGCCGCGAGGGGGGAACAGGCCGCCCCATTGTGGCCCACGGGGCTGTCGAGGAGCCCTCGAGACAGCAGCAACGCGACAAGGCGTCCCCACAGACATGTGGGATAAGGTGCACGGGAGTCCGCGTATGCGACACAATCAAACCTGGTGAAGTCTCCCGCTTCGGCTTCAACCAGCCAGGACGGTGGAGGTATAGAAGGGGGCCTGACGGGGCGATTCCTGGTAGGATCGTCTGCTCGATGCACATCCGTTGGCACGTATAACCCTCCCATATAAAGACCTCCCCCGATCACATAAGGCAAAGTGGTGGAAAGAACGTGGGACAACCCAGGGGAGCTGCTACGCCCGTGAGCGGACGCCCCCAGGGCCACCTTCGAGTCCAGAAGAACTGGAATACGGGAGTCTGGGATCCGAATACAGCAGTACTTGCAAAGACTCTTATAAACGGTGGTCTCGAGGATGTTGATGTGACGCGGCATGCGGAACTCCCATTTATACGCCAAGCGAAAGCGAATCGCCTCCGAGAGCTCGGTTACCCAGCGCGGCGCGACGGGAGGCTCAAGAGAAGGCAGCCCCAGGTCGCGGTGCAGCTGGGTAAGCTCAGGGCCCAAGGATTCGCCGCGGCTCAGAACGGCGAGGAGGCTCCGATTGTGCAGAATCGTGTGCCACCCCCCGTGCTCAGATCGCCGCCACAGCTCGGCAGACAACTGGGAGCTGATCGGAGCGCGGACCACTCCCCCCCAGCCGAGGGATGCGTCCGTACCGAACACTTCGGAGCAGGGGCGCGCCCGAAGGTCGGTTATAGCGGTGAAGGCCAGAAAGGTACAAGCCAAAAGTTCGTCACGCACCGAGGGAGGAAGATCGTACTCGATCCCGTCCTCAGTTGCCAGACGTGACAGAAAGTTGTAGACATGCGTAAATATGGCCAACAGTGGGCGGCGGTAGAGGAAAACTTGCACCCAACAACCGACAAGAGATGACAAGAGGGACCGTGTAGTGATGCCGAGATAAATCTGTATCAAGGTCAGCCTGCACAGGGCAACGGTCCGCACCAGGGGGGCGCAGACGATACCGATACGTCCCTCTACTTCGGCCCCCACCACAACTTTGTGCGTCTCCCCGCGGGCGCGTTTGCCTGGGTGCTGCACCAGGCCCACGCGCGGGTACCCTTTGTCGCAGGCGGCGAAGACCTCGCGATCCCGACGATGAGGGTCGTCAGGGCGAGGCGCCGTCCCACGCCAGGAGAGCTTTTGGAAGCCAGTATGGTCGTCAATGTTCAGCATCTCCACGAAAGGGCCCCGGGGGAAGGGCAACCGATGCACGACTTGTTCGTGAGGTCGTAAGGCGCCGAAACTGCGCAGAACACCCTCATGGGCTGAGTTGGCAATTTCAACCGCCATGTTGTCGCCCATCGCAAGAGCGTTCAAGCATGGGGCGACGTCCACGCCCTCGAGCTCGGGCCGCCAGGCGCGAAATGCCTTGAAGCGGGCCGAAGGCAGGCGAACTCGCAGAGCGTTTCGCCGAGCGCGGGCGGGGGGGACGCGGAACGTGTAGTAGAACTCCCGCAAGTCGTCGCAGGAGACCGCCAACCACTCGCCAGGCTCCAGGCCCAGGCGGCACAGCAGGAAGCCCTGGCCGAGCCGCTGCGTGCTGGACGAGATGGAGGCGCAGCGGCTGTTGACCACTGTAGGGTTAAGGATCAGACGATCGAAGTCGCTGTCCTTTGGAACCCTGAAAGCTCCACAAGCTTCATCCCAGGCGAGGTCCGAAGCGGGAGTCAGGTAGAGAGCGCCGCAGGCGTCCCACTTCTGGAGCAGGGCCCACAGCTCAGCGCGGTCCATATGGACACGTGCACCCTTCTGGCCTGAAGGCCACTCTGCCGACGGCAGCCGCATCACCTCGGGGTCGAGGAACGCCTCGCGCACACGCGCGTCGGAGAGGAAGGGAGTGGGATCGAACTCGGGCGAGTAATCCCACTTGATGCGGGAGGCCCGGACCTTGAGGTCGAAGGGCTCGGCTTGGGTGGGGTCCCAGGCCGCCGCAGAAGCCAACGAACCAGGCACGGGCGGAGCGCTGGTCGGGCAGTGCCGCATGGGGGCAGGCACGGAAGAGGAGGAGGTGAAGGAAACCTCAAGAGCTACGACATGGGTGGCCAGGCCATGGAGCGAGACTTCGGTGGAGTCGAACTTGGCGAAAGCCCGACCAAGGTCGCTCTTGCCACCGCGGGCAAGGCGAACTGCGATCCGACACAACCGCTCAATGCGGGAGCGAACGCCCTCCTGGCAGGGCGAGGCCGTGGCGCGGACTCGGGCTTCGGCGGGAGCGAAGCTAGGGTGACCCAGCGTGAGCCAGTTCAACGCAATAACGGAATACTGCGCAAGAGTCCGTGCCGCGCGCCTGAGCCGCCAACGCTCCCTGCGCCTCGCTGACAGACCATCAGGCGGGGGACCAAGAGGTGGGGCAGGCGGACACGGCCAAGGATCGCGGGGAGGCGGCCCCAAAAAGTACGGGTCGTCCCGATCCAACGCACGCAAAGATGAGCGGGAGAATGAGCCCAGTGAACAACGAGCACCCATCCCGACCTGAGACAGCGCAGCTGCCCAGTGGGTGATATCGATGTTTGCGCCAGGAAAAAGACGCAGCAAGGAAGACACGTCAGCGACAAAGGGCGCGACTTTAGCAAGGGCAGCGGGGGTGCACGCGACAGGACGCGCGCCAGCAAGGACACCGCTCTCAGGGGCTGCACACCCCGTGCGGGGGGAGCTCGACTGAGGGCAGTGGTGGCCAAAATGGCCGGGTGGATACGAGGGGCGGCTCGGAGCGAAGCGAGAGGCGTGATGGCGGAACGAACTCCTCCCTGCGGGGCCGCACCAGCATCGCTGGAAGAGCGCATTCCTACCCTCACGGCCTCGCTGCGCCCAAGCGCGCCTAGCAGCCGCAGCAGCGTCAGCACGGACTGACTGCGGCGCTGAACCTCGGCCACTGGAGGCAGCTCCCTCGCAGGTGACGGGCAGCAGCGGCCCCGTCACTGCTTCTGGGGTGGCACCTTCGGTACCTTGGGAGGCACCTTTGGAGTCCTGGGCTGCTTGGGTACGTGAGGCGGCTGCTGGGGAAGCGCGGCGGCGCGCTCGGCGTCGAGGCGCGTCCGAAAAACCTGCAGCTCCTTCATGTACTCGCCCTGCGCGGACAGCCAGCGGAAGTCCACGAGGGGTGAAAACGGGGACTGCGCCTCGCGCTCCGTGTGCTGACTGGTGACGCGACATGGAGTGGGCTCCACCCCCGTGAGGAACCATGCGGCCTCTAGGCATCCGCGTTCCCCTCCTGCTGATCGATGAACATGCACTGGCAGGTCAGCAGCGTCTGAACCCCGAGCGGGTCTCGCACGGCGGGACCGTGCTGCGCCAAGGTAGCATGCCAAGCGCGCCGCCGTGCGATCCCCCGCATCTGAGTGGACGAAGAGTTGAGGTCGCCCGAAGATGCGGACGGGGCCTGAGCGTAGTCGCTCAGAAACCCCAGTAGCGGATGAGCTGCTGGGCGGGAGCCCCGCCCCTGCTGCAGGGCTAGGGCTGGAGACTGATGCAAGCACATCAGCGCCATGCTGAGGTCCGACTGGGGAGCCGCAGGAGGCGGGTCCACGGCGTCCGCGCCGCCCGCCTCGGCGAAGCCGCCGACCGAGGCAAGGTCGTGTTGCCCAGGCGGAGGCGCGGGGCCCAGCGGCGAAAGGCTTTGCTGATGGCCTTGGGGTGGCCAGGGGCAATGCAGCCATCCTGTCGGCCACGTCAGCCAGGTCCGAAGGAACCCCGAGCGACCGCGGCAGGTCGTGAGCGCTCGAATGACCCGCTGAGTCTGACAGGGGCGCGGGAAGGTCGCCGCGAACCCTGGGCGCCCGCAGCACGTCGCGTGGACTCGAGCAGATAGCACCGCTCGTAGGAGACACGAAGGCGGCCGGCGACGCGTCGAGTCGGCGCAGAGAAGAAGGGCACCGAACGTGGGCTGACGACGTCCCGTTGCCAACGCGGGACGCGCCCGCGCCACATGGAGTAGGATTTCGTGCACCTGACACGTCGACCCCGCTCGCGGGACAGGTCGGCGGCCAGAGCCCGCCCGGGTCGCCCGTGCAGCCGAACTCAGAAGTAGACTCTGCCAGCACCGACGCTGTGTCGGGCGGGGGCGTGGGGGGGTCCCCATGCACCCCGAGCGACCGCGGCAAGTCGCAAGTGCCCGAGCCCGCAGCACCGCGCGAAGGCACAGCGGCGGCGGGTGGAGGAGTAGCCTGGCAAGCAGCCGCAACGAGAACCCCCCGTGAAACAGCGGCATCGGCGGCTGACGCCATCGCATATGTCCTCATGTGGGGCGGCAGGGCTGACAAGGATGAGGCTGGATCCCCGAATAGCCCGAGCGAGTGCAACAAATCGCGGGCGCCCGCACGCGGGGATGGACCACTGGCGGCGGGCGCGCCGACACCACCCACGAGGCTGGTAGGCGGTGGGAGCCCTCCGAAATCACCATACCAACCCAAGTCACGGGCAGCGCACGCCCAAAGTGAGGCGGGATCAACAGCGTTACGGTGGAGCGACGGGAGCGCCTCTGGGTCGGCGAGACCTGGCGGCGGCCCCGCCCGCCCGGCTTGGAAGGGCGATCCACCACCGACGAGAAACGACTCCGCGGGCGTGCACGGACTGATCGCAGGCGGCACCCGAGCGCCGGCCTCCATGCCGGAGAAACGCGGAAGCGATTCCACACGCCACACATCCGGCTCCAACGGCGCGACCAAACCGGGTGGCGGACGAGGAGGCAACCCCGTCGGAACCCGTGGCGACGGCGGCCTTCGCTCGGCAGCCGATGGAGGGCCAAGGCCCGGAGGGGGGCCGATACCCAATTCGGCGAGGCCTGGGGGCGGCAGGGGACGCCTGCCCTGCAGCGTCGGCGGCGGGAGGGTGCAGATAAGGGGCACACCGCGCTGAACGTCAAAGGCGCTCGCCAACAAAGCGGGTGGCTCAGCTGATGACGCGTCCCACCAGGACGAGGACAGGCCCGCCGCGTCGGTGCCTGGAACCCGGAAGGCCGCGCGAAGCGGCCACTCGGTGCCCGCTGAGCAAGCGGGGCCCCGGTCGAGCCATGGCGTTGTGAGGGGGGGAGGGGAGTGAGTGAGGAGGTGGAGGTTAGCAGGACTCTCCTCCTCCCATTCCCCCGTCCCCAAGGCGGTTCCCTTCGCGCGCTCTGCCTCCTCGCCCGCGGTTCGGCGGGCGTGAGGCTGGCTCAGAGTTGCAGTGGGCTGCGGGCGGTGCGTACTGCGCGGCGGTGGCTGGTGGGGCGCGAGCAGTAGACCGTTCCTCCCTCTGGCGGCTTGTTCTTCGCTGCGGAGACCCAGGTCTTCAGCCTCCTCGTACCCCTCCTCGTCCTCGTCGTTTCCCCCCGCCTCGATGGAAGAAGAAGAGGGAGGCGAGGGGAGGAAAGGCGGGAGCTTTTGGGTTCGCGTCGCTGAGGCAGCGCTCCGCTGAGCAGTCTCGTTGCGAGAGCGCCTGCCGGCGAGCGGTCGCGCGGCAGCAGCTGTAGCAAAGGAGCGTAGGTCGGGCCAGATGGGACCTCCGCCGACAAGCGGATGCGCCATCCAGGCGGCCAGAAGGGAGAGGAAGAGCAGAGCGTGCGCGAGCGAGCGCGAGCGAGCGAAGCTCGCGCGGAACGGCTCAGGAGGACCGTCCGAGGGGCTCGGCCCCGCGAGGCGGTGAGGGCCGCCTCGAGCTGAGCGCGGCGCGCTGAGCGGGCGCCGACGAAGGCACCGACCCCGGGACGCAGGGCCCGAGCCCTGTCGAGCGCCTGGGCTCCTGGCCCGCAAGCAAGCGCTCGGGCCGCGCGGCGGTCCTGCTCGAGCGGAGCAGGCGCCGCACCGCGCGGCCAGGCGAAGGGCCAGAGCCTCCGCCACAGGCACGGGCCCAGCAGCCCGGAGCAGCAGCCTGCGCAGGCGCTGCACGCGGCCGTCACCCAGAGGAGGGCAGCGACCGTCGAGAGCAGCCGGGGAGAGGCCCCGCTGCTCAACTCCACCGCCTGCCCGAGGCAGACGGTGGGACAGGCAGAGCCCGCCGAGGGGAGGGGGCAAACGGCCCCCTCACCCCCAGGCGGGTCTGCCTGTTGGGTGGACCAGGCGGTAGCGGAGGCCCCTGGTCCTGAAGCACAGAAACGGGGGCGGCGACGAGCCGCTCGCAGAGCGCGGCCCGCACCCCCCGAAAAAGAATGTCCCCCGCGCCCTGGAGAGCCACCTACGCGATCGCCTGCATAAGGCGCCCGCGCGCGCGGCCGAGGGGGGCGCTTTGGGGCTGAGAAGCTGCAGAGACAGCAAGAGCGCGGGTCGCAAGGAGAATAGAGAGGAGCATGACGCCCTCCTCAGAGAAGGCATCCTCCGGGGTCTGCAGCCTCCCGGGCACACTCCTCAACTCGGGGGCGCGCGAACATGGATTGGCGATCCATGGATTTGGCGCGCGGTCGCCGAATCCATGAATCGGGGGAGGTGCCCTCCCCAAAATGCGGCCGGTGCCGCCTCGCTCGGCGGCGGAAGGCTGCGATGTCCCATGGAAATGGGATCCGCCGCCAATCCACGCCCCCTTGATCCATGTCTGCGATCGCCTGATCAACGAGCGCACCCCCGCTCCCGAGCGCCAACGGATTGCCGGGTCCCCCAGTCCTCGTCGTCCTCGTTGCCCTCGGCATCGGCGTCGCCGTCCTGAGGAGAGAGCCCGGCGCCTCTCTCGGACCCTCCACGGGCGTCCGCCTCCGCCTCCCCCCTCTCCCTCTCCCTCTGTATATGTTTCTTTCCCTTTCCCTCTCTTTCTCTCTCGTTCTCTTCTCTCTCTCTCTCTCTCTCTTTTTCTCTTCTTCTCACCTCTCTCTCCCTCGTTCTCTCCATCTCCCTCCCTCTCCTTCTCTCTCTCTCTCTCTCTCTCTCCCTTCCTCATTTTCTCTGCCCTACTCCCTTCCCTCCTGCCGGATACGGGTGGCACGAAGACGAAATCAGGCTATACTACGCCTCGGCGCTGGATGAGGAGCGAGCGAAACTCCCTCGTGAAGCTGGGCACTCGTGCCCCCCGTCCCCCTGTGCAGATGGGGGGTCGGCCCCCCCAAAACCTAGTCGTTCAATCTATTGTTCGTCGTCGTCCTCCTCCTCCTCGTCCTCGTCCTCCTCATCGTCCTCTTCCTCGTTTTCTTCCACCTCCTCATCCTCCTACTACCCTTCGTTTTCCTTCTCCTCTTCCTCCTCCACCTCCCCCACCTCCTCCTCCTCCTCCGCCTCCCCCACCTCCTCCTCCTCCTCCTCCTCCTCCGCCTCCAAATCCTCCTCGCCCTCCTTATCGGCCACCTCCGCTCCCTCCTCCCACTCCTCCTCATCCACCTCCTCATCCCACTCCACCCCACTCCTCCTCCTCCTCCTCCTCCTCCTCCTCCTCCTCCTCCCTCCTCCTCCTCCTCCTCCTCCTCCTCCTCCTCCTCCTCCTCCTCCTCCTCGTTTCCTTCCCGTCACTGCCGAGGGGACCAGCAGGAAAGCTGGTGCCGCTGCGCCCTGGGCCCGCCGACCAGGAGCCCAGGGCGCGCTGGTGCTGCTGCGCCGCGACGCCACCGCCTGCCGCTGCCCGCCGCGCACCTGGCCGCCGCCCGTGCTGCCCGCGGCCGCAGCCTGGCACGCACCACGCAGGAGGAGGAGGAGGAGGAGGAGGAGGAGGAGGAGGAGGAGGAGGAGGAGGAGGAGGAGGAGGAGGAGGAGGACCCCCTCCGCGCGGGCCGGTGCATGCTGCAGGGAGCCTCACCTGCGGTCCTGCAGCAGGGGGTGCGGCCAGCGCGCGGTCCTCGCCTCGGCCCAGCACGCACGGACTCGCGCACGCGTGGCGCCTCGTTGGCGGGCCCCGCTTGCGGCCCCTGCAGGGGGCGCGAGCGCGCAGCCCCCGCCTCGCCTCGGCACACCACGGCTCGTGCCTCGCAGGAGGCCCCACGAGCGGCCACGGCGGGGGACGACCCGCCGCTGGCACCCGGAAGGTGCACCACGGCACTCTGGCCCGGCACCGGGCCCACGGCCTCCGAGCCCCGTGGGGGCCCGAGAGCAGCGACGAGTCCTCCGGGGCCCGCTCCCCTCGGGACCTTTCTCCTCCACGGAACGAGCCGCGCCTTCGGCCCAAACGGCGCCGTCGGCGGCAGCGGGGAAACCAAACCGCACCAATGCTGCGGCGGCGCGGGCAAGCCCGGGGCGCACCCAGCCGCGGCGACGCGGGCTTCCCAGGAGGTCCAAGAAGGCGAAAGCGGTGCCGGGGTCGCGGAGTTGGCATCGGTACCTTCGGCTTCAGGCAGGGAGCGACTCTGGGCGAGAGTGACGTCTGGCGCGCGGCGTCCTGGGGGACTCGGGGTGGCCAAGCCCGAGCGCGCAAGCCTCTGCTGGCACTTCGCGTTCCTCGATCGGGGGACCCCACCGGTCACTCTGCCACAGGGCTGGACCTAAACGGTGTTATTCGTTTCCGTTTTGTTTTCGTTTCCCTTTATTACCTCAAAACGAAGTCGAGACGAAAACGGACCACGACATCGCCAAAAACACCGTGCAGGTCCGGCCCTGCTCTGCCACGCGGCGTCGACGGCGGCTTCCCCCCGGCGCCGTCGACCGCCATGCGCCGCTGCCGCCGCCGCCGCCGCTCCCTGCGCACCCCCGGCTCTGCGCGTGCGCCCCCGGGCAGCAAGCACCGAGGAGGGGGGTCCTCCGCGGCGCGGGCGCCCTCGGGGCGGGCGCGGCGGAAGTCGCCCATGCCGGCCTGCGGGCCGCACAGGGGGGGGGAAGGGGAGCGAGGATCGCCGCGGAGCGGACGGGGCCTCGGGGCCCTCAACGGGCCCCAGGGCCGCCGAGGAGGCGGCTCGGGACGGCCCAAGGGGGGGGGAAAGCCCAGGGGGGTCGAGGAGCTGCCAGCCTCACGCCAGGAGGAGGACCCAGACCCCCGACGTCGTTATTTTTTTTTTCACTGCGTCGACCCCTGGAAGTCTCGACCCATTCCCCTGATCCGGTTCTTCACCCCGAGTCGTTTTTTTGACGGTCCCGAGGGCCTCTAAGGGCCCCCGAAGACTGAAAATAGCAAAACACCTCCCGTCGTGATTGTTTCGTTACCCCCGAGGGGGGAGGAGGAGGGAAGGGGGGGGAAGAGGCAGCGGGACGAGAGCCGGAGAGACGAGGGGTGGGGGCAGGAGGGGGAGGACGAAGCCTTCGGCTCGACCGCCCTGCGGAGGAGGCCCGTGCCCGGCCACGAGGGGCCGTCCAGAGACCGAGCTAAGCGAGGGTTCCCCCCCACGTCCCACCCCGCTCTGTCCTCCTCTCCTCCTCCGTCCGTCCTCCCTCCTAGGCCCAAGGTCTCCTCCTCCTCTCCTCCTCTCCTCCTCCTCTCCTCCTCCTCCTCTCCTCCTCCTCTCCTCCTCTCCTCTCCGTCCTCTCCTCCGCTCCGTCCTCTCCTCCTCCTCCTCCTCTCCTCCTCCTCTCCTCCTCCGTCCTCCCTGGCCCAAGGTACCTCTGGGATTCTCGGGGTGGCCCAGGCGGCCTCCAGGGGCACCCCTCACGAGGCCCAGGGGGCCCCAGGGGGCTCCAATATGGAGCGAAAAGCTGGGGGCACCTTGGGCCAGGGGCACTTCTAGCAACACCCGACTCCTCGAGGAAGGTTGGCGGGCTCGCGGATCTGCACGCCTTGGTGACTCCTCGCCACCGTTCGGACGCCCGCTCCTCCTGTACGCTCCGATGACGTGCACGGTGCTTCCCCCCAGGATGATCCGAGATGCTCCTCGATGGTTCTCGGCGACGGAAAGGAAAGGCACACGTCCGAGCGGCGCCACGACCCGCGACGAGCAGCCGACTCTCCACGAGCGCCCACGCCGAGGCTGCCCCCGTGGCCCGGGGGCGGCATCGCACGGGCGGGCGGTGGGGCAGAGGGCGCAGGCGCCGCCTCGCTCCGCGCCCTCCCCCTGCGAACCTCGGCCTGCCACCCCCCTTCGCCGCCAGACGCGGCCCCTCCTCTCCCGCTCCCTCCTGACTTCAAGTCGGGATTTTCGAGGAAAAATAAAAAATACACTACAAAGAATCAACAAATAATCAAAACATAGTCTGGGGACTATGTTTTGAGTATGTTTTGCCTTTTTGGTCTATTTTTGGGGCTTTGTTTCGGCGAAAATCCCCCTGTAGGGGACAGGCCCGATATTATCCTGACTCGTCCCCTCCTTTTTCGATCGGAACATGTGCCTCCCGAGCGACGCGCGCGAGGCGCAGGCGCGCCCGCGGCTCGAAGCGCTCGGCGGCGCGCCGGACGAGCGACGGGGCGGCCAAGGTTCATGGGGGAACCCGAAAGGTACCCCCGTACCCCTGCTCCCTGGGCCTTCTCGGGGGTGCGTCGTGCACGGGATGCCGCAGCGCGAATCCGGCGGTGGCGACGAGGGCCGCCCGGGAGGCCCGAGAGGAGGACGAGGAGGAAACGGGGCAGCGGCATCGCCGCCTTGGGATCCTCCGAGGCAAAGCCCCTCCCCCCGTCTCCAGGAGACGCCAGTGAAGCGGTCTGCGCCCCCTTCAGGTCGAGTCTGTCCTGCTTCAGGGGGATTGGGGCGAAAACTTGAAAATACTGAAGACATACTCAAAACATGCTCCTTCTTTTTATATTAAAAACAATCGTCCCCAAACTATTTCCTGTTCCTCCTGTAGCAAGGGCTCCTAAGTTCGCGCTTCGCGCTGCGCGAAGCGCGAAGCGCGAATAACTTCGCGCTCTCGCGCCGCCCCCCAAGGAGGAGAAGAGGAGGACGAGGAGGAGGGGGAGGAGGAAGGAGGACGGCGAAGCGCGAAGCGCGAATAACTTCGCGCCCTCCTGGGAGCCCTTGCTGTAGAGGGACCGGCCCGACTTACGCCACCTGCACCCCGCGCGCAGCACAGATGCCCGAGAGGGGCTCCGCAAGCAGCAGCCCTGCGGGAAGCTCCAGCGGGCCTCCCCGCCTGGCGGGCGGGCCCCCCCCCAAAATCTAGGGTGACTGCTCCTGTCGGGAATGGAGAGACCCCCATGTAGTAAAACGTGGATTAGTGAAAACGACCTGAGGCCCAAACCTTGCGGGCGCAAGCCTGGACAATAATGGCCACGGCGCCCTCTCGAGAACCGAAAACGGACAATCCACTAATCGACGTGTCACTGTTGGGGGTTATGTCCACTCCCGATCCTGAGGCTTATCCTCAGAAGTCCTCATAAGAAGCGAACGGGCTTGCTGACGATGTCCTGAGCGTGTCGATGTCCTGGCGATGTCCTCACGAAGCTGCATGGCGACGAACACGCTGGCAATCCTGAGCATGTCATCCGGAATATTGTGAGCAGCTCTGCAAGAAACACAGCACGGATTTGCGGACGATGTCCTCAGGAGCCCGAAGAACTCCCGAAGGCATCCCTTTGGTTTGCTATGGAATCCTATGGGTTTGCCTTGGACTCCTCAAGTTTTGCCCGAAGATCCGAACATTCTCTTGAGGAGAAGTGAGGACTCCGAGGGTTCTCCGAAGGAAAAAAATATAGTGGAATCCCAGGGATGGTCCCTGGAACCCTGAGATCGCCCCAGAGCAATCCTGGAGACCCGCTCCAGGATCTTGACGACGCGATGCAGGATCTTGCAGAGCTCTCCCAGGACCTTGGACTCCTGAAGAGTTCCTGCGGGGTCCTGTGGCTTCTCTGGGATACCCCAACGACTCGGCGGTGGACAAACCTCCCTTTAGTAAACCACCCTTTAGTGAAAAAGGCGTAGGACCGAAACCGACGGACCTGGACCCGCAGAAATAACGGCCGCGACGCCCTCTCGCTGACCGAAAACGGCCAATTCCTGAATCGACGTGTCAGGGTAGGAGGTCCATCAACCTCCGAACGACCGTGCGCGGCTCGCGCTGGGCCCCGCACTCCGGCGCCTCCAGGCGCCACCCGTCGCGGAGCGAGACCCCCCGCCGATGCGACGCGGCCGCACCACCTCCGCGCGAGGCCCGCGCTGGCGCGGGCTTCGCGCCCGGTCGCGCTGGCGCGGGCAGCACCCCCACCGCGGGGCGAGCTCTCCGCAGACGGGCCGCGGGGCGAGGCCCCCGTGTGGGACGCGGCCCGCTGGGCCTGCCCAGGCGGGCGCGCGCGGGGGGGGGGGCTGGGATCCTGGCCGCGCTCGCGCACCTGAGCATCCCGCCCAAGGGGCGGGCGCTGCCCCGAGGGAAAAAAAGGTCACCTCCTCCTCCTCCTCCTCCTCCTCCTCCTCCTCCTCCTCCTCCTCCTCCTCCTCCTACTCCTCCCCTCTCTCCTCCTCCTCTCCTCCTCCTCCTCCTCCGCCTCCTTGTCCTCCCCCTCCTACTCCTCCTCCCCTCCTCCTCCTCCTCCCCCTCCTCCTCCTCCTCCTCCTCCTGATGCGAGGGTGGGATGCGTGCGCGCGCTCTCCTGCATGATGGCCGCGGATCAGACCGAAGACCGAGGACTGGTTCTCGAAGCGAACCGGCCGAACCAAGACCGGCCATCGACCCGAACCAGCCGAACCGAACCGGACCAAACCGGCCGAACCAGACTGGGTGGGGCTATCGGGCCCCTATCGGCGATTAGGAGTCGACTAGGAGTCGTTGCGCCCACCTCTGTTCGGCTACACGCAAGGGTGACCGACCCTAGGCGAGAATGACCTTTGATGCGGGCTTTCTGGGGAACAGCGCGGGGGGGCTCAACCCAAGCGCGCAAGACGCAACTATTGCATCGCATTCGGCGATCGGGAAACCGAATTGGGTCCGCATCAAAGGTCACTCTGGCGGAAGGTCACTCTGATGTCTAGTCGACCTGTGCCTACGGCAGGTTCGCGCGGCGTCGGCGCGAGGAAAGGTTGCTGCCACCGCGTCGATCGTTCACCCTGGAACCGATCGCGGCCCCGATCGGTCAAGGTGGAATCCCGTCGGGTCCTGTGGCGTCACTGTGCCCCTCAATGCTCCCGCGCCGCTCCATCGCGCGGAACTCAACCTGGAACGCCTTCGCTGGCGTCGCTGGCGCGCCCTCGCCGCATGCACCTGCCGCGCATCCCCCAGACCCCCGACGTCGTGATTCATTCATGACGTCGACCCCTGGAGGTCTCGACCCACTCCCCTGGACCGGCCTTTCATCCTGAGTCGTTTCGTTGACGCTCCCGAGGGCTGGTGAGGGCCCACAGAGGCGGAAATAACAGAAAAAACTCTCGTCCTGATTTTTGTCATTGCCCGAGAAAGTCTGGGCCCCCTGCCTCATCGCTGTCCCTGACCCCCCTCCCTGAGCAGGGACCGACCGTCCCGGCATTCTCATAGGCCTACCACGAAATCTTCTTAGAGCCCGAACCTGTTTTCAGGACATAAACGATGTTCTGAGAACATGGACCCAACATGTTAAGACAAAACAGCCCCGGCCAGAAATGTTCCAGGAACATTTCGCGCAGACCACAGAAGAGGTGCTTAGAACATTCCTTGGTGGGCCTCTGGGCACGCCAGGACGCTTCGCCACTGCGTGACGCCCCCCTCCCCTCCCCGCGCCTCCCGCGCCCACTCTGCGACATCCGCCCCCCGGCCTGCCGCCCCTGGCCGCGCCGTGCACTCGCCGGCGCCTCGACAAAAGCAACGCTTCGACGCCAGCAGCAGCGGGCATCGCAGAAGCCCCCCGCCCGCCCAGGGACCCAGACACCCCACGCCTCGATGTTTTCGAGACGCGGGCCTCCGACCTCCCGACCACTTCCCCGGGACCAGTTTCTCACCTCGCGTCGTTTGTTGACGGTCCCGAGGCCCGGCGAGGGCCCCGAGAGGCCAAAAACTGCGACAAAAAACCTCCGTCTCGACTTTCTCGAGACGCCCCAGGTCTGGGCCTCCTTCCCCGGGGCCGGCTTTGCACCCCGAATCGTGTTTTTGAGGGCCCCGAGGGCCGGTAGAAGGGCCCCCGAAGGCCGACAACGGCGAAACACCTCGCGACGCGAGGTTTTTCGCCGTTGTCGGGGGTCTGGGTCTGGGGCCTGCAGAGTGGGCCCTGGAAACGACAGGGCCGTTTTTGCACCGGTTCCGTTTTGCCGTTTTTTCCCGACTCCGACGCCGTTTTTTCACCGGTTCCGTCGCCGTTGTTTGACCGGTTGCGACGTCCAGTTCCAATCCGGGAGCCGTTTTTGTGCCGTTTCCGGTCGCCGTATATTTGCCGTCTCCATGTTCGAAGGAGATTTTTTTGGAAACGGGGGGAACAAAAAAGAGGCCCGCCGCTTCCGGGGCCCACAAAGGTCCGGGGCCGACAAAAAAGGTCTGGGGGCTCCTAGAGGCCTCCTAGATGGGGTCCGAGTAGATGGGGTCGAAGGATCTCGCCGCATCGCCGATACATCGGCGATGCATCGGCGATGCATTGGCGATGCATCGGCGATGCACCGGCGATGCATCGTCGACGTGGGCGATGCATCGGCGCAGTCGACGTGAAGCAAATCGGGCCCTACATCGAGCCGCATCGGCGATACATCGGCGATGCGGCGCGATCCTCCGACCCCATCTACTCCGACCCCATCTAGGAGGCCTAGATCTCCTCCCCCTCCTCAGTCACTCAATTCGTGAGAGAAGCTCCCCTCCGCGCACCCCCGCGCGCGCCGCGCCTGCCGCACCTGCGGGGGCGCCCGGCCCGAGGTACCCCCGGTTTTTCGCTCCATTTTTGGGCCCCTGGGACCCTCTGGACCTCGTGAGGGGTGCTCTGGACCTCGAGGGGGTCTGGGCCTGGGGGGGATAGCACCGCCCTCCCCTCCGCGCACCCCCGCGCGCGCCGCGCCTGCCGCACCTGCGGGGGCGCCGCCGGGGCGCCCGCCCCCGGCGGCCCGCCCGCGAGGGCCCCGCCGCCGGGCTCCTCGTGGGGCGGGCCGGGGCCGGGGCGGTGGGCGCGAACGCGGGGTTTCCAGAGGAGGAGGCGGAGGAGGGGGAGGAGGAGGAGGAGGAGGAGGAGGAGGAGGAGGAGGAGGAGGAGGAGGGGGAGGAGGAGGAGGAGGGGAGGGAGGAGGGGGAGGAGGAGGAGGAGGAGGAGGAGGAGGAGGAGGAGGAGGAGGAGGAGGAGGAGGAGGAGGGGGAGAGGGGAGGAGAGGAGGAGGAGGAGGGGGAGGAGGAGGGAGGGGGGAGGAGGGGGAGGAGGAGGAGGAGGAGGAGGAGGAGGAGGGAGAGGAGGAGGAGGGAGGGGGAGGAGGAGGAGGAGGAGGATGGAGGAGGAAGATGGGCGCGGACGCCTCGCGGGCCCTTCAGAGAGCCCCAGGAGGCCACAGGCGACGACGACGACGACGACGACGACCCAGACATTCGGCTCCTCGGAGAAATCGAGGCGGAAGTTTTTCGTCATTCTTGGCCTCTCGGGGCCCTCGCCGGGCCTTGGGACCGTCCACAAACGACTCGACATCCCGGGGAAGTGGTAGGGAGGTCGGAGGCCCGTGTCTCGAAACAATCGAGACGTCGGATGCATGGGGACGACGACGGCGCGTCTTGGAAGGCGGCGGCCCCGCACCTGTAGACAAGGCCCGGGCCTGCTAAGAGGGGGGGGGGCTTCCAACACGCCTTCCTTCCTCCCCCCACCCCTCTGCGCTTGTGTCGGGCGTGTCCCCCCACAGGAGGACTTTCGACGAAAAATACAAAATGCCCCAAACATACCCCACAAAGGTCAACAAAAATGCAAAAAAATAATCCCCAGACTATTTTGGGACTATCTTTTCACTATTTTTTGGGAGTATGTTATATTTGTTGTCGAAACTCCCCCTGCAGGGGGACACGCCCGACGGAACTCTGCGCGCGGCCCACGGAGGGCAGGCCGAGGGCCGAGGCCCCGGGGCCAGCCCTTCGCGCCGCGCTCCGCCGCGGCGACGAGAGTCCTAAGGGAGACGGCCACAGAGCTCATCGACGACGGCGACGACGACGACGACGGCGACGGCGACGGCGACGGCGACGACGACGGAGACGACGACGACGGCGACGGCGACGCCGACGACGAGGATAGCGATGGCGACGGCGACGACGAGGAGAGGCGGAGGCGGCGAGGCTGGCCGTCGAGGCAGCCCGGCCCTGACGTGCTGGCGCCGGGAAGAGAGGCACGGCACGCGTGTGCTTGCTCGCTTCCCCCTTGCTCCGGCGGCGAGGGCGAGATCGGCCCCGAGGAGAAGGGTCGGGGCGTCCGGGGGGCCTCGTGTAGGAAAAATCATCAGGAGTCGCACATCTGGAAGAATCGGGTCGGGCGAAAGGGGGGGAAAGCAAAGGGGGGGTTTGAGAAGCAGCTCACGCAGCTGATTTTCCTGGCGCCTCCCGGCGCCGGGAGGCGCCCAGGTATCGAGGAATGGGCCCGGCGGCGGGCCCGAAACCAGCTGCATGCCGCAAATGTCGTAACCCCCCCTTTCCCAAACCCCCCCTTTCGCCCGACCCGAAAGAAACCTAGACCCTTTTCCACAGAGCCGTCTTTGAAATCCCGGGTCGTCTGTGGACGGCCCGAAGGCCCAGAAAAAAGGGCCCCACATGGGCCGAACGCGGCCGAACATATCCCGTCGTGCTCTTCTTTGCGACGCGAAGGAGTTCGGGTGGGTTAGCTCCCTGGCCTCACCTCGAGCTCAAGCCTCCATGGGCCCTTCAATAGTTTTCGCGTCCCAAGATAAAATGGGAGACGGCCAAAAAGCTGCCCTGCCTCCTGCGGGGCCCACCAAGGGCGGCAGGAGGAGTCAGGGAGTGCGCTACGTGAGCGGAAAAGGGGGGCCTGGGCAGTCCCCTGTACCCAGGACGGAGATTTCCCTGGGGCCAGGCTGCGCTCAAACCCGCGTCAGAACTCAAGGAGGGGGTAGGCGCGCCCCGGCGCTGACACCCGCGCGCCCGCGCAGGCTGTCAAGCAGTCAAGGGTCGCGGGAGCCTCTGCAGAAAGCTCGGCTGAACAAGGATGAACAACTTGAGGCCCGAGGTACGTCGGATTCACGTCGGGCATACGTGGGCTCGCGTTTAACTTGCGTCTGAGCCTCGTCCCATATCTTACGCGGCAGGTGTGCGGACTATAGGATCTAACTGTGACGGGCCTCGCGATGTCTCCAGGACATTTCGTTTGTAAAGAAGGGGTGCCCCGCACCACTGCCCACTCCAGGGGCAGCGTGGTGGAACACGCAGCTCTTGTCACTGCTCCAGTCGACTTCGACGTCCCGCCGCCGCAGCCGTGGACGTAGCAGTCGTCCAACGGGGGCAGGAGGGAGGAGGGGGGGACGCTCGAGGGAGGATAGGGGAAGGGGGGGAGGAGGAGGAGGGGGAGGAGGAGGAGGAGGATTACAATGGAGGAGAAGGATGAGGATCGGGAAGGAGAACGAGGACGAACATCAGCAGCAGGAATTGGAGTGGAAGGAGCGGTCAGAGCTGGAGACGAAGCAGGAGGAAGAGCTGGGGGCGACAACGGTGAGGGAGGACCGAGATCCAGACGTGGCCCGCGCTAGGTCGAGAGCGCCATTCTGAACGATGGGAGCAAGGCGCCAATCCTAGACTGAGGCCCACGCTGCAACGAGAACACTAGGAGGAGGAGGAGGAGGAGAAGGAGGAGGAGGAGGAGGATTACAATGGAGGAGAAGGATGAGGATCGGGAAGGAGAACGAGGACGAACATCAGCAGCAGGAATTGGAGTGGAAGGAGCGGTCAGAGCTGGAGACGAAGCAGGAGGAAGAGCTGGGGGCGACAACGGTGAGGGAGGACCGAGATCCAGACGTGGCCCGCGCTAGGTCGAGAGCGCCATTCTGAACGATGGGAGCAAGGCGCCAATCCTAGACTGAGGCCCACGCTGCAACGAGAACACTAGTATTGGAATGCCGAGGACGTTCTGACTTGAAACCAGTCACGTGAACTATCAACTCGCGATATAGTTCACTGTGGAGGTGACGTGACAGCTGTGCGGTGCAAACTGTGGCTCATACCCCTGTCGTGTGGTGTGAGCTGTCGAAGTGAAGGCTGGGCGGCATCAGACATGGTGGGGCAGGCTATCTCGTGGAGGCTCTGCGGTGTGAGTCAGGGGTGGGAACCGTGCGATGTAGGCTGCAGGCCGCAGTGCAAGGTGTATCGTGCACGCTGTACGGTGCAAGCTGTGTGGCGTAAGCATGATCGTGCAGCCGCGGCGATCGAGAATCCCGCGTGGCCAGAGCAGGAGGAGGAGGGAGGAGGGAGGAGGAGGGAGGAGGAGGAAGAGGAGGAGGAGGAGGAGGAGGAGGAGGAGGAGCTGTGATGTGAGCCCACGAGCGCCCACGAGGCGGCACGGGTGGCAGCGCGGCGAAGCCTCTGAAAACTTCTACCCGGCGCCTAGGGCGCCAACGCGGCGCCCACGAGGCGCCGCAGTCGGCAGCGCGGATCGCCCTCGGGGAGGGATTCCACTGTTTGCTTGCACGTCGTGTCGCTCTCCCCGGCGCTCTGCTCTCCCACAGGCCGCGCCCCGTCGGCCCTCCGCCGCCCGGCCCGGGGAGAGAGAGAGAGAGAGCACGACGACGACGACGGAGCCGTGCGCGGAGCGCGGCCGCCGCACGGGGCTCCCACGGGGCGCCCACGAGGCTGCACGGGGAGCGGCCACGTGGCGGAGCCCGCGGGGGCCCACCCAGCGCACAGGGGCGGCCACGGGGCGCCCGCGAGGCGGCACTGGCGGCAACATGGCGAAATCCTGGGGAACCCATGCAGCTTCCTTAAGCAACAAAAGCAGACAACACCCTTACAGTGGGAGCTCGACCACAAGAAATGTTCCACAAGAACCTCAACCCTGGAGCCCCAGGACGTCTATTGATTCTTGGTGCGGGAACGTCACGTCTTCCATCTCAGAGCCCTCAAAGCCCAAGAGACTCAGGGCACCCTGGAGGCAAGCAGGTTGTTTCTTGGCATGGGCTTCCACTACACGTCCAACGCCCCAGCCTGCTCGAGACGCGAAGCAGGGCCCGCGCGCCGCATGGAACCGGGGGCTGGGCGGAACAGCTAGAATTAAGTCGGGCCTGTTCCCTTACAGGCCGATTTTTGGGCGAAACATTGAAACTGGCAAACAAATACTAAACAAACTCAAAAATAATAAAACCATAGTCCCCAGACTATGTTTACCTATTCTTGAAAATTCCCCCTGTAGAAGGACAGGCCCGACTTAAAACTAGAAACACACGGGCAGATGCAAGAACAAGGCGTACCGCCTCCAAGTGTCGGGTGTTGTTAGAAGTGCCCCTGGCCCAAGGTGCCCCCAGTTTGTCGCACTGGTTTTGAGCCCCTGTGCCCTCTGGACCTCGTGAGGGGTGCCCTGGAGGCCGTCTGGGTCATCCCGAGAATCCTGGGGGTACCTTGGGTCAGGGGTACTTGTAGCAACACCCGACAGTGAAGCGACGGCCTGAGCATCAATGCGACGAGGTGCTCCCCCGAATGCTCGAGGGCGGGGGTGGGCATCGGAGTCGGCGCAGGTGAGTCTCTCTGAAAGCGCCCAGAAGCGTCCGAGGAAACACACGGGACACTCCAGAAGAGACCCAAACCAAGCTCGAGAGGGCGGGGAGACCAAAAGGCACCCACAGGGCGCCTCTCCCAGGGTGCGCTCTGACCACCTACCAAACCACCCCAACCCAACCGGAAGACTCGAATTTCGGCTTGGAGGGATTACGGGCTTCATGTGTGTTTCTCAAATGTTCCCCGACCCCCCCCAGCTGGAAATGGAGGGCAAATCGGGGCTTTCGGGTTAGGTTGGGGTGGGGTGGTTTGGTGGGCTTTGACGTTCTGACCAGACTTTCCAGGCAAATGCAGCGGTGGCGACGAAGGCATCCCAGGAGGCTCACAAGGACGGAAACGAGGCCAGGGTAGCGGTATGTGCGTACCTTGTCCTCCTCTCACTCGATGGGGGCGTCTCCTTCTGGGCTGCGTGGTCCCGGTAGTAGCCGAGGCCCCAACTGCCCTTCTTGAAGACAAAGCCTGGCCGGGCTCCTCCGCGCGCGCGCGCGAGGCCGAGGTCGGACCCCTCCCCAGACGAGGTCGTAAGGTTGCGGATGTTAAATCGGGTCCAAGAATCGGATCCAAAATCTGGGAGGGCCTCCTACCTCCCTGCCACCCCCTCATCCCCTCCTCATCCCTCTCCCTCCTACCTCCTCCTCCTCCTCCTCCTCCTCTCCTCCCTCCTCCTCTCCTTCCTCTTCCTCGTTCCTCATCCTCCCAACTGCCCCCCCCCTCCCCTTCTCCTTCTCACACTTCTCCCCCTCCTCACCCATGCGGCAACCGCTCCAGCACCGCAGGATCTCAGAGCTCCCACGAGTCGCCCAGGATCCAGTTTTGCCCCGTTCCTGACCCCGTTCTAGGCCTCGAGGTTTTTGTCTCCCCCCCACTTCCCATATCTTCCAAAATCTCTTGGGAATCGACGATTCATTGTGTCCGTGTGTATGTTTGTTGTTCCCCTCCTGACTCAAGCACGCAGGTTGAAACATCATGGCACGGGACGCCACGGGCAACCGCGGGGCACCAGCAGGGCACCCGCAGGACACTAGGCCTCCTAGATGGGGTCGGAGTAGATGGGGTCGGTGGATCGCGCCGCATCGGCGATACATCGCCGATGCGGCTCGATGCGGAGCCTGATTTTCTCCACGCCGACGTCGCCGATGCGTCGCCGACGTCGGCGATGCATCGTCGGTGCATCGCCGATGCATCGCCGATGCATCGCTGATGAATCGCCGATGTATCGCCGATGCAGCGCGATCCACCGACCCCATCTACTGCGACCCCATCTAGGATGCCTCTACACGGGGGCACTCTCGGGACGCCACGGCGAGACCCCGTCCTGGCCGAAGTTCGAGGCGTGTGCTCGGTTTTGGCCACCCGACCTTCGCGCCTCGCGGCCTGCGCGCCTCGTCGCGCGGCCTGCCCGGGCCCCCGCGCTGCCCCCCGCGGAGAGGGGGGCAGCAGGTCGGGCCCGGGCAGGGGCGCGCGAGCCGCGCGCGCCTGGGCGCCCTCGCGGGCGGCCTCCCTGAAAGACACGTCTGAACATCGATGTTGGTTGCTCGTGTCCCCAGCGGCAGCTGCACTCGGAAGGACCGCGTGGCATCCAAGATGCCTCCCTGGAGCAGATGTGTTCGACAGCGCTTTCGTACAGAACATATGATACGAAAAAAGATACGCTTCAAGCATACATGCGTTTAGGTACACGTTCTTAGTTTCTTAAATACGGGAGGTGTGGTTTCTTCCATGTTTTAGATAAGGGGCCATTTTTCAGAGACGAATAGACGTGTGTAGATCTGTTTAGATACGGTTCAATATGGCGCCCGTCGCTGGAAAACATGTCTACCAACAATGGATACGAATAGATACGGCGCCATGTCTCCTGCGCACGCCCACGATCGATCCTTCTCGCTCCTCGCTCCTCTTGGATCCTCCTCATCCGCCCCCCTCGGTGCTCATCTTCTCTTCTCTTCTTTCGCTACACCCAGAGTGAGGTTCTTGTTCCCCGAACCCTGAGTGGGGTTCTCGTTTCCCTAGAACACCCTCTCCTGTTCCTTCTCCTTCTTCTCCTTTTCCCGCCTCCCTACTATACCATACCAATGCGTACCATATCAATACAGCGCCTACCTACCATACCATACCTACCACGCCACACCTACCGTACCATACCCACCATGCCATACCAAACCTACTATACCAGACCATACTTACCAAATCATGCCATACTATGCCATACCTACCAAACCTACTATACCATACCTCTGCTCCTCCTCCTCGGCTCCTTCTCCTCCTCGTCCTCCGCCTCTCCTCCTCGTCCTCCTCCTCCTGCTCCTCCTCCTCCTCCTACTCTTCCTCCTCCTTCTCCTCCTCCTCCTCCTCTTTGCTCTCCCCATCCTACGGTTCCCTGCTCCTCTCCAATTCTCTCCTAAATTTCGTGTCGTCGTTGTTATCCATCCTGCTCCTCGTCGTTGTTGTCGTCGTCGCTCGTCTCCTCACTCCTCATCGCTACGGCATCCCACTATCCTCATCCCGTTGTTCATTGCTTCGACCAATATCATGGGTCTTGTTCGTGCCGGAAGCACAACCAACTGCAACCTTTTCTGGAAACATTTTCGGCGCGGCACTGCCATTCTTTGAACAATAGATACGGCTATACAGGCTTTCTGGAAGAAAGATAGATGCGGTCCCACAGTTTTAGGCATGCTTGAACAATAAATACGTTTAGATACAGCGGCGCTCCCGCGCAGGCCGGGGGCGCGCATCTAAATACAGTATCTATATATTGTCGTCGTTGCAGAAAAATAAATACGATGGGCTTCTCGCCTGCGCCAGGGCGCGATAGCATTTAAACGCATCTAGTATTCTTAGATACGTCTTGCAGGGCTGCCTCTGGACGGCCCTGGGCCATTTTGGGCGCGTCCGGGGGGGGGGGCTTCCGCTCGCCGAAGGCCAGGTTCCCGCTCGAAGGGCTGGCCAAGGCTCATCTCGCGAGAGTGCGGGGGCCCGAGCAGGCTGGGGTCGCGGACCCAGCCTGCTCGCGTCGTGGGCAAAAACCACGGCAGAGAGGGCTTGGCATTTTTCGGCCCGAGGCTGTCAACGAAGCGGGTCAGGACGGAATGCCCGCGCCTGGAAGAGGTCGAGACCTCCTGGGATCTGCCGGGGGCCTCGGCCACGCTGCGAGACCGTGACGAAATCGGGGGCCTGGGGGCTATGACGGGCTTCCGTCACCAAGATGTCGGCGTTGGTTTCTAACACCGCGTGGAAATTTCGACCTTGCGCGAATGCGGGTTCTGATAGCGCCGGTCCTTTGAGACTCGCTGATTGCAAGCCACTCGCGCCATTGAACCCTTAATGCCCGCGCCAGACATCGCCGCGTCATTGCGGCGCGAACCTACGTACCGTATGGCCGTTTGGCGCGCAGAAACGTCCAAAGCGACAGCGACGTCGTCGACCTCATACTGGAGTCGGGTCGCCCTCTTCCCTCTGTGCTGCGTTGCACCCCACCGCGCTCACTTACTTTTCCTCCCCCATATCTCTTCTCTCAGAGCCCCGAATCATCAGGGGTAGCTCGGGTCAGGGCTAACTCGGGTTCGATTTTGCGGGGATCCAAACACGAGTTACCCCCGGCCCGAGTTACCCCGGGTAATTCGGGCGCCCAGGGCCCCAAATCATCAGGGGCAACTCAGGTCAGGGCTAACTCGGGTTCGTTTTTGCGGGGATCCAAACCCGAGCCTGGCATCGCACGGACGTCCATTCCCTGTGTTTGTTTCGGTTTCGTCCGTGTTTGTTTCGCGAAATGATCAAGGATGTTCCTCGATGGTCCTCGCCGAAGGAAACATGCACACGTCCGAGCGATGCCAAGCGAGTTACCCCGGACCCGAGTTACCCCAGATAACTCGGGCGCCCAATTCTCCTCATCCAGCCTCCGCTCTCCGCATGTCGACCTCGGCACACCCTCTCACCCCTCGGCACACCCCCGGGAACGGAAACCTCGACCCGGCGGCCAGGCCCGGGCCGAAAGCCAACCCAGCTGCTGGTCCACAGCCGCCGAGGCATGAAACCATGTCTAGTGGGCTTGTCTCCACTGCCTCTACAAGAAGTAGGGGGGAGGGGGTCCTCCTCCTCCTCCTCCTGCTCCTGCTCCTGCTCCTCCTCCTCCTCCTCTTCTTCTACCTTCCCCTTTCTTATCCTCCTCGTCCTCCACCTCCTCTCCCCCTCCAACTTCTGGTGGTGGTGGTGGTGGAATACCAGCCCATCGATGTCGGCAGCAGCCGGAGGAGAGGAGGAACCCCGCGTGGCAGGGCCTCGGCCGCGGCCTCCCGAGGGGGAGGGGACGGCCCAAGGACGCCGCCCTTCTCGACGCCCTCCGGGCCGCGGCGTGCAGACTCAGACAGAAACCATACGCGAGGCTCCGCCGCCTGCGGGTGGCAGCCCCCGCCGCCCAGCACCGGGGACGAGCTGCGTCGAGCCCTCGGGGAGCGCGCCCCGCCACCGATAGCCGCGCTCCTCGGGAGAGGAGAGCCGCGTCCATCCCGAGCGGGGGGCCGCGAGGTGGGGCGGGGAGCGGGTCCTGCGGGGCGGAGGACGGGGAGGGAGCAGGGGGGGGGGGCTCCTGAGAACGACTCGGCGGCCTGGAATTCGGAGGACTCCGCCTCCCGCCGCCTCCTGATCTCGGCCAGGAACGCCGCGTGGAACGCGTCGTCGTCCTGGCGGTCGCCAGGGGAGAGGGCGGCGCCATCCGGAGGTGGGATGATAGAGGGGGGAAGATGCTTCTGGGGAGGTGGTGGTGTGTCAGTGTGTATGTGTGTAAGTGTGCGTCTGTGAGAGAGAGAGTGAGAGAGACTGTGTGTGTATGTGCGCGTGGAAGTGAAATTGTGCAAGTGTGTGTGTGTGTGGCTGGAAGTGTATGTAGGTGTAAGTGTGTGTGTGTGTGTGAATGTGTGTGTGTGTGTCGACGTTCTACGCCTCGTCCCCGCGCGCAGGGCCGCGTCGCCAAAAAAGTGTGCATGTGTGTGGGTGTGAGTGTGTGTAGATGTGTGCAAGTGTGTGTAAGTGTAAATGTGTGTAGATGCGAGTGTGTGTGTGTGTGTGTCAATGTAAGTGTGTGTGTGTGTGATGCCGCTGCTAGCACTCGACGTTATACTGTTCGTGTGAGTGGGTGTGTGTCCGTGTGTTCCCGCTGCTTGCACCCGACGTTCTACGCCTCGTCGCCGCGCGCAGGGCCGCGTCGCCGGAAAAGTGTGTGTGTGTGTGTGTGTGTGTGTGTGCGTGTGTGTGTGTGCATGTGCGTGTCTGCCTGCTGGCTCTCCCCTCGACTCATGCCCCTTCTCTTGGCGGCCTGCCGCAGCAGCCGCCCGCCTCTTGCCCGCCCTCGTAGCACGCGCCCCTGAGCGGGTCTCACACGACGACCCTGTACGCACCCAACCTCCGAACGTTCTCCGCATGTCTCTGTCTCACGTGCACCCTTCAACAAATGTACCTGAACCCGCCGCCCGCTTGTCGGTTGGCCCCCCATCGGCGCACATTCCATGGTAATCACTCTTAGCTCTTAGCGCGTCCCGCTATTGCCCCCGACGTGTTGGACCAAGCGGCCGCGCAACTGAACAGAATGTGTGTGTGTGTGTGTGTGTGTGTGTGTGTGTGTGTGCCGGGGCCCGCCCCCCCCGACGCCGCTCCCCGCCGTCGCCCGGCCCCGCTCCGGGCGGGCCCGGCGTCCTCCCCCCGCCCGCCGTCGCCGGGCGCTCCTCCTCTTCCCCCCGTGCACCGCGGCTTCATTCGCCACTGTTCGTCGAAGCATCTGCTCTTCCGCCAGCGCGGTCCCTCTGCCCAGCCGCCGGCGCAAGAGTGCGTGCGCGCGTCATCTCCGCTCGGCGGTCGATTCAGCGCCACTTCGCCGGGGTCTCCGTTGCGGTCTCGCTCCCACAAGTGGCGAGCACATGCTGACCGCATCCCGCCCGTTCAACTCGCGGACCACAGAGTGTACCCCTCGTTGCGGCGAAGGGAAGCGCGTGTACGCACGCGTGAATGTGTGTATGTGTGTCTGTGTGTTCACGTGTGTGCGTGTGTGTGTGTGCGTGTGTGTGTGTGCGTGTGTGTGTGTGTGTGTTCACGTGTGTGTGCGTGTGTGTGTGTCTTGTGTGTGTTTGAGTGACGTCCCCTCAAGCCCCATCTGGGAGGCCTCCTCCTCCTCCTCCTCTCAGGGGCGCAAAAAAAACCCTGAACACAAGAGCTGACCAACCGCTTTCCGACGTGCTCTGTTCGCGACGCGTGGAGGTCCGGTCCTCCTCACCGCCCCCCAGGAGCTCCTGCTGAAGTCATGATGCAGCCCTGGACGCGCGGACGATGGCCCGACCACATCGGCTCTCTCTGCCCTCCCTCTCTCTCTCTCTCACTCCCTCTTTCTCTTGCTCTCGCTCTTCCCCCATCTCTCTGGACTCTCTCTCTCGTTCTCTCCCTTTTCCTATCACTCGCTCTCTCGCTCTCGCGCTCTCTCTCTCTCTCTTTCTTTCCCCCTCTCACTCCCTTTGCAAGTATACGCATGGGTTTTGTGTATTATTTTCTCTCTCTCTCTCTCTTGCTCTTTCTCTACGTCTTTCTCTCTCTCTCTCTCTCTTTCTCTCGCTCTTCCCCCATCTCTCTGGACTCTCTCTCGTTCTCTCCCTGTTTCTCTCACTCGCTCTCTCGCTCTCGCGCTCTCTCTCTCTCTCTCTCTTTCTCTCCACCTCTCACTCTCTTTGCACATATACACGATGTGTTGTTATGTTTGTTTGTGTTTTCTCTCTCTCTCTCTCTCTCTGGTGGTACGCAGGATGATAAAGAGAGAAGGGGGAGGATGGGGGGAGGTGGAGGAGGGGAGGAGGAGGAGGAGGAGGAGAGAAGGAGGAAAAGGAGGAGGAGGAGGAGGAGGAGGAGGAGGAGGAGGGGGAGGAGGAGGAGGGGAGGAGGGGAGGGGGAGGAGAGGAGGAGGAGGAGGGAGTGGCCCGCGCTCCTCGCTGCCTCGCCTTTCCAGGGGCGCCTGTGGCGCGTTGGCGCCTCGCGGGCACGGGAGGGCCCCACACTCCTCTCCTGCTGCTGCCCCTGCTTGCTCCATCCTCCCCCCCCCCCCTCCGCCGCGACCAGCCCCTGCGTGGGCCCCGCGGGTGCGGGAAGAGGCTGAGAAGGAGGAGGAGGAGGAGGAGGAGGAGGAGGAGGGAGAGGAGGAGAGGAGGAGGAGGAGCGGAAAGGAGGGCGAGGAGGCCAAGCGAGCTCTCCTCCCTCAGGCCCCGCCGTGTGCACCTGCTACTCCTGGACTCTTCCCCCTCCTCCTGTGCGCCCCCTCCTCCTCCTCCTCCTCCTCCTCCTCCTCCTCCTCCTCCTCCTCCTGTCCTGTTCAAAAACGAGGAGGAACTGCTGTCGGTCTTCATACCCATTCTTTCCGCGCGGCGGGTTCGTGTCGTGCCAACGTCGGCGTTGGTTCCTGACACCGCGGGGCTCGTTCAACCTCCAACCATCGGCCGTTTTCGAAGCATCCGATCGTTTCACAGCATCGACCAGTTCTGGGTCGTCGATGGTGCCTAGATGAAGGGGCCCCAGGACACACAAATAAATACACACAAATAAAACAATTCCCTATCTTTTCGTGTGTGTGTGTATGTATATGGGGTTTTTGTCTTCCCCCCCACTTCCCATAGGTTTGCATATTTTCCTGAGAATCGGCGATTCATTGTGTCTGTGTGTTTTTTCTCCTCCTGACTAGTGTTGTACCGGTGGCGGGGTCGCTGTTGGCCGACACGACGCGAACCTGCCGTACCCGCGTCGACCGTCCGAAGACATGTTCCGTGCGCGCCGTTCTGTTGACGGCCCCGGACGGCCCCGAGGCCCCGCACCAGCCTCCGGAGGCTCGAGGGGAGGGAGGAGGGAGCAGGGAGCAGGGAGGAGGGAGGAGGGAGGAGGGAGGAGCGGAGGGAGGGAGGGGGGGGGAGGGGGGGGGGGGGGGGAGGGGGAGGAGGGGGGGAGGGAGGGAAGGAGGGAGGGAGGGAGGGAGGGCACTCTTCGCGGCCGTCCTCCGCCTGGGCCACCCCGCCGGGGGCTCCACGACCTCTGCCGCCCCTCGACTTGCGGCTGATCGAGCCTCCACGACTTCTCCCGGACACGTCTGGACACGCCCGGGTCGGGCGAAAGGGGGGGATAGCAAAGGGGGGGTTTGAGAATCAGCTCGCGTAGCTGACTTTCCCGGCGCCTCCCGGCGCCGGGAAGCGGCTATGTATCGAGGAATGGGCCCCTCGGTGGGGCCGAAACCAGCTGCATGCAGCAGACAGATTTCGTACCCCCCCCCTTTCCTATCCCACCCTTTCGTCCGGCCCGAATGTCGCCCTGCGTCGATGTGCCTCGACTTTTTCCGGGCCTGACCCCCGCAGTTCGATTGAACAAGAATCGTCGAGCCTTATGTTGTTCCCATCCTACTTAAGGACCACGTCCCAGAACAAAAAAATCTAGTACCCAGAAAAATGTCAAAACAGTGTCGAAACAGTGTCGGGCGAGTGTCTCCCAGGGCCCGACACGTGAAAATCCTGAAGTTTCGGTACTTTTTGGCGCTCGAAATTATTTCTGGTGATCAGGGCTAAAGTAGGTTGGAGCATCATAAGTCGAGCCCTCAGGGATGAGGGACAACGATGGGGGGGACAAGCTCGGGCCGATGCATCCCGCCCTGGGCCCATCCCCCCCGAGCGTCGCCCGTTGCTTGTCGGGCCATGACTCGGCTCCCCGGCGGCCGCTCGGACGATCCAGGCGCCCCCAGAGCACCCGGGCGAAGCGCAACGCGGCAACGCACTCCGAGGCAGGAAACACCGTCGGGAACGGACGAGAAGATCCGAAAACTTCAATACCTGAGCTCCGACGTTGCGGAGAAGATGCGGCATCGCATGAATCATCACGACCGGAGCCCTAGACCCCATCCTTTCTGCTGCATTCTTCGAGCTGCATCGATCCTGTAGTGGTCCTGGGGCCCGAGATCGAGCGAAACCGTCCTGTGTGAAAAAATGCAATGCCCAGATCTCAAAGAATCCTGAGACGATCCCACTCACTAGGGAGCCGCAAAAGAACGCACGCACCCACCGAAGTACGATCATGAGTAAAAAACCCGCGAGCGGGCCATGCAATCCGATAATGCAAGGGAACTATGATCGGATATGTTTGCATTGCATTGTCGTGACTGCCATCCCTCCACCCAGCCTCCTACTCGAGCTATCCTCCTCCTGTTGGGTCCTCCTCCTCCTCCTCCTCCTACTCCTCCTCCTCCTCCTCCTCCTCCTCCTCCCCTTAAACTCCCTTCTTCCCCGTGGGCCACAAACAACCTCAGTGTTGGAGGTATTGAAGTTACGCGGGGGTACTCTCGAACCTTTTCTGCCCCCGCCCCCCATGGTCCTTAACGCATGATCCTCGCATGATGTATGTGCAAACTGTGTTGCACAACCCATGCGGTGGCAACGACTTGTCTCCAGAGACACGGAACTTTACGCCCTCTTGTAGCTCGATTGGGGCCGCCCGAGGCCCTCCTGGGTCGTCTTTGGGGCCAAGGGAAAGCCCCAAGAAGCCCCGAGTGGGCCTAAGAGGACCCGCAATGGGGCCCCCTGCGATATCATACCACTGGCTCTTGGCATGATATTGGTGGCGGTCCTCTTGAGCCCCATCTTGGGAACGCTCCAGGGCACCTCTCGAAGCTCTCCCGGGGTTGCCTTGGGGGCCTCGCGGGCAAAGCCTGGGGCCCGCGGGAGAGGCCCCTCAGAAAGCCCCCGAAGTGGCCCTAACGATCTCACACCAGGGGCTCTTGGTATGATGTCGTTGTGGGCCCTTCTGGGCCCATCTTTGATGGGCTTTGTGTGTGTAAGTCGGGCATGTCCCCTACATGTGGATTTTGGACGAAAAGTCAAACATACTCAAACATACCCCCAAAGAATCAACCGATGACAAAACATAGTCCCCAGACTACGGTTGAATTTGTTTTGATATTCCTCCTGTAGAGGGACAGGCCCGACTTAAGCTTTGTGAACAGTGGTTGAAGATCTTTTGGGGATACCTGGGCCCCCCCGCGCCGTTTCTGAGGGAGCCCCAGGAAGGCCCAAGGGGGGCCCAGCACGGCTCCCAAGAGGTTCCCCCAGCGATAGCATGCCAGGGGATCTTGGAACGACAATGTTTGGCGGCTGAGAAGGAGAAGGCCATCTCAGAGGGCGGCGGGACTTCTCAGGAGCCCTCGCGCCTTCTGAGAAGTTGTTCTGTCTTCGTGGGAAGCTTCGAGAACTTCTCAGAGAGGCCGGGGGACTTCCGAGCAACCTGAGAAGGCCCTGAGAAGGCCCGCCCCTTCTCACTTCCCCCCCTCGGTCGCCGCCGAAGTATAACTGGCGGGCCCTGTTTGAGCCCATCACAGGAACCCTTTTGGGCCCCTCTTGGACCTCTCCTTGGACTGTCCAGGGCCCCATTGGGCAGTCTTCGGGGCCAATTGAACATCCCAAGAAGGCCCAAAGGGCTGGAAGAGGGCCCTTAAAGGCGGCCCAAAACGATATCGTACGACCAGCTGTTGGTATTATATCGTTGGAGGTCAAGTTGGGCCTCTCTTGAGGACTCTTTGAGGCCCCTCTTGGAGCTGTCGTGAGGCTGTCTGGGGTCCTGTGGCGCCGTCTTTGGGTTCGGGCGTTTCCTGGGCGAACATGGAGGAACTCGTCAGCTCGTCGGTCACCTATTCCCCCCGCGGCAGATTCATGTACACAACTAACGAGCAACCAGGGAATGTACATGAATTTCTTCGGGACTGCCAGGGGAAGAAGCATACAAATATCACATATTACCTGCTTGTGCTATCACGCCCTCACAGGAATCCACCCCGAACGGACTGAGGCATGTATAAACAAAACGGACGCGTCCGAAACCAAAATCCCCGCCGCACCCGCCAGCACACGAAGCGCCAAAGAGGGGCCCACCAGGCGAAAACCCGGTGTACCCAGCCAATGCACGGGGCGCCCAAAAAGGCGCCCTCGGGCGCCCACCAGACGGAAACCCGGCGCACCCATCCAGTGCACGGGGCGCCGACGAGGCGCCCTCAGGCGCCCAACAGGCGAAAACCCGCCGTACCCATTCCACCGCCAGTCTCCCTCTCCCTCGTTCACTCTTGATCCGGGCAAGCACGGCCAAACCTCCCCGCTGGCTCTTGCCCAGCGCCTGTCTTGCCTCCAGTATCCGACCTCCGCCCCCATCCACCCTTGATCCTCCCCACCTTTTTGACATCACCCCCCCCTCACTCGTCCAGCCTTCGCGCATCCGCCTCCCCCCACCTACATCGTCATCTTTCTCCTTTTCCTGGTCCTTCTCGCTGGACCGACCCTCTCTCCGCATTCTCTTCGGCCCCCCTCCTCGTCAGCCTCCGCCCTGGTCTGCGCGAACCATCGCCCAACAGCTGTTCGACCTCCTCCTCCTCCTCCTCCTCCTCCTCCTCCCTCCTCCTCCTCCTCCTCCTCCTCCTCCTCCTCCTGTGCTTTCCGATCGTGCCTCTTTGTCCTCATCCTCCACCTCTTTCTTCTGCTCCTCTGACTGATGTCTCTCCGACCCTCCGCCGCCTCCTCCCCACTGCTCAGGGAACGCGCTGGCGGGCTGGCCAACCTACATTCAACAGGTGATGTATCGTCGGCGGCGGTCCCTCCCACGTGCCTGCCCCCCGCACGTCGTCCGAACGTTCCGCCCATGAGAAGTCAGAGCGTAATAGTATCAGAGGGCGCTTCGTGGGGGCTGAAGAGCGAAGGCATTGATATGAATCAAATTTCAAACTGTTACTAAAACGATGGTGAAACAAAAGCGCCCTGTAGCGGGAAGATAACCTGGGAGAGAGCAGAAACAGGAGAGACGCGCTGGAACGGTGGCTTCCAGACAACTCCGCCGACCCAGTCGGCGTGTGTCTGAGGCCCTTCGACGCGAGGCCAGCCCAACCCAAAGTGAAGTACGCCAGCCTCCTTTGAATCGTTGTCGTCGCAAGGGAGATCGAACAAACCAGGGGGATCGAACACTGTCGTGATCACGTCGAAGGGAAGCCCCTTCCCTTTGTCACTTCCCCGCGGGTGGGGGGTCTCGGGGAGAGGGAGGTCCTGGGGGGGGGGTCCCGGGGAGTGGTCCCAAGGGTGGTCCCGGGGTGGGTCTCGGGAGTTGTGACCCCTCGACCGATGGAGGCTTTCCCCCTCGGTTTTTGCCTCCCCAGACGCAGGCCCCCAGGGAGACAGATGGCTCTGCTCCTCCTCCTCCTCCTCCTCCTCCTCCTCCTCCTCCTCCTCCTCCTCCTCTTTCTCCTCCTAATCGTCCTCTTTCCCGTCCTCCTCTTTCTGATCCTCCTCATTCTCTTCGTCCTCCTCCATCTCCTCCTCCCCCTCCCCCCTCCCCCTCCTCCTCTTTCGCCGCATCCTTCTCTGCTTCCTGCTCCCCCTCCTTCTCCTCCCTCCTCCTCCCTCCTCTGCCCGCCGCATGTCCCGAGCCCGTGGCAGGGTCATCAGCTCGTCGCTGTCTTTTCGTCGTGCTCTTCGTCGTCATCCTTCTGGGTAGGCGGCACCGGCCGTAAGGCCAAGCTTCCAAAGAATCGAACTACGATGGCCCGAAAATACTCCGAAATTGTGTGAGATCGCGCTTCTAGAATCTCGGACTCGCGTAGTGTACAAACACGCGCACAGGAGCGCACACAGTATGGAACAATTCTCTCTCTCTGATATATATATATATATATATATATATTCTATAACTAACGCAACAAACAAAACCAGCGGCCATGAGAAGGCACAAGGAAAACGAGGGGGACACAGTGAAGACACACCACCCCCCATTCGCGGTGTCCGAACGATCGTCGGGATGCTTTAAGGGAGAGGCAGCCGAACACAAACGTGGCACTTGCGGCCTTTCAACCCAAAACGGATTAAAGCCCGAGCCAAGCTGCGAGAACTCCGACGCCGGTGCACGATGCATTCCCCATGCCACGCATGCTCCCCAGTGCGATTCCGACGAAAACCTAAGAATTCATGTGCGTAGACTTCGTTCTTCCGCTCCTGACAAGCGTTGTCCCGTGACCAGGGCTCAAAAAATAATTGATGGACCTCTCCTGGGTCCTCTGACCAGAGCTTCGAGGCGGCTCTCGCCGTCACTGGGGCGCCCCAGGACGATCAAACACCTTCAGAGAGAAAACATCGATTCCCTAACCTCACCTCCTCCCTCCTCCCTCCTCCCTCCTCCCTCCTCCCTCCTCCCTCCGTAGCCATTTTGGCTCAAGATGCTTGCGCTTGGGGGCTCCGCGCCTCCGTGCCAGACTGGAAGCTGCTATTCCGCAGCAGTGCCAGGGCTGTTCAGCCCGACATCCGTTTTCACGATTCCCGTCGGTGGCAGGCAGCCCGCCGCCACCCGACAGTCTCCGCCTCATGGTGCCGCAGCCGCCGCAGCCCAGCGTGCTGCGCGGCCCGCGCTGCCCGATGTGGGCGTGCGGCCGCTGCGGGGCGAGCAGCAACTGGGCGTGCAGGATCAAGTGCACTTGCGGCAACGACGCACCCGCCCGAATCCGCAAGTCGGCGTGGGACAACCAGAAGATATGGGATGCCAAGTCGCCTGGGTCAGCAGGTGGCGGAGGCGCAGCAGGCCGATCGAAGCAAGACCTCGAGCTCTCCAAGCGCCTGGGGGAGATCGAGAAGCTGCTGCGCGGTGGGCAACCCGATGCCAAAGAGAAGGAGAAGGCGCCGTGGCAGAGAGCACCGAAAGCTGACCCTTCGGCCGCCACGGAGCCTCAAGCTGATGACAAAGAAGATGATAAACGAGCCAAGCTTGCCGCTCAGCTCGCCTGCTTCGAGGCGTCGCTCAAGACGCTCCCTCAAGGCGAGTCTGGTGATGAGCTACGGAAGACTATGCAGACCAAGATCGACGCGATCAAGCAAGAGCAGAAGCAGCTACGGCCTCCCGCCGCGGCGCATCGCCGTGCAACTCAGGACCTCTACAAGGCGCAGGCGTCCTGCGAGAGGCTCACGAAAGAGATCAGTGAGAAGGAGGATCAGCTGGCGCGTCTGCAGGAGAGCATCGCCGAGAAGCGCATTCAGTTGGAGTCCAAGAAGACCGAGGTTGTCGCGCTGCAGGCGGAGGTGCGCACCCACGCCGCTAGCGTCGGCGGCAGGGCCCCCGAGCAGCAGAACCCAGCGGACTTCCTCAAAGTGCGGGAGGAAGAGCTCGATGATGAAGAGCTCAAGAAGTTCCTCAGCTCACCGTCCTGGGCGAAGTTGCGCGAGCACCTGTCGGCCAAGATACGAGCAGCTCCTGATGTGCACATGGGTGATGCTGATAAGCATAATGACTCTCGTGCGCCCGCAAACTCAGCTGGATCTACTGAAGGTGGCGGGCTCAAGCGCGACTCCGACGAGGCTGAGCAGCAGGCCCTCTACACCCTTGGCAAGGACGGTAGCTTCGAGGAGTTTGCTGCCAAGCTTCGAGAGCTTGGAAAGAAGCCACGACTCGGGCAACCTGCTAGTATCAGGACTTAGGCTGCAGCAAGGAGTGGTGAAGCTGCCGCCGACACCGCCCATGCAGGGCACCTACGCCTTCGCGACGTGCAATGCGAGCGGAGGGCGAAAGACACTCAAGCAGATGATTCAGCGCACCACGGCGCACATCGTACTGATCCAGGAGACAGGCTTCACGGAGCCATTGATCGAGTCGCTGCACAGCTGGGCAAGCAATCGGGGTTGGAAAGTTGCTGCCGTACCAGCTCGCCCGACGAGTGGCATGGTCCCGTCAGGCGGTACTGCAGCGCTGGCGCGAGCTGATCTTGGGCTGCGACACCCAGACGGCGGTCAACTGGTATACGACCATCGTCTTCAGCACGTCCTGGTCGACCTGCCAGGGTGGCCCAGCCTGTCTCTCTTGAACGTTGACTTGAAGGGCTCGATCGTCGCGACAGGCGAGAACACTGAAGTTCTTGCAGCAGCTGGCCGAATCATGGCGCGAACGGCTACGCCATGCATCATCGGAAGTGACTGGAACATGACGGGCCAGGACTTAGAGGACTCCGAGTTTCCACGACTGGCCTCGGTGGTGATTGCGATGCCTGATCAAGTCACATTCCGAGGTGGTACTGGCTGTTCTACGATAGATTTTTCTGCCTCAACAATGCAGCTCAACGAGGGTTTCGAGGGGCGCAGGTTCAAAGTAGTTGGCACAAGAAAGCTCATCGGCCAGTCCAACTAAAGATAGCAGACAATGGGTACGCGATCCAGCAGTGTGTCTACACTGTCACGCAGAGGCTGCCCGCTATATTGCCTGCTGGGCCGCGCACGAAGCCGATTGACTGGGCAGTTCTTGCAGCCTTGACAGATGAAGCAGTACGTCTGGCCCAAGATCCCACGAGCGATGCTGCTGTTGCTTGGGCCTACACCACCAGAGTGTATGGAAAGTTTGCAGCTACTGTTGCTGAATATATTGCTGCCAACACGTGCACCGAGCTCAAGAACAACGGGGCGTACGGCAAGAACCTGGAACCGCGTTGGGTCAACGCTGAGTACCCCTTGAACGTAGAGTCGGACACCCAGGCGACTGGCAAAGGTTGGCAGTGGCTCAGAGAAGGATTGGCCACCATCCAGCAGTTATTCTCTAAACCAGATAAGATGGCAGAATGTTCAGAAGAGATGGCTCAATTCATGTCGACACCGTACCCAGGAGCAGGCCTAAGTGGACGATTGGATAGTGCGGTCAATCAAGGTCGCCAGGAGATCAATCTGATGCCGCTCGATTTGCAATGTATACAAACCTTCCTGAACGAGATCGACGACGATGTAGAGCTGGCAAAGAAAGGTCAGGTAAAAGATGCGAATGAGCCGTGGACAGAATGGTGCCGCATTGCTGCGAGTGGAGGTGCTCGGCCCCTACACCGTACTACCAAAGTTCGAGATGCCCCCGCACCAGCAGCTGCCATTGGTATACCATATGGGAACCCCGTGGTGATAGTGAAGCAGGAGGTGGCCCTCTACAGAAAGCTGTGGGGCGCCAGCAGTGCGGCAGCGGCAGCGTGGATCCCAGACAGGAGCAGCTGCCCACGACTTGAACCAGATCAAATACGTCGGATCTCGAAGTCGTTTCCAGCTACGACTTCAGCAAGCCTAGACAATTTCCACCCGAGGCACGCGGCGATGCTGGACGACGAAGGATTAGAGGTGCTAGCTTCCATCTGGGAAGCGGCAGAGGCCATAGGGGTCTTGCCGAAGCAGCTGTGCTGGATACAGATGCCGCTGTTCGGCACGCCCAGTGGAGGCAACCGCCTGATCATTCTGCATGCGGGTATGTACAGGATTTGGCAGAGGGCTCGGCGCGCCATCGTTCAGAGCATGCATGACACGCTGGATCGAGGATGCGCATGCAAAGGACGATCGGCGATAGACTGCGCATGGGCTCAAGCAGTGCGTTCAGAATCTGATCAGATGACGCACAAATATGGTATTGTTTTCATTGCTGACTGGTCTCAGTACTACGAGACCATCCCTCTGGAAGTTCTGAAGATGAAGTTTCTTCGTCATGGAGCGCCCACGTGCTGGCTCAAACTGGTATTCAATATGTGGCTGAGCCCCAGAGTAATCAGACTTGGCCGACACCACTCAGATGAAGTTCTCTGTGCTCGGCTTGGATTACCAGCAGGTGATGCCTACGCTAACTTAGCCGTCAAAGTCAACACCGTGGACGCGTTTGACACGATGATAAAGAAGTCACCGACGATAGATTTCCAGAACTACATTGGTGATTCAGGCCTTCACAATTATTCTTCTGATTTCGACATAGCGAAAGGTACGGCCGTGGAGGGAATCCATAATTTCTTCGAGGCCAGCAGGCAGATCAACGCCACCCTGAACGATGAGAAGCTCGCGATCATCTCGACACACCAGGACTTGGCTGCAGCCGTGTGTGACGAGCTCGAGCTTCCGAGGTCGGTGATCAAGCCCAGTGTGTCCTACCTTGGCGTGGACGAGTCTGCTGGCGCAGTCCGGCGACGACAACGAGTGCGACTGAAGCAGCAGTCGAGGTTTGTTGCGATGAGAAAAAGGATCCGGAAGGTGCAAGCCATGAGGAAAGGGTTCAAAGGTCCCAAGGAGATCCCATTCAGGAAGATTAATCGCCAGGGTGTGGCCCATGCGAGCAGTTTTGGAGCTGAGATCCAGGGACTTTCTGATTCTGAGTGGCTAGCACACCAGCGTTTGATGAGTAGCTCAGATGCTCCCTCGCACGGCGGAGTTTCACTCTCAGCTAAGCTAGTTTTAAACGGTGATAGTAGCACGAGATTCGCTGTGGCGCCCGCAACCCAATGGTGCATAATGGTGTGGTCAGCTGCGACTCGCCCAGAGCACGCCCTTGTAAAGATGGCTGAGCTCGTGTACCTCTGGGAACTATGTAAGCCCGCCAGTTGTAAAACTTGGCAAGAGTCCAGGGGCCCGATTTCTCGTGCTTGTTTGAGTTTGGCCCGTGCGGGCTGGAAGTGCCGTGGCCCCTCAAAATGGGTGGACCACAATGACCACGATGTCGATTTAACGCAGACCCCGCAGTCACTTTTAAAAGACATGCTTGAGCTAGGAGTTCAACGGCAGCGCGAGTTTCGGTTGGCCTAGAAGCTGGGCTTCGACCCTGGGACGCGTGCCGCGCTGGACTTCGTGAGAAAAGCTTTGTCTCCGAAAACCAAGCGCCTGAGTAGGTATCAGAAGTATCTAATAAAGAGCTGTGGATGCCTAGGATTGTGGACCAAAGATCGTGCTGAGAGGGCGGGGTGCTTGTGTGACGGGTTGTGCGAGTGTGGCGAAAGGGACACAATCCACCACAGGCTCTACTGCTGTCAGCTACCCAATGTTTCAGAGGCCCGTCAGGCCGCTGAGGTCTCTCCCGAGTTCCTGGCAGCGGCCCGAGCGGAGCCCGAAAATCTGATTTTCACCACTGGCATTTTCACGTACCAGGACAGTGCGCTGTCGTGCCCCTTGGTTTCGTACGAGGTTGACGCCTCGGATCAGCACGGCAACGCACTAGATTTAACCCCTGAGCAGATTGCCACGCTCACTACGAATGTGCCACTCCGACTGGCCTCGGATGGATCAGGAAGCAAACCGTTGTTGAGGCCGCTGGGGAGAGCTTCCTGGTCCATCGGAGTCCTCCCCGACATCGGGAAAGACCCAGTAGCTTTCCTGCGCGGAGTTGTGCCTGGCATGCTCCCGCAGACTCCCGCCATGGCCGAACACGTAGGCATCGCACTGTGTGGCCAAGTGGCCAGCAGGCCCGCCGAGTTAGGTTCAGATAGCAAGGCCGCCATACGAGTCACCCAACAAGGTGTGTCGAGGCAACTAGCGGCAGGTAACAAATTTGCTGGCATCAGACTTTTTGCGCAGAGTTTGGAGGGAACGCCTTTGATCACACCGTGCGTCACGTGAAGGCGCACAGGACCGAAGAAGAAATGGCGCTGCTCGAAGGCGAGGAGAGACTCTTTGCCGTGGCCAACGCAGCTGTTGACAGGCAGGCTAAAGCAGCGTTGTCCCTCCACCCTGCGCCAGACGCGGATTTCCTCCCATATGTGAATCTCGCAGCCACCCGTGCGCAGAATTTCATGAAATTAGCCGCTGAGGTCCTCCCGCTATTCCCCAACGAGGTTAGGTGGAAAAGACCTGTGCGGATCAGATCAGGCCGCTCAAAGCGGATTGTATTTTGGCACTGCTGGAAGCATGGTGAATTAGGTTTGCAGTGCACCAGATGTCTGCTGGTGGCTGAAGGGCCGCCAGACGGAGTCCCAATGAGTGGATGCAAAGGCGTTCCTAGTCACATCAGTCGGCTGCTCTCGAATCCCCAGGGTCATTCCCTCATTGCCACTGCTGGCCTGGCTCGGGAAACTGGCGACGGCGCCTCGGTGTGTCAAGTTCGAGAGCAAACCATAGTTTGTTTGAATTGTGGAGGGTGGTCTCAAGCAAAGCTTGAGCAATTAGGCCGTCCCCGTGTTGCCCCCACTCGTAAAGGTCTAGAGGTGATATCCATGGTGAGGCAAGGGCGGTGCCCGATTCGTCGCGTCTTGGCCTTGCTTGACAAGGCTCTCCCTGATTCTCGGCTGCGCCGCGACCCGCCCGAGCCCCATGACACCTCTGACACGAATGTCCGTACGAGTTTTTCGGCCACAGAGACGGCCCCCTCCTATGAGCAAAGAATGAATGCTTTGGTCGAGCGAATTCGAGTGAAGGAGAGCACCCGAGATTCTCGGTCCAGGGGATAGCTTCGGGAGTTTTCAGAGGGTATCCCTCTTTTTAACTCCCACATCCCCGATTCGTATCCCAGTTATATTAAGCTGAGATTATTTAGTGCTGTGCACTCCCCCATAGGGCATTCCATTCCATTCCATTCCTCCCTCCTCCCTCCTCCCTCCTCCCTCCTCCCTCCTCCCTCCTCCCTCCTCCTCCTCCTCCTCCTCCTCTCCTCCTCCTTCTCCTCCTCCACCTCCTCCTCCTCCTCCTCCCGCCCTCCTCCTCCTCCTCCTTCTCTCGTCCTCCTACTCCTCCTCCTCCTCCTCCTCCTCCTCCTCCTCCTCCTCCTCCTCCTCCTCCTCCTCCCTCCTCCTCCCTCCTCCTCCTCCTCCTCCGCCTCTCCTCCTCCTCCTCCTCCTCCTCCTCCTCCTCCTCCTCTCCTCCTCCTCCTCCTCCTCCTCCTCCTCCTCCTCCTCCTCCTCCTCCTCCTCCTCCTCCTCCTCCTCCTCCTCCTCATCCCTTTCCTCCTCCTCCTCATCCTTTCCTCCTCCCTTTTCTCCTCCTCCTCCAGCTCCTCCTCCTCCTCCTCCCTCCTCCAGCTCCTCGTCCTCCTCCCTCCTCCTCCTCCTCCTCCTGCCCCTCCTCCGCCCTCCTCCTCCTCCTCCTCTTCCTCCTCTTCCTCCTCCTCCTCCTCCTCCTCCTCCTCCTCCTCTTCCTCCTCTTCCTCCTCCTCCTCCTCCTCCTCCTCCTCCTCTTTCCTCCTCCTCCTCCTCCTCGTCGGACCTGAGCCTGCTTCCCTCCCCCCCCCCTCTGAAGTGTGGGCGCCGCACGTGTATAGAGCAAGGTATGCGGGCCTTCGCCCGAGAAGAGTAGTGCGCACATCTTTTGCTGACCGCTGCACGCTCGCGAGAACCTTCCCCGATGCACTGTGCGCTGTGGCGGTTGCGAGAATGGTTTCGCGGCCACGCTCCTGTCCCCGACCATGCCGCCCGGGAAGGGGCTGGCGGCGTGCCCCAGGGGTGGGCGGAGGGAGAGGGGGGGGAGGGCCTCTTGGAAGAAGGCTGCTGCTTAGAAGGCGCCAGCCCTGCATCCATAGACAAGGCCCGCGGCTTTTAAGAGACGGCCTGCCTCTAATTATTGAGCAGGGGCCGACCGTTCCGGCATTCGTGTAGGCCTACCACAGAATCTTCTTAGAACCCATACATATTCTTAGAACAAGGCAGTGCTCTTAGAACATACAGCCGATGTGTGGAAACAAGACAGCCTTGATCAGCAATGTTCTAAGACTTCTTCATGCAAACCACAAACAACAAACCTTACTCCCCTGTGGGCCTGTAGGCAAGCCAAGACACTTCGCTATATGCTTGATTATAAGATGCCTCCCCCCTCCCGGCTGACCCCCTCTTAGAGGCCTCCTAGATGGGGTACGACTCGCTGGGGTTGGAGGATCGCTCTGCATTGCCCATGCATCGGCGATGCATCCGCGATGCATCGGCGATGCATCGGTGACGTCCGCGTGGGGAAACACGGGCTCCACATCGAACCGCATCGGCGATGCGGCGCGATCCTCCGACCCCCTGGACTCCAAGCCCATCTAGGAGGCCTAGATATAGGCAAGCAAAGACGCTTCGCCACCTCTTCATTCATCTCACGCCTACACAGACATCCAGCCGCTCAAACAATCTTTTATGCGTGGGCCCCGGAGGTCCAGAGTCCAGACCACTTCGCCAGGGCCAATTCTTCGTCCTGAATCGTATCTTGACGCCCTCGAGGCCCGGCGAGGGCCCCCATCCAGAAGGCAGAAACCGCTGAAACCCCGCCGCTCGAATTCGTGTTGGAGCGTCGGATCTCTGGGTACCCCCCTCTGCGCTGCGCCTCCTCCTCCTCCTCCTCCTCCTCCTCCTCGTCCTCCTCCTCCTCCACGTCCACGTCCTCCTCCTCCTCCTCCTCCTCCTCCTCCTCCTCTCCTCCTCCTCCTCCTCCTCCTCCTCCTCCTCTCCTCCTCCACGTCCTCGTCCTCGTCTCGTCCTCCTCCTCCTCCTCCTCCCCTCCCCCTCCTCCTCCTCCCTCCTCCCCTCCTCCTCTCCTCCTCCTCCTCCTCCTCCTCCTCCCTCCTCCTCGCCTCCTCCGCCTCCTCATCTTCCTCGTCCTCGTCCTCGTGCTCGTCCTCGTCGTCCTCGTCGTCCTCGTCGTCGTCCTCGTCCTCGTTCTCCTCCTCCTCCTCTTCCTTGTCTTCCTCCTCCTCCTCCCCCTCATCCTCCTCCTCCTCCTCCTCCTCCTCCTCCTCCTCCCCCTCCTCCTCCTCCTCCCGTGCCGTGGCCGGCGCGCCTGCGGCGGCCCCCGGGCCCGAGGCGGCGACCCCAGCGCCCGCGGCCGAGGAGGCGGCCGCGGCACCCGCGCCGGCCTGCGGCTCCGCGGCCGCCGCCGCGGCAGGCTCGGCGGGTGCGCCTCGGGGGGCGACGGGTGGGGGCGGGGAAAGCCAGGGCGAGCACAGCCACAAGGCGGGGGAACCACTGCAGCAGAGCGGTCGCTCGGCGGCGGAGATCACCCCGCTGAGCTCCGCGGGCGCCCGACGCCCAGAGGGGTGGCGCCGCGGCCGTCGAGGGGGCCGCGGCAGGTCCTGCTCTCGTCCCACTGCCAGGTGGGAGGGGGGCGACGGATGGGGGGGGGCGGGGGGGGGGACGCAGCCCACCTTGGGAGAACCCTCCCTCCACGAACCTCCGAACATTCGGGTGAGAATAGATCGAGGATCTCGGAGATCCGGCGGCTGTGGAGGAGGCAGCGGGGGGCGCGGCACTCCCAGAGCGTTCCGGGACGCTCCGAGAGCGTTAAAAGAGCATTCTGGAGCGGATTCGTCCTCGTCCTAGCCCCGTCCGATGGGGGCGAAACGGGAAGCTTGGACGCCCGAAATGGGTACGGAAAAACTGGGTACAGGGCAGTTTTAAATACATGGGATGTTTCAAAATATTGGATTGTAATACATGATCAATGTGTGAATAAATCTATGCATGAACTCATCGCTGTTTTGATTTAGTGCTAAATCCGGCATTTTTTAATACATGATCCGCACGCGGAGCATGTATTAAAAACGGCACTGTACGGAAAACGTGTACCCATTCTTTCCGTGCCCGGTTCGGTCATCCCAGGGAGGGGGAGGGAGAGGCTGCGTGCTCCTGGAGGCACGGGTGGCCTGGCAAGTCTGCTGCCGAGGCGCGGTGGGACAGGGACACAGCCTCCCGGGTTTGTGCGACGGGGGGTGGGCCCACCTGGGCGCCCCCGGGCCAGGAGGGGGAGAAAGAGAGAGGGGGGAGGGGCAGAGCGAGCCAGGTGCGCTCGCGCCACATCTAACACCGTACCCCCTCCCACCCATCCCTTCCCACCGCGCGATGTTTTCTTCTGGCCGCGGCCGCGTGCCATAGCGGAGCAGAATCTCCCAATAAGACCACATCGCGTTAATCATGCGCTGTCGGGAAGGGGAAACTGCGTACGGAGGGGGGGAGGAGGAAGAGGTGGCGGATGAGCAGGATGATGAGCATGAGGAGAAGAGGGGACGAACGAGCGAAGGAACAACCACTGTGGACAATCGCTGGAGCCCAGCTGAGACCTTCTTATGTGGGAATCATCGACCCCCAATCGCAAATGCTTCGCCGACATGGGCCTGATAGCCCACCCCGCCGAGGACCATCCGGAGTTGCTATCGCAGGCCTGTCACCTCATTGACGATGGATCGCCGATCCATCGGGGGCGGGGGGGTGCACTGAGCGAAGGAAGGAAGGCCTGAGGGAAGCTCTCGCCTGGCGGCACCCCCGTGGCGGCGCCTGCGGCGCCACCCCTGGCGCCCTCCGCGCGCCAGGGAGAAGGTTCCAGCCCCGATCCAAACAATCCGCGCGGACCTCCAAACAGGTTGGAGGCGCGGACAGGGGGGTAGGGGGGGTGAGGGGGAAGGCTCAATACAAGGAGATTGTTTCTCAGAGGGCGCCGGCCCTACATCTTTCTGGACAAGGTCCGCGCCTTTTGAAAAGCAGGGGTATTTTTCAGAAGCCTCCCCCCCTCCCCACTGCCTCCCCCCCCTTGCGCGTGACCGAACAGGGCAGGCTCGAGAGAAGCTCCCCTCCCCTGGAGTTCAGCGGGGCGGGCCGCCGCTGTCACCGCGCGGAGAGGCGGAGGACGCCCAAGCTGAGAACTGCAGCGGGCGCGGCGCGGCGGGGGTGCTGGCATCGGTGTCGGTAACAGGCGGCAAGCTGCTGGAGACGAGCCGATACCAGAGATCAAACGCTCCAGACAGCTTGGGGCGGCGGGAGGGAGTTGGGCAGTTTCCGGCCTGGGCCCTCTCAAGGCCTCGGGGGGCGTCAAACAACGGCTCAGGACCAGAAACAGGCCTAGGGGAGGTGGTGCTGACCTCCGGGGCCCCCGCATCAGAAAATTGGAGCGGCCGGGTGTCTGGGAAGGGTGTCCTCCTCCTCCTCCTCCTCCTCCTCCTCCTCTTCCTCCTCCTCCTCCTCTTCCTCCTCCTCCTCCTCCTCCGCCTCCTCTTCCTTTTTCATCCGTCCCCCCCTCTTTTTCTTTCGCTCCCTCTCGTGTTCCACAGCGTGTTTTCACAACGGCTGGGGGGCACTGTGGCCGAGTTCTGGCCGCAACGTGCGGGCGCATCGGCTCTTTCACGAGGCGGCGGGCGGCGGTGATTCGCCGCAGGCGTCTTCGATTCTAACTTCCGGTAGCGGTCGTTACCTACGGGGTAGTGGGTGGGGGTTGGGAGCGGGGCCCATGGCAACGGTTCTCGAGCGCGAAAGATACCCGTACCCTTTACCCAAGCGGGGTGGCAAGCAAGGGGCGGGGGGGACGACACGCCGCAGCCGACGGCGGTTGCACAAATGCAAATGCGACGGCCCATGGAACATTACCGGACGCTGTCTTCTCCGGGTACCCGCTGGCGCCGAAGGCGCGCGCGTTCCAATCGGCAGTGGCCGACCGCGCATTGGTCGCTGTCGGGCTAGACCGGCTCGCTCGGAAATGCGCCCACGAAGGCGCACAATCAAGCGTTTGGGGCTCGACGCGCAAAATGCGTCCTGGGTGTCCCGGGCGGGCGCCGCTGCAATCCCGCGCTCGCCCCAAACGCCTGGGGCCCCGAACGCCAGGGGTCCTCGCCAGGAGCCGTTCCCTTGAAAACCCGCTCGGCGTCACCAAAGCTAGGTTCGGGTACGTGTCGGGGGAACATTCGCCGACGCGCGTTGAAGGTGCCCCCGGACACGTACCCGTACCTAGTCGAGGTGGCGTTTGGTGGAAATCGTTTTCGGGCGCACGCGCGGCCCCCGAGAGCGCTCCCGAACGCGGCCGCAACAGACCACGGGGGAGCGTGAGATTGCAAGGACGCTCTTGCGGGCAGGCCCAAACGCAACGGAGTGGTGGTGCCTGTCCCCAAATGGGACAGGCACCACCACTCCAATGGTGTCCGAAACCCCGCGGGCGCCCCCGATGCCCCCAGACGTCCCTGACGCCAACCAAGGCATGTCGCTGTATTCAAACAACCAGCCGTTCAGCGTGCCGTGGCGCCCTGACGCGCGGATGCTGAAACAGCGCGCACGCGGCTGGCTGATCGGGCGCAGTGGCAAGCGCCCAATCCAGCGGACGGGCCTTTTCACGCAGGCCGACCCCGGGTAAGGGAATGTTTAGGACCAATGAACGGTAACGTTTGGGCGGGGTGGGGCACGTCGGGGCGGGGTGCGCTGCGATCGCCCTAGTACGCGCACGAACGCCAACATGTGAGTGGGGGTCCAAACCCCCTGGCCCTGCCCCCTTCCGCACGATCACTACAGCTACCCAGGGGGCGGGGGGGCTCTTGGGTAAAACGTTAGGCGCCAGAAGACAAACACATCGTCTCAGGCGACGCCGCCGGGCCACGGGGCCATCAACAGCGGACCCGAGAAAAGGAAAACCGCTCTGCGGAATGGGTCGAGACCTCCTCGGATCTCCCGGGCTCGGGGGGGAGGGGGGATCGACGTTCGAGGCCGGCTCTCGCCCCTTCTGGGGCTCTGGGAGGCGTCTCGTCGTCATAGCTGAGCTCCCTTCGATCTCCCGGTCGAAGGGCGGGAGGCGGAAGAGAGAAGGATGAGGATGCGAAGCCAAGGCTGAACCTAAGCGTTGTGTGCCGTGTTGTCTTCGTTGTGTGTTTCGTTTTGCTCTACCTGTTTTCCTGTACCTCCCTGCCAAAACGGAAAACAAAACACAGCCGAAGTCCAGCAAAACGGCGTTTAGGTCCAGTCCTGGATGAGGACGCGAGGCTTTTCTGGCCTCTGGAGGCTTCATCCATGGGCCCTCGGGCCTCTGGAGACCTCCCGAGACCTCCACAGGAAGAGCCTCGGAGGAGGCAGGAGAACGAGGAGCTATTACATACATGCATACATGCAAAGCCAGAGGCCGAGGCGCGTGGACAATACATGCAGTGGCGGCGGACAGCGGACTGCCAAACCACCCGGTCTCTCAAATCTGCCGAACCGAATCGCTGCCGCCGGGCCTCCGGAATCTCCGTAGCTGGCCGCGTGCGCCTGAAGAACGAGGAGCCGGGGGGCAGTGAAGAGAAGCGGCAGCAGGAGGAAGCACGGGGAGGACGACGAGGAAGGGTACGAGAAGGACCACCACGGGAATGCGGAGGGAGGATGGAGGAACGACGAAGCAGGGGAGGAGGTGGCAGGAGGATACAGGACGACGATAAGCGAAGCGTTGCGAAGCGAGCGCCGAAGTCGTGCGAGCTCCCCTGAGGAGCCCGCGGGAGGAAGGCGACGGGTCGGAGGCGCCTGGAGCTGCGTCGGTGTTGCCCTCTGGGGCGCCGTCCTTCGCGCCCAGGCCCATGAGCATCTGCACCTCCTGGGGGTGCGGAGGGCGCGGCGGGAGGGAGGGAACAAGAGGGGGGAGGAGGAGGTCCAGGAGGGGGGAAAAGAGGGGCAGGAGGGACAAAAGAGGGGGAGGAGGTTCAGGAGGGGGAAGAAGATGGGGAAAAAAAGGGGGGAGGGAAAAAGAGGGGGGAGGAGGAGGAGGGAGGAGCAGGAGGTCGAGGAGGGGGGAAGAGAACAGGGGGGACGATGCGGTGTGAGTCGGGAGGAGGGGGCACGAGCAGACTGCCCTCGCCATGCGCTGCGTTGCCTTCGTGGGGGGGGGGAGAGGAGGTGTTGTTTCGGGTCGTCGCGTGCTCGCTGGCTAACCGCTGAGCCTGAAAGTCTCAGGGAAGGCCTGAGAATGCAAAAAGAGATGAATCCAAGATCTCGGGAGTAGTGAAAACCCTGACTAGGGGGTGCGCAGGGCTTGCCTATAGGAAACCTCTGCCCCTGACTGATAGGCAGGTTTGGGGAGGAGCACGCGCGTGCGAGGGGGGGGAAAGCTGGGCGCGGAGAGGAGGGGGGGAAGGGAGGAGGGTGAGGGGTGCAGAAGGACGAGCATGAGCTGCTGGAGGAGGAAGCAGTGGCATGGGGGAAAACGTGCAGGAACAACACATCCGCTGGTGGAGGAAGTCGAGCGAGACGGGCCGAGAAGGTGAGACAAAAAGGTGCCGGTCGAGGAGGGCAGGGGGCAGGGCGGTAGCTAGCTGTGGAGCTGGCCGCTGCCCCGCGGGGCAGCAACCGCCCCGCGCCGTGTGCCAACACCACCGTGCGGCAGATCAGGCCATCGGCGCTGGGGAGGGGGCGCCGCGGAAGCCCCCAGGGATGTTCTCCGCACCGCTCGTGCCCCCGCATGCGGGCTCCGGGCCGAGAGGGGCGCGGCCACCGCCGCAGCCGCCTCGCGCCGCCAACCCCGGAGAGAGAGAGAGAGAGAGGGAGAGAGAACAGCCGGGCGCAGACCCGGACTGCGGCCCCGCGCCCATGGGCCGCCGTCTGGGCTTCCGCTGTACTTGAAGGATGAAGAAACGACTCTACCTTCTCTTCCTCCTCCTGCTCCTCTTCCTCCTCCTCCTCCTCCTCCTCTTCCTCCTCCTCCTCCCCCTCCTCCTGGGTTACAAGTGCGTGGTCGGTAAACCTTCTGAGAACCCCAAAAGCCTAGAGCCGCCAGGACGCGGCACATCACGCAGGGTTTACCGCGTCAGCCCACAGATGTTTCAGCGCACAGCGCCTCGCAAACCAGGGTAGGGGCGTTTTTCATGCCCTTGATGTACGGCAGAAGCCATGACTGCGGCCGCGTCACCCGACCCCCCCCTCGCCCCGGCGCGGCGCGGCGCGACACTTCCCTCTGCAGCGGCTGCCTCGGCTACTCGGAGCAATACTACGTGGTAGCACTGCGGATTCCTCTCCCGATCTGGCCCTCACGGAAGCATGCCATCCCTGATATTTACCACGAAGTCCTTCATAAGGAACACTTACAATGAAATAATTTGTAGAAGGAGCCCTTGGAATGGAATTCTGAAACACTGGAGTGTTCCGCGCGACGTGGTTATCAAGTAATATTTCGTGAGGAACCCTCACTAAATAATCCCTGACATGGAATACTGAGTACGGCATAGTTGCCAACAAATCCTGAAAAGTAAATCAACAGCCAGGGTTCCTCACTGAGACGGACCTTCGCCAGGACTCCATCGAGAGGAATCCTTGGTAAATAATCCCCAGTACGGATTCCAAAATAAAAGAATTGAATAACATAATCATCAATAATGCATGTTCTATGAACGATATCCTGACAACGGAATCCACATTGCGGCACCCTTGGCCAAAACTCCTCAACGAAGAATATATATATATATATTAACATCGACAATGCGGAATCCTGAATACACCGGCGAATCCTTAGTACGGAATGAAAGCTAAGGGATCCATAGTCAAGACTCCCCAATGAAGAATCATGAGCAAGGAATCCTGATTACGGGTTCTTTGATAAGAAAACCTGCAAAAGAGTATGTAGTGGGGGTCCGCTCTAAGACCTCCTCAATATGAAAAGCGTGCGAAGGAAACCTTCGCAACGACTCCTCAGCACGGAATCCTTAAACAAGAATACATGCTGACAACTCGATGCTCAATCTGGCTCAAGAATTCATAATAAGCCCTATTGGGTCATGAATGCTCAGCACGACATATAAGCAGTCCCTGTCCAGGGCTCCCCGACAGCGAGTCCTGAGTAAGAAAGTCTTCATTCGGAATCCTCAAGAAGGGAACTCACGAGAGAGTCCAGAGAAAGAAATCCTCTTTGAAGAATCGCTGATCAAAACTCCTCAAGCAGTTTCCTGGATCAGAAACCCTCAGTTCGGAATCCTCCTGAATGAAGATTACTAAGGAATCCTAAGTAAGGCATCCAGTCAGGAATCGCTATGCAGGACCCTTCAGTACAGCACCATGAATAATGAACCCTCGAACAATTTGTTTAACTGACTTACGAATCCTTTGTCGGAATCCACAAACCCTTACTAAGGAACTAGTATCTAAAACAACTCCTTGCTAAAGAAAACCTACCAACGAACTCTGCGTGAACCGTTCTTACGGCGGAATCCTTACCAGAAACACCCGTGCCACAACACCCTCGCTGCGGAATCCGTACCGGCAAACCCCTACCAACAAACCCATCGTATGGAAAATGATGTGCAACGGAACCCTTACCAACAAACCCGTGCTACAACGCCCTTGCTACAGAATCCACAACTGAGAATCCGAAGTAAAAAGCACATCCTTGCTGCAGGATGTGTAATACATAACTTGTTTATGAAATCCTTAGCCAGGACTCCATAATACGGAACTGCTCGTAGAAAGCCCTTAGAACATAAACCTGACTAAGGGAATCTTCGTCAGGAACGCTTGTGAAATGCTGGAGAACTGATACGAGAAATCACCCATCGGAAGGAATTCATTCTGAAGTACCCGATATTCAGGGTTCCTACATGGGGAACATGAATACGGATTCTTCGAAACTAAATGGGGAACATGAATACGGATTCCATGATCTCGACTACGGGACATTTAATGCGGAACCCTGGGTACGCACACCAAAAAACAGAGCCTTCGTGAAAGATCCCTTACTGAATAAACCTGGACCAGGATCCGTACTGGAGCACTTTCACCAATATTGTGTTTTATTGGGTTAACCTGAAAAACATCTCCTTGGCAAACACAGAAAACTGGATTTAATGTCGGTGGAACAACCATTTAAGGGGTACTCAAAGAAATGTGCGGGCCTTCCTGGTTGAGGATTCGTTCGTGAGGACCCCATGCATCAATATTCATGACTGAAGAGCCCTGCGCGCAGAATAAGTGTTAAGCCACCTTTGTTGACGAGCACTACGCGGGACAACCTGAATGAAAAATCCTGACAAAAGAACCCCCACTAAATATCCTTCATGAAAAAATAGTCTCGCGCGGGGCCTGCGAATAAGAAACCAATCCGGAACTATCGCTGTTCAAGGAGAACCGCGAACATCGCCTTGATGAAAAATCCCTACTCACGAAAAGAAACGAAAAACCGCCACTCAACAACAAATCACCACAAAGAATCCGTTGGCGAGGAACCCGCACTTCGGCCCCAACGATCAAAATTTATTTCATGGCGGGTGCCCTAAAGATTCTGCTAGATTCAAGCCTGAGGAGCCAAAAAGTGACAATTACAAGATTCCGATGACCCGCCTCGGAGTCGAACATGAACACCGTACCGCATAGGGAGGGGGCTCCCGCTTTACACTTCCTCGCAGTTCACTCACAGACGAGGCGTCATCTTGGTCGATGATCATGGTGAGATGGTGAGCGTGATGACGATGGTGGCGCGCGGTGGTGGTGATGATGATGACGAAAATAATCATGGCCGATCATCGTAATGTGGCGTCCTGACCCGATCATGGATGCAGTAATGAGAGGATGTAAACGAGTGAAAGAGTAAGTGGATCATGATGATGGTCCATGGTCACGATAGGATGGTGGTAGTGATGTTGATGGTGGTGGGTGATGACAGTGGTTACGATGCTGATGCTGATTGTGATTATGACGGTGATGATGCCAGTGTTTGGGATGACAGAAGTGTGGTGATTGTGATGATGATGATGATGATGATGATGATGTCGATGATGAAGATGTTGCTAATGTGAGATTAGCTGTTAACCGTAAGCGGTACCAGACTAATGTACCAGACTAATGTACCATACTACTGGCACCACATCAGTCTGGTGCCAATAACCTGTTACCATTGGTCTGGGACCATGAGTCTGGCACTGCTAGTCTGGTGCCGTTAATATGGTGCTTCAATTAGTACTGCTCGTCTGGTGCCGCCAATTTGGTGCTTTGGTCTGATGCTGCTACTCCGGTGCCATCAATATGGTGCCATTAGTCTTGGTGCCATCAATCCGGTACTCTAATCTGGTACTTTAGTATGGTACTATAATCTGTTACCGCTAGGCTGGTGCCATGAGTCGGGTTCCGTCACACTGGTGACATTAAACTGCTCCGTTAGTCTGGTACCGCCAATCAAATGCCATTAGCCGGGTGCAATTAGTCTGGCGCCAGTAGTCTGGCACGTTCGTCTGGTACATTAATATTGTGTATGGTATTGGTACTTTAGTCTGGTACTTTAGTATGGTACATTCGGCTTGTATTTCAATATGGTACCTTAGTCTGGTACCGCTATTCTGGTGCCGTTAGCCTGGTACTGCTAGTCTGGTGCCATGTCTGGCGCCATTATTCTGGTGCCATTAGCATGGCGCCATTTCAATGGCCTGGCGCCGTTAGTCTGGCACCACTAGTTTGGCGCAATTAGTCCTTTAATCTGGCGCCATTTATCTGGCGCCATCGCCGTTAATCTGGCGCCATTAGTCTGGCGCCACACAAGTCTGGTACAGTAGTCTGGCACATTAGTGAGGTATTTTAGTCTGGCGCATTAGTCTGGTACTGTAGTCTGGTACCGCACATCTGGCACTTTAGTCTGGTGCTGCGTGTCTGGTACTTGAGTCCGGTACCGCTAGTCTGGCATTTCAATCTGGCTCATTAGTCTGGAACCGCTAGTCTGGTACCTTTGTCTGGCACCGTAGTCTGGTACATGAATATGGTACATTCGTCTGGTGCAATAGTCTGGTACCACGCTGACGGTGTCTGGTGCCATGAGTCTGGCGCCGTTAGTCGCAAGTAGTCTGACGCCGTTCGTCTGGTACTTTGGTCTGGTGCCATTAGTCTTGGTGCCATCAGTCTGGTACTTTAGTCTGGTGCTTTCGTCTGGTACATTAGTCTGGCACTTTAGTCTGGCATTCGAGTCTGGTACAAGGGTCTGGTACGTTAGTCTGGTTCTTTAGTCTGGTACTTTAGCCTGGTACCGAGCTTACCTCTAAGAACCCACCGCTTACGGTTACGATCTCCCCTTTGCTGATGTAGGTGAGTTCCTGTTCCTGCGCTGGGTGTCCAGAGAGAACAATAACCGAACTTAGGATATGGGGAAGACTTCCAGAACTGTTCGCTCTAATCTGCTCGCGTGCCATTCAGCATGTGTTACCCAAACACTCGCTGCCCACCCTCTGTGTCTTGAACCGTATCCCCCTTGAGAGTATATCTTCCATACCTGCCGCGTGTATTTGTCGCAATCGCTAAAACAGTGGAAGGGAGGTAGGAGGGAAGAGGCAAAGGGGAGGGAGAAAGATGGAGCACGAGGGAAATTTGCAGGAGGGCTGGGAGCAGAAGCGCAAGCGGCAAAACCAGACACGCGGGTCGGGCGGGCGGACTCTGACTCTAGCGGGAAGGTCGGGCGGGCGGGCCTAGACGGCCAGGTCGAGCGGGCGGGTCGCTGAAGCGTCAATCCAACATGAATCGCAAGGAGGTTTCGAGCGATAGTGCGACACTCAGGTAAACCGCGCGAAAATCCAAAGTGGGAGCATAATTCCCGAGTCTTTGGGGCACAGCGCCGCCATTCGCCGGCCCAACGGGCCAGAGGCGTGTTCGCGCGCGCGTGGCGGCCCCTGCCCGAGAGAAAAGTACCCCGGGCAACTCCTGGCAAGGTTGGGCCAGATATGCTGGCCGGATCTCTTGGGGGCGGTCCCGGGGGCCTCTGCAATCGTCCAGGAGCCGCCAAATGAGTGGACAAATAGGTGGCAGGCCCTACGGCCACAAGCCAACAGCGTCCGAAGGAGGGCCCAAGATGGCCTCGCGATGGCCCCCGATGCCCCCAACACGCCCCTCGAGGCTTCCAAGAGGCGCCCCAAGAGGCACAAAGCATTGACTTTCCATTGGTTTCTGGAAGGTTTCAGCCTTCTCGCCTGTTCGGCTTTCCGACGCTCCAAGAGGGCCCAAGAGGCCTCCAAGACCGCCCCAACACACCCCAATAGGCTCCCAAGACGGCCCCACGATAGCCCAAGACGGCTCCACGAAGGTCCAAGAGGCGGCCATATCGCACCAAATCGCCCAAGATGACCTCAGGACGGCCTAAGAGGCCGCCAAGACGGCCCGAGAGGTTTCCAAGAGGCCTCCCAAGAGGTCCCCACGAGACTAAAATCATTGCTGTCCTTACGGTTTTTGGAGGTTTTCAATCTTCTCGCCAATTCGGCTGTCCGACGCCCCAAGAGGGCCCCTGAGGCTTCCAAGACCGCCCAGAACAACACAAGAAGACCCAAGATGGCCCCACGATGACCCAAGACGGCTCCAAGACGGCCCACGAGGCGGCCACACGGGCCCAAGAACGCCCAAGGACGGCCCAGAGAGGGGCCCGAGACGGCCCCAAATCGCCCCAAGCCGCCCAAGATGGCCTCAAGACGGCCCAAGAGGCCACCAAGACGGCCCAAGAGGCTTCCAAGAGGCCTCCCAAGAGGTCCCCACTAGACAAAAAAAAACTGATGTTCTGATTCGCGTGCAGAGATGCCGGCCAACTCTCTTGGGCGCGGGCCTGGGGGCCTCTGGAACCGTCAGGGGGCGGCCCGATGAGTCGACAAGTGGGTGGCAGGCCCTGCGGCCGCAAGCCGGCGGCATCCCGGGGCGGCACAGGATGGCCTCACGATGGCCCCCGATGCCCCCAACACGCCCCTCGAGGCTTCCAAGAGGCGCCCCAAGAGGCGCAAATCATTGATTTTCCTTCGGTCCTTGGAGGTTTCCAGCCTTCTCGCCTTTTCGGCTTTCTCCAAGAGGGCCCCAGAGGCCCCCAAGACCGCCCCGAGACGGCCCGAGAGGCTCTCAGGAGGGCCCCCAGATGGTCCAAGACGGCGGGACGGCCCCAGAGGCGCCCAAGATTGCCCAAGAGGGCCCCAAGACGGCCCCAAGAGGGGCCCAGGAGGGGGAACACGAACCGTCCAAAAAGACGCCCAGGAGGCGCCCCCAAGAGAGCCCAGGATGCCCCCTGGAGGCCCCGCGAGGCCCCTAAGAGGCCCGAAAAGAGGCTCCATGAGGCCCCCAAGCGGCCCCCAAAAGGCCCCAAAAGGCCACGAACGCGCAGGCAAACGCCTGCGATGGCACAAAACGGGCCGGCGGATGGAGCGAAACGATTCAATAAACAATCAGGACTTACCACGCGAGAGCGCGATTCATGCTGACATTCTGTGGAACCTCCACGCGGGAGCGCGGCTTTGAAATAACTTCTGAAGAAATATCAGCAAGGAGACGTTGAAGTCTCATTTTTTGATAATAACCATGGTTGATCCCCCCCTCGGGTGGCATGTTTTGCCGAAATGAAAATGCATACGCCTCCCAGGGCTCACACCCTGTTCTATCAAGGAGAACGAGGGCGGCTCGGCGTGTCCTGGGCATCTTCTCTTAGGGCGGAAGGCTCAGGGTGAAATCCATATGGGCTTCTGCACCTCGACAATTCAATGCGTCCCGCGATTCCCCTCTTGCAGGTCCAAACGCCTCGAAAGGCAGGCGAAACGGCACTGCAAATTTCACCCTCTGCCCTCCACCCAGAGAAAATGCTCGGGCGTCCTCCAGCGAGATGCTCTTCACTCGCGACGCGTCCATGATGCCCATACCCTCGCCCTGTGGCCGCGAGGCGGGGCACGCAGACAACGCTCCCCCGCCTCCATCCCCCCCTTACCGGTATCGTCGTTCTCCTCCTCATCGTCCCTTTCCCGCTCATCCCTGTCCTCCCTCCCGCTGCTCCTCAGTCGCCTTCCGCTCTCCCTCCTCAACATGCTCTTCCCTCCTCGCCTTATCTCTCCCTGCTTCTCTCTCTCTTTCTCTCTGCCGCTTGTTTTCTTTTTTTTTCTTTCTTTCTCTCTCTCTCTCACTCTCTATTATCTCTCTCTCTCTCTCCATCTCGTTATTTTTGTTTCTCTAACTCAATACCTATATATATTTATATTGCCGTTTATATATATATATATCGAACTGTGTGTTCCTCTCCGTTCCTGTATATACATACTTCTCGCGATGCACATATGTATGGTTCTCCCCTTCATTAGTGGTAGAACCAAATGTGTATACACAACTCTAAGCTTGTATACACATACACCTGAATCCGTCCATACAAATATTGTCACACATGTGTATATGCGTGCGTGGAACCCGCTTTGGCCTCCGGGGTCCCTCCTGAGCCCTAAGAGCCCCTCTTTTCTCCTGGGCTGGCCAAGCGCGCTTGAGCAGCTGGAGGTGCCAGGGGAGGGAATTCCCCCGTCTGCCTCTCATACGTGTGCGTTTGCACATGCACATCCCTACCTTTCTCTGACATCGGGGGCTGGAGACTCGCAATGCAGATATCAAATTATACATATATATACATATATATATATATATGTGTGTAGGCGTTGTACTTGTACGGGAATCCTTGGCACGTTTAGGTTTAGGCCGCCCTGTGTTGCAACATCCAGGCGCAAGCACTGTCATCCAGGTCTCTCCGCAAGAGCGGTGGCTGAAAGCAGAGAGGGGTGGTGGGCCCCGGCCGGATGGCCGGGCACGTCGCCGTGTGAGTCCTGGAATGGGCGGGCGGCGTCGCGGGGGCCTACCTTTAAGTCGGGCCTGTCCCCCTACAGAAGGATTTTCGACGAAAAATAAAAAATACCCCAGAAATAATCAAACAATACTCCAAACATGGTCCGGGGACTATCTTTTCAGTATTTTTTGACCCTTTTGGAATACTTCTGGGGTATTGCTTATTTTTCATTGAAAAACCCCCTGTAGGGGGACAGGCCCGACTTACGCCTACCTGGCGCGGTGCCCGACGTGCCCGCCGGTGCCTGACTGCCGGTGCGCGGCGTGCCCGGCGTGCCCGCCGCCGGCGGCCTGCGCCCCCTGCCCACCTCCTCCTCCACCTCCACCTCCTCCTCCTCCTCCTCCTCCTCCTCCTCCTCCTCTCGGTTGACACTGGGGATGCGCGCCCTCGCTGGCGTGGCCGCCGGCGGACAGCTGCCTCGCGGCGCCGGAGGGCGAGCGAGCGCGCGGGGCCCGCAGGGCTGGCCCCCACCTGGGGCCTGGGGGCGGCGCTGCTGCTCGGCGTCCTCGTCGGAGTGGCGCTGGCCGCTGTGCTGCAGGCTGCCTGGCGCGGCTCGAGGTGCTGCGTGAAGCGGGTAACGCGAGCCGCAGCGATAACGCTGGCGCCGAGGGTGGAGGAGTGGGCGTTCATGCTGTACGCAGACGACGAGCATTTGTGGCACCAGAGGCTGATTCTCGGCCAGGTGGGGTTGTCGGACTCTAGCTACGTGATCCGGGGACGTCTACGCGGAGGACTACGGGGACGACAGCGTGGACGTCGCCTCGGTCATGTACTCGGCGGGCTGGGCGGCAGTGCCGGAAGGAGCGCCACCTGGGCGGTCCAGGAGCCGACGGCGGCTCCGAGGGCGAGGGCGATGACGGACGCTCAGGCGGAGGCCCAGGCTGAGTGCCAGCGGATCGCGGCAGTCCGAGGCGACCCGCAGCTGCTGGCCAACCTTGTCTTCTTGAGGCCGCTGGTGGTGGCGGGAGCCATCGTGGCGGCGGCCTCGCAGCCTGCTCGGATCGGGCCACTGCAGGGGGCAGCGCCGGGTGCGGCGGCCGCGCAGGCGCGAGCTGCGTGGCGGGCCGCGATGGCGCTCGGGCCGTTCAGTACGGGGACGTCGTGGACCACGTGAGGAGCGCGCTGGCCGTCGGCAACCGCGACGTGCACGTGCTGCCCGACCGAGAGCGGGGTCTTCGTCGAGCACGTCGACCCCGCGGGCGAGGCCTCGTTCTTCGACCGAGCTGTTGCCACGGACGCGCGGATCACTCCGATCCGGCGCAGCCGTCAGGACCGACGGGGGCGCTCTTGGGCGGAGATGACGGCGGCTCTCAAGCCGAGCTTCGGGAGCGACTGGCAGCTCCCGGGGCCGCGCTCGAGCCTGTGGTGCATCGAATTCATCAACCAGGAGGGTAACGGCCTCCTGGGACACCACGAGCGGCTCCGAGCGTTTCAAGACGGCCTGCCGGCTGGATTGGAACTCGCGGGGCGGCTTCGAGCACTTCAACATCGCCCAGGCGCTCGCCCAGGGGCTGCTGGTGGACCAGCTCGACGGGAGCAACCTCCTCATGGTCGAGCACCAGTTCCGGCGGCCCCAGACCATCGAGTTCGGACACTCGGAGCGCGCGCGGGAGGCCGAGGCCAAGAACTACCAGGGGAAGATGTCCTTGGAGGAGCAATAGGCCTTCGCGGGGACGACGAAGGCCTCGGCCACGCTGATGATTTGCACGGAGCTGTTGGACTACGTGCGGTCCGAGGTGGAGCGGGAGGCGAAGCTGGCCAAGAACGTGGGAACTGCGCGAGAAAAACGGAAGGCCCTCCGCAAGGGGCCGAAGGGGCAGTGACGCCCTCCCCGCACCGGCCGGGTCCTTCAGGGGCGGGGACCGACCGCCTTCCTCGCCCGAGGCCAGCTTCCGCGGCTGGCCGAAGTTTTGACGCAGGTGATGGTCGAGCTGTCCGATCGCAGAAGCACCCTCGGAAGGATCCGCCATGTGGGCCATGGCGGAGAAGGACGAGGCGGCTGACCAAGTGCTGTACACGTCGGCGGGCGAGGAGGTGATGGAGCGAGGATCCCGAGGTCGTTGTCGAGAAGGACGTCTTCTCAGTAGCTGGCAAGATCACCACCGCGACGGCGACCGACTGCGGGAACCCTGCCCGCTCGTAAGAGGGGAACGTCGATTTCACAGAGGAGGGTACCCCCTTCCTGGAGAAGGACGACGACGGCGGCGGAGAGGAGCAGGAGAAGGAGGCTGTGCAATTCGGTCAGCCGAGCTCCTCGGACGCGGCGCAGACGACCGACACCAAGAAGGCAGTCGTCAACATGGCACCCTCCGCCGAGAAGGTGCTCTACCCAGAGCCTAAGGTGTCAGGCTCTTTCTCTGAGACCGACGGTGAAGCTGAAGACGGAGATACTGTCGAAGGCGCAATCGTCGGTTCGAAGCCCGAGCACGCTGAAGATGCTGCTGGAGTAGCTGCTGGCGCCGACTTGGTGCCACATTGGACGAACAAAGGTGTCGACGGAAGTTGGCGTGCTCTCGATGAGTATGACAAATACGGGAACGAGGCAATTGAGCGTATGTTATCAGTTGCACATCGCGGAAAACATATCCAGAGAATTAAGCTCGCCTCTCGCCATCTGACAGTCAACTTTTGCACTATGTATATTAAGTTCACTGGCGCTTCCAGGAAACAGAAAATTCGTAGAGCTCTGGTCCCCCTGGAGCCGCAGCAGATTGGAGGCGATATCTAGCGAGTAAAAGGCCCCTTGAGGGTCGTCGGATTTCCCCCTTGGTCCGTGCAGCCGCGATGCTTCGCCTCTCGCTTGTGCGCGGATTCGTGATGGAAAGTCACTCGCAGGTCGAGAGCCTCACAGGAGGTGCCTCCCTGCGGCAGCTTGGCGGAGGCAACGGCCTTCGTCCCAACTCGATTCGAGTCGGGTCGAACCCCGAACCACCCCGGCTGAGCGCTCGTCCTTCTCCTCCTCCGAGGCAGGGGCATCCCAGCTGAGCTGAGCTCCTCCTCCTCCTCCTCCTCCTCCTCCTCCTCCTCCTCCTCCTCCTCCCGGCAGAGGCGCTCGTCCTCCTCCTCCTCCTCCGAGGCAGAGGCAGCCCCGAACCACCCCAGCGGAGCTCCGCCCCGCGGCACTCCCCTGGGGGCAGCAGGCGGGGGTGCAGAGCCGCCGCGCCCGGGGCCATCCCTGGGGAGGCGCGGGGGGGAGGGCCTATCACACACACGAGCCTGGGGCCCTGGGACACCCATATAAATACGCACGAAGGAAAGGACTCCCAACCTTTTCCCATACTTTCTGGGTTGTTGTCTTCCCCCCCCCACTTCCCATATTTTCCCGTATGTTCTGGGGAATCGACGATTAGTTGTGTTTGTCATTCTTCCCTCCTGATATACACGATCCTGGGGCCCAGGATTCGGAGCAGGACCCGTTGAGGACAACGGCAGCTCAGGATCGGTCCCCGGACCCCATCCATGGATGGCAGAACATCCACCCCCACCATGATCACCCCGGCACGCGAGGCCGTTTAGCAACCGCACCCACAGGAGGAATCCTTTAGTAAACGCCCAGGGCCGTCTGGTAAACGCCAATTGTCGGGTCCGGGGCGTTTTCCTCCCTTGAACCCATGGGTCCAGACGCACCGGTTTCCCGAGATGTATCCAGCCGTGGCGACGAGGGCCACCCCCAAAAGGCTCACTGCCGCTGTCTCCACTCGTCCCTCCTCTGACGCATGGCCCCGCTCTACACAAATGGCACGGTGGCGCACGTACATACAGGGCCCCAAGGACACACAAATGAACACACACACACAAATACCAAGATTCCCCATGTATTTCCGTGTCCTCTGGGTTCTCGTCTTCTCCTCACTGCCCTTGTGTTTCCGCATTCTCAGGGGAACCGACGATCCATTTTGTCTGTGCGTGTTTCTGTCCCCTCCTGAATACCGGTGGCTGCCGCCGAGCTTCCGCTTGGGGCGGGGGATCTCCTGACCGATCCCGCCCTGGGCGCACCGACGAGGCCGAGCCGGTCGCGGGGCGCCGTCCGCCTGGGGCGCGTCGGACTTGACCTCCTGGGCGATGTCGGCCATGAAGGCGTCCAGAGGGTCCTGCCGCCGCGCCGCGGGAAGTCTGGGTCCTCCTGCTCCTCCCCCTCCCCCTCCTCCTCCTCCTCCTCCTCCTCCTCCTCCTCCTCCTCCTCCTCCTCCTCCTCCTCCTCCTCCCCGCCTGACCCGCGGCGTCCTCCTGCTCTTCCTCCTCGGCCTGGCCCTCCTCGCCTTCGTCTTCCTGCGGTTGCGTACCGCGCGCCTCCTGCTTCGCCTCCGCCGCCTCCTCCGTCTCCGCCTCCGCCTCCGCCTCCGCCTCCGCCTCCTCATCCGCCTCCACCTCCTCCGCCTCCACTAAGAGCGTCAAAGACGAGCTGGGTGGAAACAACAGCATGCCCTGATCCAACGAACCCCTGCGATGCCCCCGTTGGGCTTCCCCCAGGCGATCGGCTGCTCTCTCCTGAGTCGTTCTGTGTAGGTTTGCCCTGGGCCCAGGGGAAGCCCCGAGACCCCGGGAGCGGCGAAAGGTCCCAGGACCCCTTGCGGTCCAGGACCCAGGCTCTCCGTGGTGACAAGGAGGCGCCCTCGAGCACGGCGATAGAGCGCTTCTACAGTCGGCCCGCAGGGGAAGGAAGCCAAAACGTTGCAAGGCCGCCCCCCCTCCCCCCTCCCCCCGCTCCGCCTCATCCGCCCCCTCCTCTTCCTCCTCCTCCTCCTCCTCCTCCTCCTCTTCTTATTCTTCTTCTTCGTCTTCTTCTTCTTCTTCTTCTTATTATTCTTCTTCTTCTTCTTCTTCTGATTCTTATTATTATTATTCTTATTCTTCTTCTTCTTCTTATTATTATTCTTCTTCTTCTTATTCTTCTTCTTATTATTTTTCTTCTTCTTATTCTTCTTATTATTCTTCTTCTTCTTATTATTATTCTTCTTCTTATTCTTCTTCTTCTTCTTCTCCTTCTTCTTCTTCTTCTTCTTCGTCTTCGTCTTCGTCTTCTTATTCTTCTTCTTCGTCTTCTTCTTCTTCTTCTTCTTCCTCTTCCTCTTATTCTTCCTCTTCCTCTTCCTCTTCCTCCTCCTCCTCCTCCTCCTCCCTCCTCCTCCTCCTCCTCCTCCCTCCTCCTCCTCCTCCTCCTCCTCCTCCCTCCTCCTCCTCCTCCTCCCTCCTCCTCCTCCTCCTCCTCCTCCTCTCCTCCTCCTCCCTCCTCCTCCCCTCCTTCTCCTCCTCCTCCTCCTCCTCCGCCCCTCGATCTCCGACGCTGTACATCTCCGCCGGCTGCCGGCCGCCACGTGCCGCCCGCGGGGGATGGCGCGCTCCTGCGCCTCCGCGGCGGCGGGCGCGGCCTCGGTCGGGGGCGCTCGGGGCCCCTGCCGCGGCGGCCCCGGGGGAAACCGAGGCGAGGGGGAGCGGTGATGGGCACGTGATCCACCACCACCGCCACAAGTTGGAGGGGGAAGGAGGTGGAGGGCGAGGACGAGGAGGAGGAGGAGGAGCAGGAGGATGAGAAGGAGGAGGAGGAGTAGGAGGAGGAGGAGGAGGAGGAGGAGGAGGAGGAGGAGGAGGAGGAGCCCCTCCCCCTCCAACTCATGGTGGTGGTGGAGAACAGGCCCATCAAGCGGGGCGCTCTGGGGCGACGAGGGGCGACGATAGAGAGCAAACGCATATCGATTCTTGAAGCAGGACTGGCGCTTGAAGCCTTAAAGCACCCACTCTCAACGACCGGCGTGTTCTCGGGCCATCGAACCCATTTGCGGGGCGACGAGAGAGAGCGCGGAGCAAGGGAGGCACGGCAAATTCGTGTCGTGCGGACTTCGGCGTTGGTCCCTGACACGGCGGGGATGGTTCAACCTTGAACGATCGGTCGTTTCCCAAACGTCAGCTCGTTCAACATCGCCCGATTCTGGGTCGCCCGCTGCATTCAACGTTGAATGCTGACGGCGGGGTCGTCGCTGGCCGGCACGACATGAACATACCGTATACAGTCGGACTTGGATGGAGAGTACACACTAGAGGACACGAGACCCTTCCCAGGGCCACGCTTTAGGAGGCAACTACTAGGAGGTTTCCGTCGGAAATATTAAAAAGGATTAAGCTGCACTTGGGAACTGTTACGCCGGAGTGGGCCTCGGACTAAGCAGGATTAAGCCGGATTAAGCGGGATTTATGCGGGATTAAGCCGGATTAAACGGGATTAAGCTGGATCAAGCCAGATTTCGGACCGGGGCAAAATCAGAATTTGACCTCCCAGGAGTTGCATCCGAACACGCTGAGGCAATGGTCGCGAGGCACAGGGCGAAAGGGCACCCTCGATTTGATCGGCCTACTAAATCAGGGCCGGCTGCACGACGGAGGCAGGACGAGGACAGGCTCTGGCGAGGACACATCGAGAATCCCAGGGAATCCGGCGGCTCTGAGGGCTGCCTGGGGCGCCGCGGCCTCCGCAGAGCGTTCCGGACGCGCTGGGAGCGTTCCGGAACGCTGCGGAGCGGGCTTCTCCTGACGTCGGGCCTGTCCCTCTACAGGGGGCATTTCTTTAATAGTCCCAAAAAAGTTTGGGGACGAGTTTTTTGTTACTATGTTTGAGCATCTTTGGAATATTTGTCGATTATTTCTCACTTTTCGCCCAACTATCCCCCTGTCCCTCCACAGGGGGCATCTTTTTAACAGTCAAGAAATAGTTTTGGGGACGACTTTTTGCTACATATTGTTGAGCATGTTTGGAACAGTTGTTGATTATGTATGACTTTTCGCCCAAATATCCCCTTGTGGGGGGACGGGCCGACCTGGACGCAGCCTCGCCCCGGCCTCGCCCGAGGCGGGCCTCGCGCGGTGGCCCTCCTCGGGGCGGCCACGCGCAGGAGGCCCTCCGGGGAGGAGGAGGAGGCCCGCCGCGGAGCTGGCCGCGCGGGGGGGGCTCCCCTCACGCGCAGGAGGAGGACGAGGAGGAGGAGGAGGAGGAGGAGGAGGATTAGGAAGGGTTGAGGAGGAAGATTAAGGAGGAGGAGGAGGAGGATTGAGGAGGATTGACGAAGATTGAGGAGAAGGAGGAGGAGGATGAGGAGGGGGGGGGAGGATTGAGGAGGATTGAGGTGGATTGAGGAGGATTGAGGAGGATTGAGGAGGAGGAGTAGGAGGGGGATTGAGGAGGATTGAGGAGGAGGAGGATTGAGGAGGATTGAGGAGGATTGAGGAGGAGGAGGAGGATTGAGGAGGATTGAAAAGAAAAAGAGAGACAGGTCGCGAGGTGACACGGCCGGGAGCACGACGGCACACCTGATGGGCCTGTTGTCCACCACCACCACCACAAGTTGGAGGGAGAGGGGGCCATCCTGCTCCTCCTCCACCTATCCTCCTCCTCCTCCTCGTCCTCCTCCTCCTCCTCGTCCTCGTCCTCCTCCTCCTCCTCCTTCCCCCCTCCAACTTATGGTGGTTGTGGAAAACAAGCCCATCAACACCACCCCCTCAAACAAGCTGGCCCGGCACAGGAGAGGGGGTTGCGTGCACAATGTACATCCCTGGGGGGCACGGTTCTTGTCCACCCCGACGAAACAGCTGTTCTGGCGGAAGGTGTGCGCGCGCGGGGTCGGCGGCAGTACATCTTCCACCCAATACCGAACTTACGCGGAGGCTTACGAAGGCCGAGGAGTATGCAAAAACAACAAATAGGAAGGCGGATAAAGTAGATTGGGTTCAGGCCCTCCCAGCTAACATCACATCACAGCAATCGAATATAGGCTCTTGAAGCAGGAGGGCGCTTGAAATAGATTGGGGTTTGAGATTCTACAAACACCCATTTTCACGAACGGCGTGTACGCGGGACACCTATGCTTAGGTCGGGCGTGTCCTCCAACAGGCGGATGTTGTAGGATAAATAAAAGCAGTCAACACATGCCCATTATCCCGGCGAAGCAACCTAACAGCGATGTGTCGGAGCATATCTGGAAGCATTCCCCTTAAGATTCAGATGATAATCCAGTTGTAGAATTCTGCTGTTCTCGCAGTCGTAGTCGCATTCGCTATGACAGTCGCAGTGGCAACGGCAGTCGCAGTCACAGCCTCAGCCTCAGCCTGCCTCAGCCTCAGCCTCAGCCTGCCTCTGCCTCAGCCTGCCTCAGCCTCAGCCTCAGCCTGCTTCAGCCTCAGCATCAGTCTGCCTTCAGCCTCAGCCTCAGCCTCAGCCTGCCTCAGCCTCAGCCTGCCTCAGCCTCAGCATCAGCCTGCCTCAACATTCAAAATGTGGCCCAGGAGTGGTGTTCTGGGAACTCGAAATACACGCAGTGGCCTACAGTTGGCTCTGGGCATTCAAAATCATGCCCAGGAATGGAGTTCTGGGAACTCGAAGACCACGAAGTGGCCTACAGTTGGCTCTGGGCATTCAGCCTGCCTCAGCCTCACCCTGCATCAGAGCCTCAGCCTGCCTCAGCATCAGCCTGCAGCCTCAGCCTCAGCCTCAGCCTCCTCAGCCTGCCTCAAGCCTCAGCCTCAGCCTGCTTCAGCCAGCCTCAGCCTGCCTCAGTCAGCCGCCTCGGCCTCAGGCCTCAGCCTCATCAGCCTGCCTCAGCCTCAGCCTGCATCAGCCTCAGCCTCAGCCTCAGCCTGCCTCAGCATCACCTGCCTCAGCCTCAGCCTCAGCCTGCCTCAGCCTCAGCCTCAGCCTGCTTCAGCCTCAGCCTCAGTCTGCCTTCAGCCTCGGCCTCAGCCTCAGCCTGCCTCAGCCTCAGCCTGCCTCAGCCTCAGCCTCAGCCTGCCTCAGCCTCAGCCTCAGCCTCAGCCTCAGCCTCAGCCTCAGTCTGCCTTCAGCCTCGCCCTCAAGCCTCAGCCTGCCTCAGCCTCAGCCTGCATCAGCCTCAGCCTCAGCCTCAGCCTGCCTCAGCCTCAGCCTGCCTCAGCCTCAGCCTCAGCCTGCTTCAGCCTCAGCCTCAGTCTGCTTTCAGCCTCGGCCTCAGCCTCAGCCTGCCTCAGCCTCAGCCTGCATCAGCCTCAGCCTCAGCCTCAGCCTGCCTCAGCATCAGCCTGCCTCAGCCTCAGCCTCAGCCTGCCTCAGCCTCAGCCTGCAGCCTCAGCCTTCAGCCTCAGCCTCAGTCTGCCTTCAGCCTCGGCCTCAGCCTGCAGCCTGCCTCAGCCTCAGCCTGCATCAGCCTCAGCCTCAGCCTCAGCCTCAGCCTCAGCCAGCCTGCCTCAGCCTCAGCCTCAGCCCTCAGCCTGCCTCAGCCTCAGCCTGCCTCAGCCTCAGCATCAACATTCAAAATGTGGCCCAGGAGTGGTGTTCTGGGAACTCGAAATACACGCAGTGGCCTACAGTTGGCTCTGGGCATTCAAAATCATGCCCGGCCCAGGAATGGAGTTCTGGGAACTCGAAGACCACGAAGTGGCCTACAGTTGGCTCCGGGCATTCAAAATCATGCCCAGGAATGGAGTTCTGGGAACTCGAAGACCACGAAGTGGCCTACAGCTGGCTCTGGGCATTCAAAATCATGCCCGGGAATGGAGTTCTGGGAACTCGAAGAACACGAAGTGGCCTACAGTTGGCTCCGGGCATTCACAATCATGCTCAGGAATGGAGTTCTGGGAACTCGAAGACCACGAAGTGCGTTACTGTTGGTTAAAAAAGGAGTCCCTGGATCCCCCGGATCCCGTCCGGATCCCGCTCAACCCCCCTAGTGAGTCATGATGTTCTCTTTAGACACTACTAGAAACTTATCAGTCTTCGCTGTTAGTTAAAAACGGCTCAACAAAATTGTCCCCTGACTAATGTTTGAAACTAGTTTGAACCTTCCTCCTGTAGAGAGACATGCCCGACTTAAACCTATACGTGCGAATATCCGCGCCGTCGAACCCGTTTGCTTCCGTCGCTCCTCTGCGGAGGCCACGAGGAGGGGCCGACCGCGCCTGTCTGTAAAACCTTGATACCGCGAGGAAGCGAAGCCTGGACCGGGACAACATCCGATCGGGGTATAGTAGGGGCCCGACAACAAGAGACCTCCCACACGAAACCCAACCCTGAGACCCCAGGGCGTTCCTTGATTGTTTGGTGTAGGAACGCCACGCTTCTCACAGCCAAACCATCGAAACCCAGGAAACCGAGGGCACCCTGGAGGCGAGCAAAGTGTTTCTTGGCACGGGTCTCCACTGTACTGATGGGGCATGCACAGCTGGGCCAGGGATCGGGCAAGGCGAAAAGGGCGGATAGCAAAAGGGAGCTTTGAGAATTTGGACAATGCCCAACCACAGATGTTGTCCCAAACCAACAGCGGCCGCTGTTGGGCGGGCGGCCTCCTCTCTCGAATGGACACAGGCCGCGGCGGCGCGGACAGCGAGTCCTGTTCAGAATGAACAGGAACTGCCGTCGGGCATTGTATCCATTCTTTCCGTACCCATCTCGGGCGTCCAGACAGCTGGACCAAGGATCGGGCAAGGCGAAAGGGGGGGATGGCAGAGGGGGGCCTTGAGAACCAGCTCGCGCAGCCGGTTTTCCTTGCGCCTCCCGGTGCCAGAGGCGGCCATGCATCGAGGAATGGGCCCCATCGGTGTAGCCGAAACCAGCTGCATGCACCAGATTTCGTAACCCCCCCTTTCCCTATTCCCCCCTTTCGTCCGGCCCGAAAGGATAGAGGAACATCCTCCAAAAAACATGAGACCCTCCGCCCACCAAAACACACAGAACATCCAGGAGCACGTGACCCTCCGCCCGCCGGGGCACGCGGAGCATCCGGTCGGGGTACGGCAGCTTCGCGTCGCGTCGACCACGGCGTTGGTTCATGACACCGCCGGGATCGTTCGACCTTGAACGATCGGCCGTTTCCGAAACGCCAAAACGTTCAAACATCGATCGATTCTGGGTCACCAGCGGCGTTCAACGTTGAACGCCGCTGGCGGGGGTCACCGCCGGTCGACACGACGCGAACTTATCGTACAGCTGGACGACTGATAAAGAAACAACCTTCAAAAACATGAGACCCTTCGCCCGCCAAAGCACACAGAATACCAAAGGGAACCCTCCCCAGGATGCACACGAACACATCGGAGAGACACGAAGAACGTCAGGGCACCCTGCCCGTGACGGCCTCGATCTTCTGCCTCGGTCCGCTTGTACGATGCCGGCGAGCCCTGAGATCCTGAGGCTCTCGGGAGCGGCCAAGAGGGGGGTGTCCAAGAGGGGGGGGTGCAAATCATGACCGGCGGCACGTGCGCGGCCCAGCGGGGGGGCCAGGGAAGTAATGGAATGAGAAGAGGCGCCACGAAATCTGAGAAGATATCATGGCCCACGCCATGATATCCCCCCCCCCAAGTCATCACCCCCCTCTTTGCCGCCCCCGGCAGAGAAGAGACTGGCGGCCCCCCGAGTCGCCCGGGTCTGCGGGGCGGGCGGATCCGGAAAGGGGAAGCGCACCCCCCCAGCAGTGGCCAGGAAGAGGCCCAGGACAGAACAATTAGAAATGACAGGATCTCGCCCCCTAAAAATAAAAGAACTTTCGAAGAATTGGAAATTTGAACAGGAACCGACCGTCCCGGCATTCCTAGTCCTACCACGAAATGCTCTTAGAACCCAAAACATGTTCTAAGAACATAAACAACGCTCTTAGAACATAAACCCCATGCGATAAACCAAGACAATCTCCGCCAAACATGTTGTAAGAACATTTCGTAGAAACCACAGAAAGAAAAAGGTTCTTAGAACATTGCTTGGTGGGGCTGTAGGAGAGCCAGGTCGCTTCGCCACGGTTTGAAAAATGCACAGACGGCAGGCCGCCCGGCTTCGCACCTGCGCCCCCCGCGGTGCGCCGCCGCGCGGGCGCCCCCGCGCCCTCGCGCCGCCCGCTCTCGGGCCGCTCCTGCAAGGGGAGGGTCCCCTCGGGCTGCGCGCCGCTCCCGTGGATCAGAGCGCCCCCTCGTCCAGAGGGGCATCTCGGGCGTTGGCAGAACTGGGTTTAGTGGGACCTGGTTTAGGTCAGTGATGAGTACTGTGGGGCGCCCCCCCCAGGCCCCGTTCCACTAACCGGAGCTGCCGTCACCCGAAAAACACCAGCTACGGCAGACCTGGTTTAGTGATTCTGGCCAATTTAGGGCGGCAAAGAGGGGGGCGTCCAAGAGGGGGGGGTGCAAATCATGGCCGGCGGCATGTGCGCGGCCCAGGGGCGCCCTGGAATCTGGGGAAGTATCATGGCCCACTCCAGGATATCCAACCCCCCCTAGTCATCACCCCCCTCTTTGCCGCCCCCGAGGGGCAGCTCTCGGGGCCTCGCCGGCCCTGCCTGGGCCGGCTCCCGAGACTCTTGCCGGCGCTGCGGCGTGGCTGCGCGCGGGCGGCCGCTCCGGCCCAGAGCGCGGAGCGCGGCTGCCTTCGCGCCGCCGCGGGCGACCCGGAAGAGCACAGAGTGTCGGACGGAGGTCCACGCAGATACACTCTCGAGCTCTGTCTGGTGCGCGGAGCTTGGGCGATGCTTCCTGCGGGAACGCGCCGCAAACATGGATTAGGGATCCATGGATTTGGCGCGCGGTGGCCTAATCCATGCATCGGGGGAGGTGCCTTCCCCAAAAAGCGGCCCGTGCCTCCTCGCTCGGCGGCGCAAATCCGGGATTTCCTGTGGACACGGGACCCGTCGCTAATCCACGCCCCCTTGATCCATGTTTGCGATCGCCTGAAATGTGGGTGCGAAGAGACGTATACTTTTCCTCCATGGTGGACTCACTAGGGCCCTCAGCTCCAGCGCCCGTCCACGACACCCGCGCGGACCTCAGAGACCTTACGCTGTCCACTAAACAATGCTTGCACTTGGGGGCTCTCGCTTCTTACTGCGGAGCTGCACTGGTGTGTCGGTCCGGCGGCCATGTTGCCGCCGCCGCCGCCTCGTCGCCGCCTCGTCGCCGCCCGCCGTCCGGGCTGGTGTCGGTCTGGCGGCAATGTTGCCGCCGTCGCCTCCTCCCGTCGCCGCCTCGCCTCCGCCTGTCGTTAGGGCCAGTGTGCCGGTCCGGCGGCAGCGTGGCCGCCGTGGCCGCCCCGTGGCCGCCTCGTCGCCGCCCGTCTTCTGGGCCAGCAGGGCGGTCTGGCGGCCGTGTTGCCGCCGTCGCCGCCCCGTCGCCGCCCCGTCGTCTGGGCTGGTGTGGCCATGTCGCGGGTGTGTTGCCGCAATCGCCACCCCGTGGTCGCCCACACAGATTGCACCCCACGTAAATTGCACAGCATCAACTGCGTACCACATCGATTATCTATGGCTTCTCCTTTCTGAAAGCGTTGGGATTGACCAGCACCACCCCGGGATTATCCCCCCGCCGTGAGGATTTGCAATGTACACGGAATACTGCCTCATCGTGAATTTTAGATGTGACCGCGTACCATCCCAGCCGAACCGGGCTCGACCCCCCTCCACCATTTCCCGCGAAAGAAACATTATGCGGGCACGCTCGTGTATCAATAACCATACATATCCCCCCAAACAAATCGTGGCCAAAAACGGGAACAACTGCACACGCGCGCGTCGTCACGCGCGCGTGCCGTGTGTTCTCGCGTCGATGTAGAATGTTTCTATATCCAAAGCATTCGATGTCGTAGGTATTTCAATATCGAATGCTCCGGACACATAAACAACATGGTTTTGCTACATCAATTGTCATACAAAGATCAGCGCGCGGTCTCTAGCGAATGCGTCAAAATAATCATCTTGGCGAAGGGACCAACCATGTGCAGTTGTGGATACCGCAATTGTGCATATGTTTTTCGGTGAAGCTCCCTATGGGGCCACGAAGTGCTGCACTGGGTGGGGGGAACGCATGCGGGCGGTAGCACTGGGGCCGTCGGTGGAGCTCCCTACGGGGCCACGAAACGCTGTACTTGGTGGTGGGGCGCATGCGACGGTAACACCGGGGCCTTCGGTCGAGCTCCCTATGGGGCCGTGAAACGCTGTACTGGGTGGGGGTGGCGCATGCGGGCGGTAGCAGGGGGCCGTCGGTGGAGCTCCCTACGGGGCCACGAAACGTGGGACGCATGCGGGCGGTAGCGCTGGGGCCTTCGATGGAGCCCCCCATGGGGCCACGAGACGCACAACTGGGTGGGGCCGTCTGTGGAGTTCCCTTTGGGGCCACGAAGCGCTGTTCTGGGTGGGGGGACGCATGCGGGCGGTAGCACAGAGGCCTTCGGTGGAGCTCCTCATGGGGCCACGGAGCGCTTTTTCGGGTGGGGGGGATGCATGCGGGCGGTAGCACCGAAGCGTTCGGTGGAGCTCCTTATGGGGCCACGGAGCGCTGTTCCAGGTGGGGGGGATGCATGCGGGCGGTAGCGCTGGGGCCGTCGGTGTAGCTCCCTACGGGGCCACGAAACGCTGGGTGGGGGGGACGCATGCGGGCGGTAGCACGTGCAGCACAGGGGCCGTCGGCGGAAATCCATGTGGGGCCTCGAAACGCTGTACTGGGTGGGTGGGGGCGCCTGCGGGCAGTAGATCTGGATCCCTCGGTGGAAATCCGTATGGGGCCACGAAACGCTGTATTGGGTGGGGGGACGCATGCGGGCGGTAGCACAGAGGCCGTTGGTGGAGCCCCCCTTGGGGCCACGAGACGCGTGGTGGGTGTGCCAAAATGGTTGCGGGGGACGCACGCGGGCGGTGGCACTGGGGCCTTCGGTGGAGCTCCCAGTGGGACCACGAAACGTTTGAGGGGTGTGCCGAAATTGGTGTGGGGGACGCATGCGGGCGGACGCACAGGGGCCTTCGGTGGAGCGCGCGCGGACGGTGGCACTGGGGCCTTCGGTGGAGCTCCCTACATGGGGCCACGAAGCGCTGTACCGGGTGGGTGGAAATGCCATATTGGGTATCGGGACGCACGCGGACGGTCCCACTGGGGGTTTCGGTGGAGCTCCTTTTGGGGCCACGAAGCGCTTTACTAGGCGGGTGAAGCGCAGGGAGGATGGGGAGGAGGGGGGAGGGGAAGGAGGGAGGAGGGAGGGAGTAAGGAACGCGAGGCGCTGCCTCTTCAAAACGAGGACCCAACACCACAGGATGGCTGGGAGAAAAAAAACGCAGTGCACACTTGCACGTCGTCGCGCGCGCATGCCGAAACCCCAAACCACCTACGGTTTCGTAAGGTTGCCGAAAAATATGAACAACACAAGTAAATACACATGGTTTCGCAACATGAATTTTGAAAGACCCGCCAAAAATAACCGGACGAAAAACCCAACCATATGCAGATGCGAATACCGCAATTGTGCTGGGTGGTGGCGGACGCATGCGGGCGGTGCCAGTGGGACCTTCGGTGGAGCCGCGTTTATGGGGCCACGAAACGCTGTACTGTGTGGGCGAAACGCAAGGAGCAAAGGCAGGCTGTGCTCGGTGGAAGCGGACGCATGCGGGCGGTGCCAGTGGGACCTTCGGTGGAGCTCCTTTTGGGGCCGCGAAACGTTGTACTGGGTGGGTGAAACGCAAGGAGCAAGGGCTGTGCTGGGTGGTGGCGTACCCATGCAGGCGGTGCCACTGGGACCTTCGGTGGAGCTCCCTATGGGGCCACGAAGCGCTGTACTGGGTGAGCGAAACGCAGGGAGCAAAGGCAGTGCTGGGTGGTGGCGGACGCATGCGGGCGGTGCAAGTGGGACCTTCGGTGGAACTCCCTATGGGGCCACGGAGCGGTGTACTGGGTGGGTGAAGCGCAGGGAACACGGGCTGTGCTGGGTGGTGGCGGGCGCATGCGGGCGGTGCCACTGGGACCTCCGGCGGAGCTTCTTATGGGGCCACGAAGCGCTGTACTGGGTGGGCGAAGCGCAAGGAGCAAAGGCAGTGCTGGGTGGTGGCGGGCGCACGCGGGCGTTGCCAGTGGGACCTTCGGTGGAGCCCCCTTACGGGGCCACGAAGCGCTTTACTGGGTGGGTGGAACGCAAGGAGGAGGAAGGGAAGGAGGGAGAGGGAGGAGGAGGACAGGAGGAGGGAAGCGGGGACCGTCTCTTCAAAACGAGGACCCAACACCACAGGATGATTGGGAGTTGTTTGAAACCGTACAAAACGTGCGTTCGCCTTCCTGCATCTGCTCAAGCAGAAAAACACTTACGTTTCAAACAATAACGTGCGACCGAAATGGCCCTTCGCGCGCGCATGTCGGAATCGCTCGAACGCCATTGCACGCGCGTGTCGCAAACCCCTGTCAAAATTCGGATGAAGTGCGCACGCGCGCGTCGTCGCGCGCGCATGCCGAGATCGTTAAAAAACCTATCTGGTGTCGTGAATTCAGATTCGACTGGCCCGAAAACATTACCCCAAAAACGGTTTGGCAACATCCTGGTTTTGAAGATGCCTGCGTTCGCTCTCCTGCGACGTATGAAAAGAAAACAGGGTTCAAACCTTCCATCAAATTATACAAAACGGGTTTTTCCCGCCGCGCGTCGAAACCATTCGAACGCCCTTGCGCGCATGCCAGGGGTGGGCACGATCCGTGTCAAAGAATACCACGCGGGCCACTTCCGCGTGTCGGCCGCGCGCGCATGTCGAACTCCCCCCAAAACGTCCATCCCCGACGCGACGGCACGATCAAGGTCGGCGGCGTGATCTGCATCGGCGCTGTCAGTGGCATTGCCGTCGTCGTCGTCATCATCGTCACGACCACCGCTGCCATCATCACCTGCGTCTGCCGTTGTCGGTGTTGCCACGATACCGCGTCCGCCCAAGTCGCCGACTCGCACTGAAGTGCCCGGAGGTCAGCGCCACCGCGGCCGCGTCGGCGGCGCCACATTATCTGGCAGCTGTGCGCGCGAGCATACGCGGACCAACGCGGCCGCAAAGATGCTCCAGCCAACACCGAGCACTCAGCGCTATCGCCGCCGCATGAGCTTTACAAACCATTTTGCGGGTGGGTGTGTGGATAATTGCGCCAGCAGTGGCGTGGACACTGCCTGCGAATACTGATTTAATTGCACTTCGTAGATGGCGCCACGTATATGTCACCACATCAATTGCACAACGTAGACTGCACCACATCGATTGCACAACATAAGTCGGACCACCCATATTTACAAAGCTGATGGATCTACATAAACTGCGCCACCTGTACTGCGCCCAGTGTACGCGTACACACATTTATATATATATATTGTTTATGAATGTTTATATATACACACGTATATATATGTATGAGAGTGAGAGGGCTAGACGGTCATTCATTGTCCCTGGGTGCGTGGCTTGAAAGAGAATCCGCGACCCTGCCCGCGACGCACCCGCGACCCGGCCCGCGACCCACCCGCGACCCACCGTCGACCCACCTGCGACCCAACCCGTGACCTATCCACATTGTTTTAACAAAAAGAGTCGGCGCCTGCGGCGGGCTCGTTTTGTAGCTTGAAAAATTATGCGCCTGCGGCGGGCTTCTTCAGAGCCTCGCAGACTGCCGACGTACCCGCCGCCCCCTCACTCGTACCCGAAACTGCGGGGGGATACGGTATACAAATATACTGCGCCGAGAACGGACAATTCACTAATCGACGTGTCAGGGTAGGAGGTCTGTCCACCCCCGACCCCTCCCCTCTGCATCCCCCCCCCCGCAATGTTTTGGGGACGCGTAAGACTCGGGTTCCGGGGAGGCGGGTTGGTCTGACGGGGCCGTGAAGAATTGTCGAATTTCAGCCTGAAAGTTGACGCGAGCTCACGCTGCAGGCATCTCATGAAAACTGGACCGGCTGAGTTCAGGACTGGCCCAACCAAGAAACGTCGGCACGCCCGATCTCCCCGGCGAGCTGCAATCTTAACCCTGCAAGGTCTTGAGAACGTCCCCCCCAATAGAGGGTAACACATCATTTTTCAGGCGGCCTTATTGAAGGACTGGGGTTCTACCAAGAGGGGGGAAGTAATATTTGTTCCGCGCCACCCGCCACGCAACGACGGCGACGACGACGACGACAGCTACGACTACGATTGCGACTACGACCACGACTACTACCACGACTTCATGCCCCAGGAGCAGGAGAGGGAAAAGGAGGAGGGGGAGGAGGAGGAGGGGGGAAGAGGGGGGAGGATGAGGAGGAAGAGGTTCTAGGACCAGTCCCGTAGGCACCGCCGAAAGAGAAGGGGGGGTCACCGCGTGGGTCTACGGACATTCTACGTATGAGTATATGGTTCGTAGATTCGACGTCAATTTTCAAGTGTGGGGTAGATCAATTATGTAGTCATTCTCCGACTCGAACTCTTGCGGAACGCCCGACAGCTACGCCTACGATTGCGCGGAGGAGGAGGAGGAGGAGGAAGAGGAAGGAAAAGGAGGAGAGAGGAGGAGAAGGTTTTAGGACCAGTCCTGTGAACCGCCGAGATAAAAAGGGGGGGGATCAAACCTAAAGACCTCTAGCGGCTCGTGCGGCACGCCCGACCTCCCTGCGGGCCTCCGACCACGATCCCTCTGGGCAGCGGGCCCCGGAGGAAGCCGCGGGCCCGGAGCTCCGCTGCGCCACGGAGGACAGCGCCCGCAGCTTCGAGCCCGCCTCCTCGCGACGGCGCTCTCTCTCAGATCTGCCTTTTTTGCTGTGTTTGTTGTCTTGTTTGTTAGTTTGAGCTTTTTCTTTGTAATGGGGAAGAGCGTTTTCTTGTTCGGCTCTTCGACGTTGGGCGAAAGGTGGGGGGAGAGGAGGGGGGGGGTCTGGCTCCGGACCAAAGCTTCGTGCGACTGTTTGGAGCCGTGCGTTCCTGGGGGGAGACTCCACCTGCTCCGAGATCTGCTCCATGGGGGAGGGGAAAAGGTTGCGACGGCCCGCCCCGATCGGCAGAACGATTATTCAGAAAACGATGCGTTGATTTGTTTTGTGTGTTGTTTTTTAGACATAAAGAACAACACATTCGACACCACAGAAAAACAAAAACGCCTGGAGAGCCATATAGACCCCGTCTTTCTGCGCGATCTGCTCTGCTGCCGAGCCGGATCGATATGTGAGGGTCCCGGGTAAGACGAAGCCAGGACGAAGCTCAATTCGGGTGAGGACAAATCGAGAATTTCTGAAATCTGGCGGCTCTGGAGGATGTCTCTCGGGCGCCGCGGCCTTCTCAGAGCGCTCCGGAACGCCGTTCGGGAACGCCCTGGAACGACTTGATGCTCGTCCTCGAGCCCCGTCCGATGGACCCCGGGAGCCTCCCCGGGACAAACTTGTTTGATCACGAGGCAGCCCCAAAATCTCCCAGATGGCACCCAGGCGGCCCAAGAGAACCCAATACGATCCAGGAGAGTCCCAAGAGGGACCCACGGGAGCCCCGTCCGACCAGGGCCCGAAATCCGGCAAACAAAAAAAGCCCGATTTAAAAATAGACAGGCGCGTTCCACTCCTCGCAAAGTAACTACTGGCAAATGGACTGGATCTGGAATCTGCCATTGGGGCTTTGCGACACATTACCTCGAGGCAAGTATCTGTGCATTTTGGACGTTTGCGAGCAGGCACTTTGCGAGCATCGATGATCCTCAGAACGTGTGCTAACCCCAACGTGTGTTTGTCCATCGAGGCCCTTCGATACGACGCAGGCGATGTAATGATCTACTGGTTGGGTTGAAGGAAGCAACACGCACATTTGAACTGGGACCGGCCATCCCGTCATTCCTATAGGCCTACCACGAAATTTTCTTCGAACGCACATATGTTCGAAGAAGACAAACAATGTCCTCAGAGCAGGATCCCGATGTGCTGAAACAAGACAGTCCCAGCCAGAACTGTTCTGAGAACATCTCGTGGAACCACAAGAGGTTCCTAGAACATCCTCGAGTAGGCCTGTAGGCGAGCCAGGACGCTTCGCCACTGCTCGACACACTGGGCTAGCACTCAGTCGGGCCTGTCCCTCCACAGGGGGGATATTCAAAAAAAGTATGGGGACGACTTGTTTTAGTTGTTTTTAAGCATTTTTGATTCGGGGATAGACAGGCACACCTTTAGTAAAACGTGGTTTAGTGAACACGACCTGAGGCCCAAACCTGGCGGGCGCAAGCCTGGAAAACAGCGGCCACGGCGCCCTCTCGAGAGCCGAAAACGGACAGTTCACTCATCGACGTGTCACTGTTGGGGGTCCTGTCCACCCCCACTTGATGAGCGAGAACAATGGGGCGCGCGCGGTGACAAAAGCTGCCCCGCCGGGAGCCGAGGCCTCCCCCGCGAGCGGCCGCGGCCCCCGGCCGGGCTGCCGGCCCTGGGGCCGCGGAGCCCCGCCGGGGGGCCCTGAAGGTCGGCGCCGCGGCGCCCCCCGGCCGCGCGCCTCCGCTCCTCCGTGCGGCGCCGCTCCCAAGCCTGAAGGGGCCCCAGGACACACAAATAAATACACACAAGTAAAAGTATTCCCCATATTGCCACATATTTCCCGGGTTTTTGTCTTCCCCCCCCCCACTTCCCATCTTCTCCCATATGTTCGGGGGAATCGACGATGAATTGTGTCTGTGTGTTTTTGTTTCCCCTCCTGAAAGCTGCCCCCCCCCCAGCTCCCAGCCCCACGGCCCTCCAGAGAAGCTCGTGGCCCTCGTGCCCGTGCCCCACCTCCTCCTGCTCCTGCTCTTCGCGCTCCCGGGCGCTGCCGACGGTGGGCCTCGCGCGAGGTCTCCCGAAGCGAGAGGGCCCCGAATCTCGAGCGGTCTTGGGCGCTCCTTGTCTTTTTCTTCCTCCTTCCTTCGTCTCCTCCTTTTCCTCCTCGAATTCCTCCTCCTCCCTCCTCCCTCTCCTCATCTCCCATAAGTCCTCCTCAATATACATCCCCTCCTCCTCCTCCTCCTCCTCCTCCTCCGTCATGTTCCATCCTCCGTCACCACCGCCTGCTCCTACTCTCATCCTCCTTCTCCTCCTTCTCCTCATCCTCCTCCTCTCCTTTCTCCCTGCTCCTTCACCCCTGGATTTTCCTCTCTCGTTGCAGGATCACCCGCCTGAGCAATCCTTCCAGGCATCCTCCTCCACGGAGGGCGACGCGGAGGAAGACGAAAAGGGCTATCGGCAGAGCACACGGATGCACGGGGCCCGACGAAGAAGTGCATGCTGACTACAGTGTTCGACAGTGCGTAAGATGGGAGGTGAAGGCACCTCGGAACGAGAAGGGGACATGATGAAGGTGCGGGCCACGAGGATGAGAAGAGGAGGAGAAGAAGAGGAGGGATGGAGGGAGCAGGAGGGATGGAGGGAGGAGGAGCAACAGAGGAGGAGAGGGGCAGGAAGACGAGGCGGATCAGGAGCAAGGGAGAATGGGAAGGAACAGGCGGACCAGGACGATGAGGGGCGGAATGAGAGGAGGCGAAGCAGGAACACGGGGTGGACGGCTCTCTTTGTCTGGGAGGGGCGGAGGCGATGCGCTCGAGGACAAAAGGCTGGTGCACGGCGCCGCGATGTGCCCAACCCTGGCGCGCCAGGCCCCCGTCCGCCTGAAGTCGGCTGGGCGCTGGGAGGGGCCCGAAGCACACACCAGGTCGGCCGCTCGTCCAAGGAGCTCGGCACATCGACGCTCCAGCTCCCCGACCTGTGGGACGCTGGAGCGCCTGCACACCGCACTCGTCCGTCGAGATTCTGTGAAGGGGCCCCAGGACAAACAAATAGATACACACAAATCAAAAGAGTCCCCATATTTCAAATATTTCTGGGGATTTTTTTGTCTTCCCCCCCACTTCGCATAGTTTCGCATATTTTCTGGGGAATCGACGATTAATTGCGTCTGTGTGTTTTTGTTCCCCTCCTGATTCTGGGCGGCCAGGGGACGACTGTGCACACGACGAGCCCCTTCGAAGGCGCGCCAAGGTGCGAGGACGATGCCGCGGCGCCCAGCCGCCGCCGGCGGGAGCGGTGCGCCTGGCGGCGGGGGACCACGCTCGACAAAAGTCACCCCCTGGTCCCCTCCAGGGCACACTCCCGGTCAGTATCTCGAGCTGCTGAAGGGACCCCAAGACACACAAATAAATACACACAAATAAAACTGTTCCCCATGTTTTCCCATATTTTCTGGGTGTTTGTCTCCCCCCCCCACTTCCCATATTTTCCCATATGTTCGGGGGAATCGAGGATTAATTGTGTCTGTGTGTTTTTTCGTCTCCTGAACCACGCTCGATAAAAATCACCCCCTGGTCCCCTCCAGGACACAGTTTTGAGCAGTATCTCGAGCTGCGTTCAGCCGTGGCCACAGGGGGGAGCCGAAACCAAACAAACATACAAACAGACACAGATGAGCCAACAACGGCATGAACATACGTTTCGGAACTCCGTGCAGATTGCAGGGATCGGCGCTGGGACCCCCCCTCCCCCGCGCGCGGTGGACCTCCCTCCCTGGCGCGAAGAGCGCGCCAGCGGCGCCGCTGGAGGCGCCGACAGTGGGGCCCAGGTCCCATCCAAGAATCCACTCGGAGCTCCGACAGACTATTATGTTTACAGCCGGATTTGGCTGGAGAGGTCACGCGAGAGAGCAGCGGCGAAGGCCGCGGCGCGGCGCGCGGAGGCGGCGCGGCGCGCGGCGGCGAGGCTGCCTGCGAAGGCTGCGGCCAAGGCTGGCGGCGAGCGGCGGCTCCCCCGCTCGCCGGTCCTTCTCTCCCCCCCTTCTGGTGCAAATTCGGCTGTGAGCTTCCACTCCTCCGCGGTTCCAGCCGCCACGCGCTGGCCTTCCAGACCCGTCTGCGGACGACGTCCAGCGCAAGCGGCGAAGGCTGCGGCGAGGCGGCCAGCGGCGAGGGCCGCGGCGCGCGGCAGCGCCGCGGCTGGCAGAGAAGGCCGCGGCGCGCGGCGGCGGCGGGGCCAATGGCGAAGGCTGTGGTGCAGCGCGCGGCAGCGGCGAGGCCGCGCTTGCGGCGAGGCCACGCTTGTGGACGGCCCCCGGGCCAAACGGCGGCGGGGCGAGTCCACCGCGCGGCGCACTCGCTCCTGGGCGTCCTCGTCCACCTCCAGCTCGTCGTCCTGCCAGGCCTTCAGCTTTTTCTCCGGCGGTTCCTCGGGGGCCTGTGCGGGCGGGATCTCGCGCCTCCCTCCTCCGTTTCCTCCTCCTCCTCCTCCTCCTCCTCCTCCTCCTCCGCCGCCGCCGCCGCCGCCGCCTCCGCCGCCGCCGGGCAAAAAAAAAACAGCAGCCGCCTCCCCCGCCTCCTCCTCTCCTCCTCCTCCTCCTCCTCCTCACTCCTCCTCCACCCTCCTCGTCCTCCTCTCCACCTCGTCGCACCTCGTCCTCACTCGTCTCCCCTCCTCGACCCACCACGTCCTCCTTCTCTGTCCTCCTCGGTCCTCCTCCTCGTTCTCTCTCGTTCTCCTCGTTCTCCTCCCCTCCACCTCCTTCCTCGTTCCCTCCTCCTCCTCCTCGTCGTCCTCCTCGTCTCCTCCTCCTCCTCCTCGTCCTCCTCCTCCTACCTCGTCGTCGTCGTCCTCCTCCCCCTCCTCCTCCTCCTCCTCCTCCTCCCCTCCTCCTCCTCGCTCCTCCTCCTTCCACCTCCTTCCTACCCGCCTCCTCCTCCTCCTCCTCCTCCTCCTCCTCCTCCTCCTCCTCCTCCTCCTCCTCCTCCTCCTCCTCCTCCTCCTCCTCTTCCTGCCACTCATCCTCCTCCCCCCCCCGAACCTCCTCCTGCTCCTACTCCTCCCCCTGCTCCTCCTGCCCCTCCTGCCCGTTCTGGTTCTGGTTCTGGTTGAGGCGCACCCAAGTGGGGCGCGTTGGCGCCGAAACCCCGGGCAAAGGGCAGGCATGCGCAGTCCCGAATAGGGTGTTGGCAGTGGGGCAAGTGCCCGGCGCGCGTGCCCGCTCCCAGGGGGGCCGGGCGTCGCTTCATGCGAGACAGTTGCACGGGGCCCCCTGGGAGCCGCGCCTGCCACGCCGCCACATGGCGGAGCGCCAGTGCGCGAGCGCAAGTGCGCGCGTTGCCAATTGGCCGCATCGAAACAGGGATCCTCGTCGTCCCCCCCCCACCCCGCCACAGCTCCGCCACCGCCAGCCTGGCGAGGGAACAGGGGAGAGGGAGGAGGGCGGCGGGAGGAGACGCCCCGGGGAGGGGGCAGCCGGGAGGGCGACAGGACGGCGGCGACGACAGGAGACGACGAGGGCGACGCCGACGAGAAGCAACGGCGACGACGACGACGACGGCGAGGGCGACGGAGACGAAAGGCGACGGCGACGGCGACGAAGACGACAACGACGGCGACAGGGGCGGCGAAACAGCGACGACGACGACAGCCAAGGGACTCGCAGCGCCTATTTGCCAGAAGGGCCCGCGCGGGTGGGAAAAGGGAACGAATTCGCGGCGCGCGCGCACAGCTAGCCCCGGGGCCGGCGGCCGCGCTCTGCGCTCCTGGAGCGGCAGGAGGAGCTCAGGCAGGGGCGGCGGCGGCAGCGGCGGGAGGCAGCGGCCGGGGGCGCCCCAGCAGCCGCAGGGCGACGACAACGACAACGACGACGACGACGACGACGACGACGACGACGACGACGACGACGACGACGACGACGACGACGACGACGACGACGACGGCGGCGGCGGTGGCGGCGGCGGCGGCGGCGGCGGCGGCGGCGGCGCGGCGCGGCGGACGGCGGCGGCGGAGGCGGCTGCTCCTCCTGCTCCACCTTCTCCTCCTGCACCTGCTCCTGCTCACTGCTCCTCCACCTCCTCCTCCTCCTCCTCCTCCTCCTCCTGCTCTGGTTGCTCTTACTGCTCCTTCTGCTGCCTTCTGCCTCTTCCTGCTCCACATACTCGTCCACATCCTCCCTCCTCCTCCTCCGTCCCTCCTCCTCCTCCACCTCTCTCACTCCTCCTCCTCCTCCTCCTCCTCTCCCCTCCTCCACCTCCTCCTCCTCCATCCCTCCTCCACCCCTCCTCCCTTCACCACCTCCACCTCCTCCTCCTCCCCTCCTCCCTCCTCCTCCCCTCCTCCCCCCTCGCCTTCTCCCCCTTCCACCTCCCCCCTATCCCCCTCCTCGTCCTCCCCTCCGCCTCCTCCTCCTCCTAACCTCCTTCTCCTCTCCTCCTCCTCCTCCCCTCCTCCTCCTCCTCCTCCTCCTCCTCCTATCCTCCTGTTCCTCTTCCTCTTCCTCTTCCTCCACCTCCTCCTCCTCCTCCACCGTTTTCATCCATCATCCCTCCTCCCTCCTCCTCCGCCGCCTCCTTCCTCTTCCTCTGAATCCCCAACGCGTGGGAGAAGGGGAGCAGCCTGAGCGCTGCCGGGTGTCTTCTTGCTCGCCGCCTGGTCCGCTGCGGCGGCCTGGATGAAGGCGGGGAGGCGGGCGCGTGGCAGGAACGAGCGAGTGCCGCATGCACGGGGAGGAAGCTGGTCACGGGAAACGCTCACCTACCCCCAATGAGCGTCGATCAAAAACGCATCTTACGCGAGATGACATAGCGACGTTACGCACCGGCTTACGCGGCCGCCAGCGCGGCACGCCACAGTGAAGACGAGGGCCTTTACGCGCGACCTTACGCGGGCAGCTTACGCGCCCATGTCGGTGACAGCGACCCAGTTGGTTGACGTCACTCACCTGGCCTCCCTCCCCCTCTGCGGCTGGGCCAGAGGGTCCCTCCAGCCCTTTGGGGCTTGGGTGATTCAGGGCGATTTCCCTTCCCCTCCCCCCCTTCGGGGAAGGGTTTATGAGTGCTCCCGATTGCTCCCTATTAGAAAACACCCCTCGCCGAGGAGACCAACAGCCAACCAAAACCAATGACAACACCCCCTGACCACCCCTACGCACACGCGCGGGGGGGCCGCGACGAAGGCGAGGTCACCCATCGTCCTCTTCCCCCCCTCCGGAGGCCCATCCGCCCATTTCCCTCCTCCTCAGCCTGCTCCTCCTCCTCCTCTTCCTCCTCCTCTCACTCTTCCCTCCTCTACACTCCTCCTCCCTCCCTCCCTAATCATCCTCCTCCTTCCTCCCTCCTCCCCTCCTCCTTCCCCTCCTCCTCCTCCCCCTCCCCCTCCCCTCCCCTCCCCCATCCCTCCCCCCTCCCATCCCCTCCCCCTCCTGCCTCCTCCCTCCCTCCTCCCTCCTCCTCCTCCTCACTCCTCCTGATGCTTCCTACTGCGGTGATCCTGATTCCTACTGCTTGACTACTGCTCCTGCTCCTGCTCCTTGCTCCTGCTCCCTGTCCTGCTCCTGCTCCTCCTTTCCTATACTACACTCTCTCCTCCTCCTCTTCCTCCTCCTCCTCCCTCCTCCTTGCCTTTTCCTCCTCCTCACCTCTCCTCTTTCCTACTCTGTCCCCCCCATCCTTCCCCTCCCCTGCTCATCCCCCCCATCCTCCCCTGATGCACCGTATGCTCTTCCACATCACTGGCCAAGGCAACTCGCCTGGGCATCATTTCTGGAAAAGTCTACAATCAGTTCCCAGGTTGGATGTGTCCGGAGGGTCTGAGCTGGCGGTGCCCGAAGAAAATCGGCCAGAAGCGCGGGGATGATGGCAAAACCGCTCAGAGTCGGCCCCTGGACCCCTCCTGGGGTGTTTTTCACCCCCGATCAATGTTTCACTGCCCCGGGGCCCGAACGCGGCTCCCAGACACAACAAACAATATCACACCTTCTCGAATCCAAACCGCGAACCTCTCACCCCTTGGTGGCCAGAACCAATGCTGGGCCACCTCGAACCGCAGCTGGCTCCAACTCCCAGGAGGCCTTCCCACGTAACCGTGATAACTTGACCATACATTCCCCGTGTGATAGTGTTAATAACGCAATCAAGATAACGAGCTCCCAGGGGGCGCACCGACGAATTATCCCCCAGTGATGTCGTAGCACACAACATAATTACACGTCGGTCGGAAGAGGTAGGTAGAAACACGAAGTAGGAAGGCAGATGAAGTAGATTGGGGTTCGGCAGCATACCGATTATTTAAGTAGAAAGGTTCTTGAAGTAACACACAACATAATCAAGCAATTCCCGAGATGGGGGGAGGTAGGGGGAAGGAGGGTGGGTGGAACAGGTAGGTGCGCTAGCATCACATCTGACGTCCTACCCCTCCCTCCCATCCCTTCCCATGGCGTGGATCTCCTATCTGTTCACACAGCGGGGTGTCGAGCGGGCCAATGACCCCAAGAGGGTACGCGATGGATTGAAACGCATGGCGTAGAAGAGAACGGTAGAGTACAGCATGTCATAGCATGACCTGGCATTGCGTAGTGAAGCATTGCACCACCCAGCATAGCAACGCAAAGCATGATATCGCACAGCCGTGCACAACACAGCATCGCATTGCATGCCGTGGCATGGCACCGAATTACTTGGAGGGCAACTGGACCGTCTACGAGAAGAAAAGGCCTGTCCGAAATGCCAGCTGCATGTCCTCCGCAACCGTGCCTGCCCGATTTGGGCGCTTTCGAATGCAAAGTACCGCCCAGGGGCGCGGGAACGAGAACAACAGCTGCAGCGTGAACATCAATTTAGAAGGACAAGAAACGACCGGATAAAAAAAACACACACACAAAAATGGGCAACACAAGAACAGCTAATGAGCACCTGCGTAAAATTAGCCTGGCGAAGAACCCAACCATATGCAGTTGTCAGTACCGCAGCTGCGGGTTTCATCTTCAGTGGAACTCCCATAGGACTACGGAACGTGTGAGGGGTGTGTCGAGATGGGTGCCACTGGGGCATTCGGCGAAGCTCCCTATGGGGACATGAAACACGCGCGGGGCGTGCCGACATGGGTGGCGGAAACGCATGTGCGGGCCGCCTCTGGGGCCTCCAGTGGAGCTCCCTATGGGTCCCCGAAACATGATGCTGCTGCGGGGGGGGGTGCCGGGATGGGCGGCGGAGACGCATGTAAGCGCCGCTACTGGGGCCTTCGGTGGAGCTCCCTATGGAGCAACGAAGCGCGTGAGGGGTGTACTGGGATGCGTGGCGGGGACGCATGTGAGCGCCGCCACTGGGGCCTTCGGTGCAGCTCCCTACGGGGCCACGAAACGTGTGAGGGGTGTGCCGAATTGGGTGCGGGTGGTGACGCATGCGGGCGGCAGCACTGGGGCCTTCGGTGGAGCTCCCCATGGGGCCACGAAACCTCTTGTTGTGAGGGGCGTGCCGGATTGGGTGGCGGGGACGCATGTGAGCGCGGCCGCTGGGGCCTTCGGTGGAGCTCCCTATGGGGCCACGAAACGTGTGAGGGGTGTGCCGAATTGAGTGGGTGTGGGTGCCGCATGTGAGCGCCGCCACTGCCACTGGGGCCTCCGGTGGATGATGGGGCCACGAAACCTGTGAGGGATGTGCCGAAATGGGTGCGCGGGACGCATGCGCATGTGAGCGCCGCCACTGGGGCCTTCGGTGGAGCTCCCTAATTGGGTGTGCGGGACGCATGCGGGCGGCAGCACTGGGGCCTTCGGTGGGGCTCCCTATGGGGCCACGAAACGTGTGAGGGGTGTGCCGAATTGGGTGTGCGGGGCGCATGCGGGCGGCAGCCATGGGGCCTTCGGTGGGGCTCCCTATGGGGCCACGAAACGTGTGAGGGGTGTGCCGAATTGGGTGTGCGGGACTCGCATGCGGCGGCAGCACTGGGGCCTTCGGTGGGGCTCCCTATGGGGCCACGATGCGTCGTGAGCGGGGATTTGCGAATTGGGTGGCGGACGGCATGCGGGCGGCAGCACTGGGCCTTCGGTGCGGGCTTCCCTATGGGGGCCACGAAAACGTGTGAGGGGTGTGCCGAATTGGGTGTGCGGGACGCATGCGGGCGGCAGCACTGGGCCTTCGGTGGGGTCTCCCGATGGGGCCACGAAACGTGTGAGGGGTGTGCCGAAATGTGGGATGATGACGATGATGACGAAGACGATTGACGATGACGATGACGATGACGATGACGATGACGATGACGATGTTTGATGATGATTTTGATGATGAGGAGTGAGGAGGAGGAGGACGGAGGAGGAGGAGGAGGAGGAGGAGGAGAGGAGGAGGGAGGAGGCGGAGGAGGAGCAGGAGCGTGAGCGGGCGCTCTCTTCAAAACGAGGACCCAACACCACAGGATGGTTGGGAAAAATCAATGCGCGGAGAGGACGGGAGGCTCTCCGGGCAGTGTCAGGGGAGAGAGGAGAGTAGTAATCATTCGTACTGCGCAGTTGTGCAGGGGGTGGGGTGGACGACAACGACCACGAGGAGCAGGAGGAGGGCCGGGAGGAGGACGAGGAGGCGGCGGAGCAGGAGGGACGAGGAGGGGCAGGGGGACGAGGAGGGGCGGAGCTTGCCGCCCGCCGAGAGAAGCAAGGGGGGGGGGCCTCAACTCACGAGGGGCGTCGGAGGAGCGGCGGGCGAGCCCTCCCGAGGAGCCCCGGGCCTCTCTGCCAGGACGCGGGCCCCCTCGCCCTCGCCGCCTCCTGCCCCGCGCGCGGCCGAGGCAGGGCCGCACGTCGCCCAGCGCACGCATATATATATATATATATATATATATATATATAAAGTGAATGTATGTGTATATATATATATATATATTCTCATACGCACCTCTCCGAGGGAGTAGAGCTCAGAGGCGATTAATGCGCACGCGTCCGCGATTTGTCTAGGCGTTTCGCTCGGGACATCCTCAAAATTCTGAAAATCGGTGGCACCCCTCACGCAGATCGTGACGTCAGGGTCCAAAAACACATGGAAATTCCAACATTTTAACATACAACCTTCAAAAACACATGGTAATTTCAATAATTGTGACCCCGATTCTCAGGGAATGGCGGTTTCGCTTGAAAAATCCTTCCAAAATCGAGCCCCAGACCCCGCCTCGGAGCCTCCTGGGGGCCTCCTGGAACCTCCTGGGCCTCCTGGGGCTTTCTGAACCTTCTGGCACCCCAGACCCCGCCTCGGAGCCTCCTGGGGGTCTCCTGAAACCTCCTGGGGCCTCCTGGGGCCTCCTGCGGCCTCCTGGAGCCTCCTGGGGCCTCCTGAAGCCTCCTGGGGTCTCCTGGGGCCTCCTGAGGCCGCCTGGGGCTTCCTGGGGCCTCCTGGGGCTTCAGAACTACATGCACACAAAGACACAAATCACGCCCAACACATCACACGCTAGACAAACATAACACACACACACACACACACACACACACACACACACACAACACCTACAACACACAAAAAGCACGCACCACACGAAGCATACATCACAAACACACACACCCACACACACACACACACAAACACACACACACACACACACACACACACGCACAACACTCTCAGTCCTGGGGCCTCCTGGAGCCTCTTCTGGTATCCAAGTCGGGCCACCTAAGGCTTCCTGGGGGCCCTGGTACACACATCGCAAGGTGTGGCAACCCCACTTGCGCTCGAGTGCGACTTCGATGTTGCATTTCACTCCTGCTTCAAACGCCCCTTCAGTTTTTTGTATGAGCCTGGGCACACACGTGCCACTTGTATATGTATAGTATAGCTTGGGCGTGGCTTAATGGGGGGGTCACAAATGGGGGGGTCAGAAACGGTCCCCTTTCGTGCCCCTTTCGGGCCCCTCCAGAGCCCCGGGGGGCTCGTTTAGGTACCATTTGGGTACCTTTTCGGACCACCCTCGCCACCCCCCCATTTATGACCCCCCCATTACGCGACGCCCAAATAACCCCGTCCGATGGACCCCGGGAGCCTCCCCTGCTTGGTCCACGCCCAGATTCTGGGCGTGGACCAAGCAGGCGTCGAGATGGCGCATGTGGGCACCACACGGGCTTCCTACCAGGCGGGGGCTCATCCAGATCCACCGCCCAGCGGCCAGTGGACATGGACATTTTTTTTTAGTCGCCATGCTTATCTTGATGGCATCGGGAAGCTGCCGAGCAGCGTCTCCCGTAAAGGCACTCAGCGACGGTGCAGAGCCAAAGTCTGCCCGAGTTCTGCACAGAGGGGCTATCGCTGACCGCGCCGAAGGAAGGAGGTGCCTTCAACGAGGAGCGCCCGCGCACACGCGTGCACGCACGATCTGCCCGCTGCGGCATGTGAGCCTCTGGCTCGGATGACTGGGAGGCGGGTTGTCCTGGTCGCAATCCGATGCGATGCTCACGCTGGAGATTTGCGACTCTCTATCGGGGGAGAGATGCGGCCTGCCGAATTGAACGCTTCCCCGTGCGGGAGCCGTTCTGCAATCGCATGCGGGAGCCGCTGCCTGGATCAGATGCGGGGGCCGCTCCGCAACATCACTGAGGGGCCTCGTCTTCGCCTCGCTTACCATGGCTCGCTTGATAATTCAAAATCGTCCAATCAAACACGAAATCGTACTGATAGCCCTCGCGGAAGAACAGGTCTTTGAGAAGGCGGCGCAGGTAGGCGTAGTCGGGGCGGTCCTCGAAGCGCAGGCTGCGGCAGTAGTTGAGGTACGTCACGAACTCGGCGGGAAAGTGTTTGCACAAGACCTCGATCGGTGTAGACATCTTCTTATCCATGATCTTCTCGTACTTCTCCTTCTTGGAGATGGCCTAAGGCCCTGCCATGGCAGGCTGCCGCGGTTGAAGTACATCAGTACGTACCCCACCGCCTCCAGGTCGTCACGCCTGCTCTGCTCGATGCCGAGGTGCGTGTTCACGCTCGCGTACCTGGCAGTGCCTGTCAAGTTCTTGCCCTCGCGGTACGGGATATGCTGCTGGGTCTTGGTGTCCCTGTACTTTTTGGTTGTAGTCGCCCTCCTTGCCGCACCAATGCACGTTCGGGACGCCGACGCCGCCCGCGAGGTTCTTATACAACTTCGACTCGAAGAGCAACTGCGGGTGCATAGTAGACTTGATCGACTCAAGCTTGATGGCAACCTCCTCACCGGTCGTCACATTGGTGCCGATGTAGATATCTCCGAATGACCCCGAGCCGATCTTGCGGCCCAGACAGAACTTGCCTCCGACGCGCAGCTCCATGTTTGTTGGCCCAACGGGCCGCGGTCCACTGAGGTGGACTGCCTCCTGGATTGGATGGGAAAGGGGGCGCGGCGGTTTGCCACGCGAGGCGCTCGCCCAACAAGCCCCAGCTTGCGACAAAGGGGCTTGAGCCAAAATGGCTTGAGCCAAAATGGCCAGTGGACGGTTCAAATGGCCAAAATACTGGGCAACCGTGGCCAAAATGGCTTGAGCCAAAAAACTTACCTGGCCAGTGGACATGGACATGGTTTGGCCCCCGGGGCCAATGTACACCCATATCCACCGCCTCCTCCTGAGGTCCAGGAGTATCGGGTTCCCAGGCCTTGAATATGCATCACCCCCCCGTCTCGCACTTCAAAATCGCTTCAGGATGCTTCCAAAGACCAAGAAGACCCTACTCGGGCTCGCCGGGACAAGACGGCCGCCTTTTGTCACCTTTCGGATGATTGCCGCATGGAAAATTGAAATGATTTGCCGCCTTGCCGTGCTGGTCGCGCATGTCCAATATCCTCGCAATTTACGAAGCGGACTGCGGGCTGAAGAAATAATTGCGACCAATGTCGCGAACAATCTAGATAATGACGCTGAACTATGCCGCGTGCAGACAAAACAGAACACTCTGGACGATATCAATGCCAACATCGCTGGATTAACCATAAACGTCGGCTACCCCCCTCAACAAACATGCACCTTAAACTCGCGCTCTACGCGAGACATCGCGAGCACGTACCGCAGGCATGACTGCGTACTGTTTGCGTACGCTCGACAAGCCCAGTGATGACGCGCCAAATTCGCGCCGGGAGAACAAGAAGAGCTGAGCAGGGACCGACCGTCCCGGCATTCCTAGAGGCCTACCACGACATGTTCCTACAGTGGTTTAAGAACAAATCAATGCTCTTAGAACATGCGCCCGATGTGTAAAAATAAAACAGTCCCAGCCAGGCATGTTCCAAGAACATTTCGTGCATACCACAAAAGGTTATTAGAACATTGTTTGGTAGGCCGATAGGCGAGCCAGGACGCTTCGCCACTGCTTGATAACAAAAGTAGAAGACACCACGAGGTGTCGGGGATCTTCTGACCCGGGTCAATCCAAACCCGGGTCAGCAAGAAATCAAAAACTACGATGCTGGAAAAAAAAGCTGCAACGCAGGTCTTCGCACAGAGTGTACGCCGGGCGATGGCTTGGTAGGGGAGGGGCGGCGGAAGGGTACCAAGCCAGCGGGGTACCAAGCCGGCGGCATCGTGGGAGGGCGGGAGGAGGAAGGGGGAAGGGCTCCCGGATACCAAGCCGGCAAGGTACCAAGCCAGCGCTGGCTTGGTAGGGGGTGGGCTGCGGGGGGTATCAATCCGGCGGGGTACCAAGCCGGCGGCATCGCGGGAGCGCGGGAGGGAGGGGAGGGGCTCCCGGATACCAAGCCCGCGGGGTACCAAGCCGGCGCTGGCTTGGTAGCGGGGGCGGCGGGGGGAGATACCAAGCCGGCGGGGTACCAAGCCGGCCGCAGTCGTGGGAGAGCGGAGAATATGATTCGTGGGGCTCCAGGATACCAAGCCGGCGGGGTACCAAACCGGCGCTGGCTTGGTAGCGGGCGAGCTGCGGGGGGTACCAAGCCGGCGGGGTACCAGGCCGGCGGCATAGCGGGAGCGCGGGAGGGGGGGAATGGCTCCCGGATACCAAGCCTGCGGGGTACCAAGCCGGCGCTGGCTTGGTAGGGGGCAGGCGGCGGGGGGAGGTACCAAGCCGGCGGGGTACCAAGCCCGCGGCATCGTGGGAGGGCGGAGGTGGGGGGGAGGGGTTCCGTATACAAGCAGCGGCAACCAAGCCGCGCTGCAGGTAGGTGGAACCCCTTTGGGGGTACCAAGCCGGCGGGTAACCAAGCCGGCGGCGCAGCATGGTAGGGAGAGCACCTGGAGGGGGGAAACCAACTGGCGCCGCTGGCTTGGTAGGGAGGAGCCCCTTGGGGGGTACCCAACCGGCGGGGTAACAAGCGTCGGCCGCTGCTTGTAGGACAAGAGCCCCCGGGCAAGGTACCGAATCCGCGGGGGACCAGCAGCGCCGCTGGCTTGGTAAAAAAAAAAAAAATAAGGGGGGGGAGCGCTTTTTTTTTTTGGGGGGTGCCAGACCGGCGGGGTACCAAGCCGGCGGCCGCAGTGCATGGTAAGGGGGGGGGGCCCTGGAGGGGGACCAAGCCGGCGGGGTACCAAGCCGGCGGCCGCTGGCTTGGTAGGGGGGAGCACCTGGGGGGTACCAAACCGGCGGCCGCTGGCTTGGTAAGAGGAGACCCTGGTAAGCCGGCGGGGTACCAAGCCGGCGGCCGCTGGCGTGGTAGGGGGGGTCCCTGGGGCGGGTACGAAGCACGCGGGGGTACCAAGCCGGCGGCGGCCGCAAGGCTTGGAAGTTTGGGGGCCCTGGAGGGGTACCAACAGGCGGGTACCAAGCCGGCGCCGCTGGCATGGTAGAGGGGGGAAACCCGGGGGGGATACCATGCCGTGCATGCCAGGCGCCGCTGTCTTGATAGGGGGGAGCCCCGTGCGGGGTAAACCAACTGGCGGGGACAAGCCGGCGGGCCGCTGGCTTGGAGGGGAGAGCCCCTGGGCGGGGGGGTACCAAGCCTCGCGGGGTTACAAGGCCGGCGGCCGCTGGCTGGGTAGAGTGGGCCCCTGGGGGGGTACCAAGCCGGCGAGGTACCAAGCCGGCGGCCGCTGGCTTGGTAGGGGGGAGCGCTTGGGGGGGTACGCAGCCGGCGGGGTACCAGGCCGGCGGCCGCTGGCTTGGTAGGGGTGAGCTTGGTAGGGGGGGGCCCCTGGGGGGGGGACCAAGCCGGCGGCCGCTGGCTTGGTAGGGGGGAGCCCCCTGCGGGGGTACCAAGCCGGCGGGGTACCAAGCCGGCGGCCGCTGGCTTGGTAGGGGGGGGCCCCTGGGGGGGAGGGGGGTACCAAGCCGGCGGGGTACCAAGCCGGCGGCCGCGGGATTGGCAGGGGGGATCCCCTGTGGGGGTATACCAAGCCTGCGAGGGTACCAAGCTGGCGGCCGCTGGCTTGGTAGTGGGGGCCCCGGGGGGGGGGGGTATCAAGCCGGCGGGGTGCCACACAGGCATGCCCTGACGGGCGGGTCGGGTCGGGCGATACGTGAAAGTATGATGAATCATCGAGCTGGCGCGTGCGTACCCTCACGCGCGGGTCGGGTCGATCGGGTGGGACAATAAAATATGATCGTAATCGAATTGACACGTGCGCACCCTGACGGGCGGGTCGGGTCGGGCGGGCAGGACATTAAATTATGATGCCCCATCGAAATGGCACGCGCGTGCCCTAACGGGCGGGTCGGGTCGGGCGGGTGGGACAGTAAAGTATGATGCATCATCGAGTTGGCACGTGCGTACCCTGACGGGCGGGTCGGGTCGGGCGAGAGAGCCTAGCGGGCGGGCGAGTCGGGCGGCGGGCGGGGCCCTAACGGGCGGGCGGCGAGTCGGGCGGGCGGGCGCCCGCGCGCTCCCTGAAGCACCAGGGCTTAGAGCATCGGGGTGGTGGTTCTGATGGGGGGGGGGCATGCTCGCGCCGTCGGAACGCCGTCGCAGTTCCTGCGCAATCGAGTCTCCAGGGCCATGTGTAGGCCGATCCACTGTACTATCATTAAGACATGGCCGCTACTCTGAACACCCCCAGGGCCATAACTCCTGACATCACTCCAGGACCTCAGCCTTGGACTTCTCCGAACATCCCAGGGACTTGGGTTCCTGTCCTGGAGCCAGAGACAACGTTGTATCTGAGGGCGGCGACCCTGGGCTTCATCCCATGGCACGGCACCTGGGCATGGTGTCAGCCCTCAGCCTGTAGCTTGAAGCCTCCAGCTTGAGGCCCCGTGCACGAAGCCTTCAGTCCTGGGCCCCTTCGCCCCTTGCGCGAGGATTCCAACCTTAGGGCCGCAGCACCATGCCGCCAGCGGGAGACAATTGGCCCTGGCATGTGAAGCCTGGGCACTGGGCCCTCAGACATAGGCATTGGGCCAGAATCCCAAAGCCCTGACCCAAGAAGTCTCAACCCTGGGCCCAGTGCCCGATGCCCGATATGCGAAGCCTGAAGTCATCGCGCTCGAGAGCAAGGCCCCGCAACCATAGCCACTGAACCAAAATCCTGCAGCCTTTGGCAACAGGTCTTCCACTTGAGGCGATGAGCCCAGGCCCTTGGGCATCGGGCCTTCAGCCCGAAGGTGCTATTCCTTAGCCGCGCCGCCAAGCCGCTGGGCCGTGGGCGCGCAGCTCGGGGGGGCCTCGGCCCCGCGCCTCCGACTCCAAGCCTTCGGCCCTGAAACCGAAGAACCGAGCTTTCTGCCCTTTGGCGCTACCTCGGAAACAGGCCATGAGCCCAAAGCCTCACGCCCTCAACCTCAAGCCTGGAACCCTGACCTTTAACCGCGGGGTCTCCAGCCATAAGCTCCAAACCTGGAGCCTCTGGCCCTGGGCCTTAATTCCAGATGCTTACGGTTGGGTTGAGTAGGTCGCATGGTTCAGGCGAGTCGGATGGTTCGGACAGAACCTGTGGCTTCGGCTAATCTGTTGCCCTGAGCAGCAGATGAGGTTAAACTTTGACGTGCGCTTTGGTTCAGGAGCCAGAACGGCTTCGTCGTGCTAAGTTTCTGTTGGGTGTGCTGCGTATGTCAGGTATTGCAGAGAGGAAGTATTTGGCGTATCCATTACTACGTGTGTATATATATATATATACACTAGAACCTTTGTGCGGTCGCAGAGACGCATCAGCCAACGCCACGCATGCGTCGCAATCGCCACCGCATGGGCTTTGCAAACCAAGTCGCGGATGGGCGGGTGGGATATTTGCAAGAGCATGGGATGTGTCAACTCGTTTACCAAAAACAGCTACACTCCATAGATTTCACACCACCTATTGCACCAAACAGATGCACCACGCCAATGGCACAACATATATTGCGCACCAAACAGATTCTCATTCACTACCCCCCAGAACTTATCGGCAACCCTCTGCGCATTGCAATTTACATGCGATTCTGCCCCATCGCCGATCCTAGATATGAGTTCGCACCATCCCAGTGGGGCCGGAGTTGACCGCCCCCCGCCATCCTCCGCAAAAACATCTATGCCCGCACACTCGAAGATCAAATATCATCACGTTTCAAAGACCACACGCGCGCGTCGTCGCGCGCGCATGCCGAAATCCGTCAAAAAACTTCTGCTTCTTGAGGATTGAACCGAGTGTCCAATATAATATATATATATATATATATATATATATAAAAACATGGCTCACAACACATATATTGCGAAAAAACTTACGCGCGCGCTCATGCAACTTCTTGAAGAAAAAAGCAAAAAGGTGCTTCATGATCTTCAAAAAACATGCTACCAACCGGGCTTCGCGCCCGCGCATGTCGAAATCGTTCGAACGCCCTTTGCGCGCGTGCCGTCGCGAGCATTCTCTGGACCCCCCACAACATCTTGCGACGTACCCAGCCAATTTGCATCAAGTGGCCCGATCAATCGGCGAGCATCGTCATGAAGTACGGCAGTGCAAGCGCGATGGGTGCATGTGCGCGCTTGATGGGATGCGCATATAATGCACGACCCAGAGGGCATCGATCACATGGACGAGATTGCAGGGTCTACGCTCGAAGAAGGACGGGGGCGAGGACGAGGGGCAGGGGGGGCCGCAGCAGCAGAGAGAAGGTCACAGGGGGAAGAGGACCACGACGAGAGAGGCGAGGCGAGAAAGAAGACCACTTTTTTCCAGCAAGGCGCTGAAGATGCAGCGCTGCCTGCGCCATGTTATAGTTAATGCAAAAAGCGGGCGAAGCCTAGCTCGTCCGCTAGCTTCTCCGCCTCCGCCCTGCACTTCTCAGCGCGGGAGTTAAACGCCCGCAGGCGCGCCGCCAAGTCTGCGGGCGGGCCGCGGGATAGGAACTCAAGATCGGGTTGGCGCACCATCAGTAGGTCGGCCACCGTCGTCGCCCTGGGCAGCATCACGTAAAGATGTAGCCAGAGCGCGTCCTTGTCCTCCGCGCCCTTGCACCCGGCGTCGACAATGACTCCGCGGGTCATGGAGCGGCCCTGGCAGGCCGTGGCAACCGTTTCGCAAATCGCAGCCCCCCACGCATGGCGCGCCCCATTCTGGTCTGCGGTGAGTGCCCCCTCTGCCGGCCTCCCCAGCAGCCCTCGAGAGTGGCGACAGTTTCGCAGATCGCAGCCCCCCAGGGATGGCGCGCTATTATTCTGATTTGCGGCGAGTGCCCTCTCTGCTGGCCCCCCCAGCAGCCCTAGCAAGTGGCCGCAGTTTCTCAGATCGCAGCCCCCCAGGGATGGCGCGCCATTGTTTTGGCATGCGGTGAGCACCCTCTCTGCTGGCCTCCCCAGCAGCCCTCGAAAGGGGCAACAGTTTCGCATATCGCAGCCCCCCAGGGATGGCGCGCTATTATTCTGGTCCGCGGTGAGCGCCCTCTCTGCTGGCCTCCCCAGCAGCGTCGAAAGTGGCAACGGTTTCGCAGATCGCAAACCCCCAGGGATGGCACGCTATTATTCTAGTCTGCGGTGTGTACCCTCTCTGCTGGCCCCCCCAGCAGCCCTCGAGATGACGACAGTTTCGCAGATCGCAGCCCCCCCGGGATGGCGCGCCATTGTTCTGACCTGCGGTGAGCACCCTCTGCTGGCCCCCCCCGCAGCCCTCGAAAGTGGCAACCGTCTCGCAGATCGCAGCCCCCCGCGTATGGCGCGCGATTATTCTGGTCTGCGGTGAGCACCCTCTCTGCTGGCCTCCCCCGGCAGCCCTCGAAAGTGACAGCGGTTTCGCAGATCGCAGCCCCCCAAGGATGGCGCGCTATTATTCTGGTCCGCGGTGAGCGCCCTCTCTGCCGGCCTCCCCAGCAGCCCTCGAAAGTGGCGAAAGTTTCGCAGATCGCATCCCCCCTGGGACGGCGCGTTATTATTTTGGTCTGCGGTGAGCACCCTCTCTGCTGGCCTCCCCCGCAGCCCTCGAAAGCGGCAACAGTTTCGCAGATCGCAGCCCCCTGGGTCCGCGAGGGGGAGGGGGGAGAGAGGGCGGAAGGAGAAGCGCAGGCGGTGCTCTATTCAAAACAAGAACCCAACACAGGAGGAAGTGGGATGAGGGGAGGAGGAGGAGAAGGAAGGAAGGAAACGCGACCCCACTGCTTTCTTCAAAACAACAACCCAACCGAGGAGGGTTGGGAACAAAAAATGCACGCGGGCCCGTCGTCGCGCGCGCGTGCCGAAATCCGACAAAAACCGTCCGTCGGTTTCGTAATGGTTTCAAAACCGAGTGTTGAAGAAACATACCAAAAAAACCTGGCTCCGCAACATCAGATTTCAAACGTGCGCTCGCGCACCTGAAAATTCTTAAGGAACCATGGGTTTCCAACATTTTCGCCGGATTCTCCCGAACGGGCCTCTGGCACCGCATGCCGGAATCATTCGCGCGCCATCGCGCGCGCGCTAGGGGGCGCGACCCGTGTCAAAGAATAGCATGACATCATGTGGGCCACTCTCGCGCGTCGGCCGCGCGCGCATGTCGAACTCTCCCCGCAACCGTCGTCACCGACGCGAAGGCGCCGTCATCGTCGCCGGCGTGATCAGCATCGGCGCCCGCACTGGCCGCGCCGTCGTCTTTGTCAACATCGCCACCAGCATCGCTACGATCATCATCGTTTCCACCGTTGTCGGCGTTGCCATGATACCGCGCCCGCCCAAGTCGCCGCACTGAAGTGCCCGCTGGGATGTGCCCAGCGGTCAGCGCCACCGAGGCCTCGCCGGACCAGCTGGTCGCTGCACGCGCGTGCTTGGGTTGGCACCGCCGCGGATGGACCAGAGCACACCAAGCACTTGTCGCAATCGACTCTACATTGGTTTTGCAAGCCAGGTTGTGGGTGGGTGGGATGTCCGCAAGAACATGTAATGCGTCAACTCGTTTGTCAAAAAACAATTGCACCGCATAGACTGCACCACGTAGTTTGCACAATACATATTGCACATCATAGACTGCACCTCAAATACTGCACCACCCATGTTGCTAGACGAAGAGTGAACGACATACATAGCTCAACATAGTTTGGATAACATTGATTGCACAACATATATTCTCCTTTCTAAAAAGAGAAAAGACTCTACCCCCCCGGACTTAACGCTTCCCCCTGGGATAATATAATCTCATCTAGTTAGTTCATATATATACACACATACATATATATATATATATATTATGCACACTCGTCCATCCTAAATATGAAATCATACCATCCCAGGCAGGCCCGGTTCCCCCCCCTGAGGTTCCCTTGGAAAAAACACTATGCGGTGACATTTGTTGCTCTAACATGATATTTGTTCGCAAATCCCTTGCAAAAAAGGGACGAAGTGCACACGCGCGCGCCGTCGCGCGCGCATGCCGAAATCCTTCAAAAACCTTCGGTGCCGGAAGGATTTCGCAATCGAATTTCCAAAAAACATACAACAACACTGGGTTTCGCAACACTGA
>CAUYUJ010014937.1:1036197-1098697 GCA_963575745.1 Prorocentrum cordatum
GTCTCTTGGGCCGTCTTGGGGCGGTATTGGGGGCCTTTTCGGCCGTCTTGGAGCGGTTTTGGGAGACTCGTGGACGGTCTTGGAGCGTCGGAACCCAGAAAAAACGAGAAGGCCAAAAACCTAGAACAAAAAATAAAAATCAAGGATTTTGGCTTGTCGGGGCTCTCTTAGGAGGCCTCTTGGGATGCTTTCGGGGCCTCATGGAGCTTTCTTGGAACGTCTTCGGGCCTTCCTGGCCATTCCTGAGGCTATCTATGCGCGTCTTGGAGCGCTCGCGGGCCGTCTTGGGCGGTCTCGAGCTTCTTTCAGCAGCCCCTGCGGCCTCCGGAGCCCGGGACGCGGAAACCCTGTACAAACACATGGAAAATAAGCCCAGGTACCCCCATGAAGGGTCGGGGCGCCTTTTTTCGGGGCCCGGGCCTGCTCCCCCGGGATATATATATATATATATATATATATATATATATATATATATGTGTGTAGGCGTTGTTGCACGATTGACGGCTTAGGTTGATGGCACGCCACGTCTGCGGACAGGGTCTGGGGTCGCGCGACGACGGTAATGGACAGGGCCCACGTGGCACCGAGCACCAGATGCGGTGGCAATGGTAGGACGTCAGATGTGGTGCGGTCCAGCAATCCTGTTGTGCACCTCCCCCCCTTTCTCCCCCTTCCTTCCCCACTTGATATTTTTTGGTTTGAGTGCGGGGCGGCGGCGGCCGCTCGTCGCGATGCAGGGTCGGCCTCCCATGCAGGGCCCTTGGCCCCTTGGCGGTACCCGTGCAAGGTCCTCGGACGACCGTATTTCTGTCGGAACAAAATTTTTCAACAAAAAAACACCCGCCGAAGTTTTGAATTTGAGCGTGCGCGGCGCACCGGAGGCCAGGGCGCCGCCCATGATGGGCCCGCATGGGGAACTCCCGCGTCCCCAGAGGATGGTGCCGCCGCGGCCGCCCCCGAGGGTGGTGCTTCCGTCTGCTTGTCCGTTGTCCGCATGCCCCAGGGCCTCAGGGCCGAAGTTCCGTTCCAGGCGAGGCCGCCAGGGCCGCGGCCGCCGTCCACGCCTCCGCCGTCCATCGCGGCCCAGAGCGCAAAGGCAATGTCGCCGATCATGCCCCCGCCGCCCGCGCCGACTATGGCGCGGGCCGCGGGGGCAGCGCCCGAGGGGGAGCCCTCGGCAAAACGCCTGCGGGGCAAGCCCCAGCCCTCTGGCGCGGCGGCAGCGCCCAGCTCGGGCACCATGTCTGGGGGCGCGCCTGCGACGGACGATGATGCCGCGCAGGCCGCCTGTCCCCCTGTCTACGGTCGTGAGCACCAGATGTGGGAGGATGCGCTCAATTTCGCGTTCCACGCATGGGTGGACCCGCGTCGGGCGTGGATCAACTTCGAGGCTGCGATGCGGGCCGCGGGGCGGATGCAGTTGCTGGGAGAGGCATCTGGGGATGTGGCGCCAGAGAATGGCCCCGGTGCTGGGGTTGTGGCGCCAGAGAATGGCCCCGGCACCAGAGACTTTCTCGCCGTCCTCGATGGATCTTGCCCCCCTGTCAAAAGTGACCTCGTAAGGCCACTGGGTGGAGTCGGAATCGGGAAAAGGGGAGTCGCGAACGGTTATCTCGTCGCCTGGCTCAAGTCTGATGTTGGCCCTGAGAGTGGTGGTGTGCAAGCGACATTCGCGGCAAAAGGTCGACGACCAGCGCGCAGTTGTAGAGTTGTCAGTCCTTGGGCATGGGAACCAACCTCTGCCGGGAGGCACCCACGCGGCGCGGCTATGTGTGGCCTGCACCACCACCAGCCTGTCGTCTGGAATGCAGTGCCTGCTGACCACCGGGAGCCTCCGTATTTCGCCCCCAGCTCTGTCTGCGTGCCTTTGTGCGCGGGGCCCGGCAGCCCCACAAATTGCCCCTGTAGGCGGGGGATTCGGGTTGCACGTGTGGCAACGGTCGCGCCGCACGGTCCACGCGGCCGCTTCGTCGTGTCTGCCACTCCAGGAGGGGTCGCTCTCAGTCTGTTCGTCCTCATCGCTCTCTTCGTGGGGGTCAATGTCTGGGGTGGCCAACTCTCGTAGGATGAGAGTGGCCGCGTCGCTTGCTTCCAGGGGAGTGGCAGTAAGGTTGACGCAGTAGCGGAAGGAGATCTGGTGTAACACTTTGGCCAGCAGCGGTTGGTGCCCGCCCTCGCTTGTGATCGCTTGGGCGAGGGTGGGCGGATCGTCGGGCCCACGGATGGTGTCCCAGACGAGAGCGGCCGCCGGGCACCAGTGCCAGACGTGCTCGGTCGTGGCTTCTCCCAGCCCACAGAGCGGGCAACGTCCGCGCGGCCCTCCCCTGGTCGGAGCCCCCCCGAGCTAGCGCAGGCGCGAGCTTGTGATCTCAAGGGGGGGGGGAATGTCAGGGGGGAGCGTTTGCCAGAGGGCGAGGGTGTGGGGCCCGTTGCCGATGCATGCGTTACACCAGGCAGCCCCCTCGTTATTCGGGCCGGCTGTGATCTGCACTCTGCTGGCTGGCGCCCCGCAGGGACATCTGCGGGGTACTATTTCGTCATTCCCCCTGCGCCTTGCCGGGCCTGGCAGGCCGTTGCTGAGCACCCTTAGCACGTGGTGCGCGCAGGTGAAGGTGACGCAGTGCCGTCGCAGCTGCCACTCCTCACCCAACGAGGGCTGCCATCTTCTCCCTTGGCTGGTTTTTTGAAGCCAGGCGGTGAAGTGATGACTCTTCATCTGCGCCCAGGCCGCCACGTAGGTGATTATGCCGTATTGCCTGCCCCCCAATAGGTGAGGTCGTTGCCTCGAGGTGAGCAAGGCCTGGGCGGCCTTTCGTTCTGTGATAATTTTGGGCCGCGGGGGATGTGCGTCTGGGGCCTGGGCTGCTCGGCCACTCCAGTTCAGCAGCTTGTTACATCTGGTGCTGGCCCGCTTCCTGAGTGTGCAGGGCCCCCAGAAGTCCCCGAGCGCGAACGCTCTTGCGGCAACAGCGCGGGCTGTTGCTGCAGGGCACCTGGGTGCGCCCTGCACCTGGAAGCGTATGCCACGTCCGGTCAGGACTATGTCGGGGACCCAGGATGCCCCGGCCAGCCCGAGGGCAGTTCTCAACTGGGCGCACAATTCACGCTCTTGCGTCACGTCCGGGGGGGCGTAGTGGGCAGCGTAGGAGATCAGGGAGACCAGGTACGCGTTCCACGCAGCGGCCGTCCTGGAAGGAGACATCTTGGCCAGGTGCAGCGCAAGGGATCTCCCCCTCATCCTGGGGAGGGGGCGGTTCCACGTGCCCTTGCGTAATACCTCCTCTTGCTCTCCTGTGAGCCCTCCGTTCTCCGGGGGTTCGTCCCCTTCTGCTGCTCTGGATACTACCACTGCCCCCAGGCACGGCCATTGCTCCCTCACCGCCGATCCTCCAGAGGGGGGGTGCTCTATGAGTGTGCGCCACCATCTTTGGTTTCCCGCAGGCACGAGCGCTGTCTTGAACGCGCAGCTGCAGGTGCGTTGGCAGTGCGTGCACCGTATGGGACCACGATCCCCCATGTAGCTGTTGATCAGAGCCTGGAGCAAGAGTGCAGGGAGCCCCGAGATGAGCACGCTGTCTCCATCCTGCTCAAATTGTACGGGGACCTCCTCCAGCGCTGCGCGGATCCGCGCGGCGCTGGAGGAGTCCCCCGCGCGCGGATCCGATGACCCCCCCGACATCGATGTCGGGGGAGTCATCGGTGCGCGCCCCCCTACATCTGCGCGCCTCGACCAAGAGCCCGGCGGCCTTGGCGGCCCAGGGGAGTGCGATTGATGCGCGTAGAGCCTGTCTTGTTGTGCTTACAAGCGCGGCGAGGTCGTCTACGTATGTGGGGTCGTCTTCTCCTGTGATGGATGCGATGGCGCTTATGAGAGGGTCGTATCCCTAGCTCCACAGGAGGGGGGAGGCGGTGCCACCCATGCCGACGGATCTGAGAAGGCCGGTTTCTGGCCCTTTGTACTTGCCCTTACACGTCTTAACCTTCCGCTCGATAACCAAGGCTTTTAGGGCGTTGAGTAGCCATGAGGGGAGCCCCCACCTCGGTAGAAGGGCATCAACCCATTGGAGCGAAATCCTTTCGAACGCTTTGTTCTGATCGCAGAAGATGACGGCAGTGCAGGGGGCCTCGCCCAGACCTGAGGCGGTGCGCTCGATGTAGTCCTCTACCACCGCGTGATGCCGACCGAGTAGCTAGGGCGGCCCAACCGGGACCCGGTGCGGTTGGTGGTCTGGGGGTAGCGCTCAAGTGTTGAGTAACCTTGGTGATGTTGGGACCACGCTGTCCCCCTCTCTTGGCCGCCTAATTGGGACTTCAGAGTGGTTCGACGACTGGGCCAATAAGGTCGGCCAGGGATGCTCCGTAGAGACGCCGCATGCAGGTGGGGAGCTGGAGCGGCCTCATGTCGTTGGGTCCTTCAGCGCCTGGTTTCTTCCCAATCCAGACCAGGAGGTCGACTGAGGGCCCCAGTACCTCGTCGATGAGGTCCAGGTTGAGGTCCGCTGCGTACCAAGCCTGGGCGAGGAGGCAGGGGCCCGGGCCATGGCACTGTGCCCCCCCGCCTTCCATGCTTGCATCGCAGTTACCACCCTTCGCTGGAGGCACCTCGGGTCGAAGTGTATGCCGACAGCGTCGTATAGCGCCCTGCCGTTTATTCCGAGCCCACGGTAGTAACCCGCTTGGCTGGTGGCCCGGGCTCTCTCCTCTGCGTTAGGGGGTCTGAGCCCATGGGCCCTTCCTTCCTTGACCAGCCATCTACCCCCGGCCTTGACTTTTTCCTCTGCAGCCGGGCTCTCCCTTTCCTTCCCCGACACCACCAGTCCGAGGCCTTCCGTACATCCTTCGAACCGTTGTTCTGCCCCGCATTCTGCGAGTATCTGCGCGGCCCCTAGCCTCAGCTCCGTCGGATTTCGCAGGAACCATCTGTGGGTGCTGTCCTCGTTGTACAGGAGGCAGAGGAGATGAGTCTGGTAGCTACTGGGCAGTATGGCGTCTGGGTCGTCTTGGGCCACCCTGGACTGTGTCCATGCGGGTATTCTTCCGTCGGACCTGTACGCCCATCTTGGTTCCCAGGGGCTGGGGGCCGGTGGTGCGTTATTGCGTTAGAGGGAGGGGGGAAGTTCGCCATCCACAGTCTCTCTCTTGAGCCTTCAGGGTGTCGCCGAGCGGCTGGTCGAGAGGCAGCGGCTCGCCCCGCGCGCGCCCCTCCGGGGATCTGCATCCCAAGATGCTACATGCTAGCCACAACGCCGGCACGGACGATAAGTATGAATTCTCCCAGGCACACAGGCACTGGGTGCTCACAACCACCGTGGTTCACGCACGCGCTGCAGTAAACGAAAAGCTGTGGTCTACACAAGCGTTGTCGTGCACGCGGGAGCTGTGGTGCGCGTAAACACGGCGGTGTACGCAGGCGCTGTGGTGCACGCGGCTGCTGTGGTGTGCACGCGCCGTGGTATGCACAGGAAGTGCTAGCATGTAGTTGGGGCGAGAACAAATCGCCAGCCTCGTTCTGGTAGTTGGCCGCCGTGAAGGTCCAGCCCAGCTTGGCCTTGATCGCGGCGAGGAGGTCCGCCCCGCTGGCCGCCGAGTCAATCTCGATCGCGTCGGACTTCGAGTGACCGTTCACGGCCAACAACTTCAGCATCACCATGGCGACGGCCGTGCAAAGCTGAAAGCCCCCAGCGCTTGAAGCCGAGAGTCTTGACCATTACCTTCCACCTACAAAACCCCTCTGCCCTCTCTTCCTTCCCTCTCTTCCTCCTCTGACTCCTACCGCATTCGCGCGCATGTCGTCATCCCCTCCTCCTCCTCTTCCTCCTCCTCCTCCTCCACCTCCTCCTCCTCCTCCGCTGCCGTGGCGTCCTGCCACTGCTCATCGACCTCCTCATCCACCTCCTCGTGATCATCCTGATTCCCTCCTCGCCCTTGCATTCCTGATCCTCCTCCGCGTCATCGTTCCTCTCACGATGGGGTTCCAACCTCAAGGATCGAGTTTCGAGGTTACCGATCCTGCGGGAATATCCGCGCCAGGATGGGAGCCTCTTGGGGACTCTTTGATGGCCTGTTGGGAGCGTCTCTGGCTGTCTTGGGGCGTTTTGGGAGTCCCTGGGGGGGCGCCCCCGGGGCTTCTCGAAGGCTCTTGAGGTTACAAGGTGCCGCCTCGGGAGCCACTTGTGCCGTCGTGGAACGATCGTGGAGGCTTCTTCGGAACCCCTGGACGTTTTCTGGGCTCGTGTTTATGTCTTCGGGTCGAACTTGAACCCCTTCCAGGGTGTATTCAGAGCCTTTCTGGAGGCTGTCATGGCGTCTCGAGGCGGGTCTTGAGGCGTACCCCCACTCCTGCGGCCCAAATGCACCAGCCAAGTGCGGAACATCGGTAAAATCATTCAACACATGTCCCCGCCGTTTCAGCGCCCCCGAAACACTTCCAAGGCGGTTGTTCCACTGCATGCTTCTACACTTCCCTGATCAAGGCAACTCGCCTGGCGATCGTTACTGGATGGGCTGGTGGGGGCACGCGAAGCTTCAAGAATTGCATCTCTCTCTCTCTCTCTCTCCCTCTCCCTCTCCCTCTCTCTCTCTATCTCTGCGTGTGTATATATATATATATACATACATATATATATATATATATATATATATATGTTTACATATGTACATATATATATATATGTGCATGCATACATATCTATACATATATTTGTGTGTATGTGTATATGTAGGCATACATGTATACATAAGTATACGTTCATCCGCCACCGTGCCTCTGGGCACGGAGTGGGCGTGTCCTCAGGTCCTCTGCCTCATCCCCTGGGCCTCAGTCCTCAGTCCTGAGGAGTCTTTTAGGGAACCAGACCCCAAATTGCCAAATCTCCTGGGGCTCCCGGCCGTTCCCCTGGGGTCCCCGGCAACTTGTCGCGCGACTGGTTCGGGCCCAAGAGGGCCCCAAAACGGGCCAAGATAACCCCAAGAGGCGTCCAAGACGGCCCAAGAGGCCCCCGAGACGCCCAAAGATCGCTCCAAGACTCTCAAGATGTGCCTAAGACGGCCCAAGAGGCCGCCCAGACGCCCCAAGACGGCCCAAGAGGCGTCCAAGAGGGCCCCAAGACGTTCCAACAGGCCTCAGAAGAGCGGCCCAAGAGGTCCAAATCGACAATTTCCATTTGTTTTTGAAGGATGTTGGCCCTCCCGCCTTTTCGGCTCTCCGACGCTCCAAGACAACCTAAGAGGCCCCCAAGACCGCCCCAAGACCCCCAAGACGGCCCAAGAGGGCCCCAAGACGGCCCAGGAGGCGCCCAAGACGGCCCAAGAGGCCCCCAAGACGGCCCCAGGAGAGGGCCCAGAGGGGGACCACAGACCGAAAGCTCGAGCCTTCCGCCCCAAGAGGCCGCCAGGAGACCCCAAGAGGCCCCGAAGAGGCCCCAAGGGGCCGCCAAGACGCCCCCAAAGAGGCTCCCAAGAGGCCCAAAAGAGGCCCCAAGAAGCTCCAAAACAGCCCCCAAGATGCCTCAAAACTGCCTCCAAGAGGCCCCCGAGAGGCCAACCACGAGATCTCAACCAACATCCATGAGGCCTCTGACCCACCACCCAAGCACGATGGCGGGAAGGGCCGAAGGCCAGTAGGATACGAAGCCGGGAGGTACCAAGCCGGCGGCTGCTGGCTTGGTAGGGGGGAGCCCCCGGGGAGGTACCAAGCCGGCTGAGTACCAAGCCGGCGGCCGCTGGCTTGGTAGGGAGGAGCCCTCTGGGCGTACCAAGCCGGCGGGGTACCAAGCCGGCGGCCGCTGGCTTGGTAGGGAGGAAGGCCCTGGAGACATACCGAGAGCTGGTGGGGTACCAAGCCTGCGGCCGCTGGCTTGTTAGGGGGAAGCCCCCGGGTGTGTACCAAGCCGGCGAGGTACCACGCCGGCGGCCGTTGGCTTGTAGACAGCGCCCCACGGGGTGGTACCAAGCCGGCGGGGTAACCAAGCCGTGCGGCCGCTGGCTTGGTAGTAGTAGGCCTGGAGTGATACCAAGCTGGCTGGTGTACCAGAGGCCGGCGGCCGCTGGACTTTGGTAGGGAAGGTCCCCCGGGGGGTGCAAGCCGCGGGGTACCAAGCCGGCGGCCGCTGGCTTGGTAGGGAGGAGCCCCCGGGGGGGTACCAAGCCGGCGGGGTACCAAGCCGGCGGCCGCTGGCTTGGCAGGGAGGAGGCCATGGAGAGGTACCAAGCCGGCGGGGTACCAAGCCGGCGGCCGCTGGCTTGGTAGGGAGGAGGCCCTGGAGAGGTACCAAGCCGGCGGGGTACCAAGCCGGCGGCCGCTGGCTTGGTAGGGAGGAGCCCCCGGCGGGGTACCAAGCCGGCGGGGTACCAAGCCGGCGGCCGCTGGCTTGGCAGGGAGGAGGCCCTGGAGGGGTACCAAGCCGGCGGGGTACCAAGCCGGCGGGGTACCAGCCGGCGGGCGCTGGCTTTGGTAGGGAGGAAAGGCCCTGGAGGGGTACCAAGCCGGCGGGTACCAAGTCCGGCCGGCCGCTGGCTTGGTAGGGAGTAGGCCCTGGAGGGGGGGGTGGTATCAAGCCGGCGGGGGTACCAAAGCCGTCAGGGCCGCTTGGCTTGGTAGGGGAGGAGGCCCTGGAGGGGTACCAACCGGCGGGGTAACAAGCCCGCGGGCCACTGTCCTTTGGTAGGGAGGACCCCCATGGGTGTACCCAGCCGGCGGGGTGCGAGGTACCAAAGCCGGCGGCCGCGTGGCTTGTGTAGGAGGAGCCCCCGGGGGGGTACCAAGGTCCGGCGGGGTAGCCAAGCCCTTCGGCCGCTGGCTTGGTAAGGGAGAGTCCCTGGGCCAGGGGTTACCAAGCCGGCGGGGTACCAAGCCGGCGGCCGCTGGCTTGGTAGGGAGGGGGCCCTGGAGGGGTACCAAGCCGGCGGGGTACCAAGCCGGCGGCCGCTGGCTTGGTAGGGAGGAGCCCCCCGGGGGGTACCAAGCCGGCGGGGTACCAAGCCGGCGGCCGCTGGCTTGGTAGGGAGGAGGCCCTGGAGGGGTACCAAGCCGGCCTCTGATCCACCACCCAGGCACGATGGCGGGAAGGGCCGAAGGCCAGTAGCATACGAAGCCGGGGGGGTACCAAGCCGGCGGCCGCTGGCTTGGTAGGGGGGAGCCCCCGGGGGGGTACCAAGCCGGCGGGGTACCAAGCCGGCGGCCGCTGGCTTGGGGAGAGGCCCCTGGGAGGGTACCAAGCCGGCGGGGTACCAAGCCGGCGGCCGTTGGCTTGGTAGGCTGGCGCCCCCGGGGGGGTACCAAGCCGGCGGGGTACCAAGCCGGCGGCCGCTGGCTTGGTAGTAAGGAGGCCCTGGAGGGATACCAAGCTGGCGGGGTACCAAGCCGGCGGCCGCTGGCTTGGTAGGGAGGAGCCCCCGGGGGGGTACCAAGCCGGCGGGGTACCAAGCCGACGGCCGCTGGCTTGGTAGGGAGGAGGCCCTGGAGGGGTACCAAGCCGGCGGGGTACCAAGCCGGCGGCCGCTGGCTTGGTAGGGAGGAGGCCCTGGAGGGGTACCAAGCCGGCGGGGTACCAAGCAGGCGGCCGCTGGCTTGGTAGAGAGGAGCCCTTGGGGGGGTACCAAGCCGGCGGGGTACCAAGCCGGCGGCCGCTGGCTTGGTAGGGAGGAGCCCCCGGCGGGGTACCAAGCCGGCGGGGTACCAAGCCGGCGGCCGCTGGCTTGGCAGGGAGGAGGCCCTGGAGGGGTACCAAGCCGGCGGGGTACCAAGCCGGCGGCCGCTGGCTTGGTAGGATGTAAGGCCCTGTGGGTACCAAGCCGGCGGAAGTACCGAGCGGCGGCCGCTGGCTGGTATGGAGGAGCCCCCTGCGGGGTACCAAAGCCGGCGGGGTACCAAGCCGGCGGCCGCTGGCTTGGCAGGGAGGAGGCCCTTGTGATGGGTACCAAGCCGGCGTGGTACCAATCCGGCGGCGCTGGCTTGGTATGGGAGTAGTCCCTGGAGGGGTACCAAAGCCGGCTGGGGTACCAAGCCGTGGAACGCTGGCTTGGTAAGTGAGGTCCATAGGAGACAGAAGAGTCCGTCGGGGTACCAAGCCCGCGGCCGCTTGGCTTGGCACTGGATGGTTGGTTCGGCGCCAAGAAAATGGGTACCAAGCCGCGGCGTGCGGGCGGGACAGTATGGAGCGTTCGGCTCGGAGTCGGCCGCGGTCGCCATGTGGCGCGAGCGCGGGCGCTCTCCGGCCCGCGGCGCGGGCCAGAGCCAGCGGTCCGCGCGCGCAGCGCGCCGCGCCCCGCGCGCTCCTCATTCCCCCCTCCTCCCGTTCACCTTTCCCTCCTCACTTTCCTCTTCCCGCCCACCCCTCCTCTCCCCCTTGGGGTCATTTCGCCCCAGACAATCCACGGCAAATGCGTGCGCTGGCCATGGATGAGCCGCAGGCGTGTGAACCTCCTATTATTCCACTTGCACCTCTGATTTCAACATGATATCATATATATATATATATATACATATACATATCAATATATATATATATATACACATCATATGGCACATTGTTTTGCACGCCATTATCAAACAACATGTAGCCTAACGCGACAGTGTGAAACACAACGCTTTTCGCATCGCGCGCAGGGTACCCGGCACACCCCAGGCAGCATGGAGTTTTATATTGTGACGCAGCGTATTTTCTTTATCTCGTGCGCGCCCTGGCGCGTGCGCGCTATAACAACCATTAATAAAGAATGCACATCTTAATTTCGAAAAATGAACGGTGAAAACCAATTGTTGCACTCGTATTCTGAGGGCCTCGGCATGGAAATTTACATGTTGAAACCTCATGTTTTCCTTACTGCGCGCGCGCGCCCTCTGGCGCGCGGGCAATATATGCAAGAAACTTGATGGAGGCATTGGAAATACGAATGAAACAATTTGTTTTCACCATTCATGTTTCGGGGTGGCACGTGCCACCCTTGATTTTTTCCATATGACGTTTTTTTTTTTTTTTTGTTTTCTTCTTGCGTTGCGCATGTCGGAGCGCGCGCGCGACAAGGAAAGCGTTGTGTTTGAGGATCGAACATTCCATGTTGAGGTCACCAGAATACAGGGCGCGCGCGAGTGCGCGCGCGTGCGTGATAAAAGGAAACGTGCTACTCGACTATGTGTATTTCCATGTCAAGGCCTTCATAAAACAAGTGAAGCAGTTTCGCCATTCAGTTCTCGAGTTTAACATGGAAGATTTATGCGCGTTGGAAACTATGTTTTGTTGTGTCTCCTTTATCGGTGTATCTAGCACGTGCATTGTATTTGCTACGGCCTGTTGTGACTGGTCACGTCGGGGTGTCTACTTGTAAGAAAAACCAAGACATCTAGCAAAAAAACCAAGACATCTGACAAAAAAACCAAGACATCTGACAAACAAACCAAGACATCGCACAGTCTGGAACAAAAACCAAGACAACCCACAAAAACCAAGACATTTCGCAGCTATGAAAAAAAACCAATACCTTCGGATGTCTGGGTTAGCTCAGAGCGTGATGCGCTCCACCCCCCTCCTCCCACCTGGACTCCTCCTCCTGCTCCTCCTCCTAGCCTCGTGCTCCTCGTCATCGTCATCCTGGTTCCCCCGCGTGGGCCTGCGGGGTCGCCGCGGCCGCCCGCGGCAGCGCCGCCCGCCACCAGGGACCTGGGGGGCGGGGAGGCGGAGGAGCTGTTGCAGCGGAGGCGCAGCAGACGGCGAGGGGAGACGAGTCGGAGAAGCTCGCCGTTTTGTTGCCACGCTTCTCTGCATAAACAGCTGTTCCTACGATGCCTGGCCCTATCGAACCTCGGGCGCACACCCGCATGCCTATCACTAGAAGCCTAGTGGACAGGCTTCTGCACGCCGAGAGACGGAGGGCGGCGCTCCTCTGGGGAGAGCTTGAAAGGGAAACTACACATTACCTGCCTCCAGCACGACAACGGCGGCACGCCGAGCGGAGGCGCTGTTGCAGCGGAGCGCTGGCCACAAAGACCCTGCCGATTCCGTGCAACCGTCCCTATCCCAGCCCCTTCCCACTCCCCTCACTGCCATCCCCCTGAGTCAGTCAACTGGCAACCTGACGCCAGCGAGCTGGATGCCAGGGTCCCTGAACGAGCGGCACGCTCCTAAGATGTGACTCACGAGAGGACAATACCACACACAATACATGTACTTCGTGTTGATCTGTGTGCTAATCATATACAAACACACGCACACACACCTCAGTCGTGCAGCCGGCTCAGCATCAAGGAACACCGCAAGACAAACCCAGCCCGCACAGCTACACAGCGTGTGCATTGGTGGGCCGCACAGGCGTGCCACTGTTACAGTAAGGCAAACTTCTCAGCAAGACGTGAAGGGCATCTGACAGACAGTCACCCGACGCGACTAGAAGCACTTCGCCGACGGGGTCAGGCGCTCGAGAACTTGCGGTGTTCCGTCATGCTAGCCGCCCACAACCCCACTCGAAATGTGTGCGAGGGCGCCGCGTACTCGAATTGCGTGCGCATCTGTTGCATAGCGGAAGACAGGGCTCATCCGAGAGGCGCATCTGTTGCAGGTCGGCCAAAACTGGCGCTGACAGAAGCAATGCCTAAACCAGAACTGGCGCGTCGCAGTCGACTGTTGCAGTCTACCAGAAGCGCGCTCGGAGAGGCCCCGCGATTTACTGTGACAGTCTGTGCAAGCTGTCAGCTGCTCCCAGACGCGGGCTCGCCCCACCGAGGCTCACAGAGACGCTTTGCCTCGTTAGGGTGCGTGTAATACATGGGCGCGACTCTGTCGTGCAGCGTTTTTGGGTGCGGGCGACTGTAGTAGTTGCCATTGTACTTCACCTGCACGTCCACGAGGATCCCGAAGATGTGCTCCCTGAAACAATAGCCATTGATGTTCTGCCTGATGCCGCCGATCCAGTACTTGTACTGGAGCCTGTGGTAGTCCCATTCTGCATGGATCACAATGCGCGCGTAGTATTGGTGCTGCGGTTGCACCAGGCAGAAGACGATGTCTCCTTTCTGCACGGTGGACGCCTCCTTCACGACGCAGCCAGGGCCCGCATCCGCTGTTACAGCTTCGATGGGGTGAAAGGTGCAGAAGTCGTGCGACTGCACCAGAGGCCACATGGAGTTTCCCGAGCTCGGGTACCACACGGGGAAGACGCCTTCGAGGTACTCATGTATCATTTTGTTCCTCTCTCCCCGCAGCCTTAATTCCAGAACAAACTTGTCGGGGTCCCACGCTGCACCGTCGACCAGCGTCCAGTCCTTGTGGAGCACGGGACTGGCCTCGTGCGGGGACGACAAAACAAAGGGTGGAAGGCGCTTCGGCTTGCTCTGCTCGACGACTGCGGCCCCCTCGGGGGGCAACTTGGCGATGGACTTGTAACCTTTGGACTGCTCCGCCGTCTGACCGACCTTTGCACGTAGTGGGAAGGCTGCCTTGGCTCTTGCAGCTATGCGGGCATTCGTCGTCTGTTCCGCCTGCCGCTTAAGAAGTTTCCCGCGCTCGATAGGCTCCTCGCTGTGCTTCATGGTGGCAGAAACCGTCGTCGCCCGTGTGGCTGACCCACGTGGAGCCTGGGATAAGAGCTGGCGCCGCTCAGCCTCCATGCGTTCCTGCCGCGCTCGCTCTGGCTCGGGCTTGTAGTGGTCCGCCTCTTGTCGCAGCTGCTCTCTCGTCATCGGCGGCGGCGGCGGCGCGACCCTGCCCGATAAATCGATTGGCCGTGGCGGGCGGGCGGGCATCCGTTTCGGAAGAGGCTGGCCCTCCGCGGGCGTGTCACTGACCCTCTTCGCTGGCGCGTGCTTGGCCCACGGAGTCTTTGTCTCCAATCATCCTCCTCCTGCCGAAGCGGAGACGTGAGAGGAGCACCCATCCCGCGCCGTGCATGGCTTTCTGGCCGTGTCCGTGCCGTGACAGGAGCATCCCGCGCCGTGCTGCGGGTGCGCTCTCTGCCTCTGCGGGTACGGTCACCAGCCTCTCGGGGGGAGTCGCTGTCGGAGATCACAATCGTGTGGTGCGGATCACCCGACTGCTCGGCCTGGGCCCGCGCCTGTCGGCCTCCGACGGAAGCTCCGTCAGCCTGAGCCCGCTCCTCGCCGCCATCGGCGGGCCACTAGCGCCTGCGCCCTCACGAGCTGTTGCTGCCTCTCGCCGCCCGCTTGACGCTGTTGCAGCCAACTGGCGCTGGCGCGGCGACGCCTCTCTCTGGCGACTCTGGGCGTTTGACAGGTGCCGCTGCTGCCTCTCCCGCCGCTGCCGATCCCACTGGTACCGTACACAGTCTTCGATCCCAGTCGCCCCTGGCGGGTTCCGACGCTCCCAGTCTATCATCTCAGTGTTCCACCTGATCTCCTCATCGCTCAACTGCCTGCGTGCGGTCGCGTCCAGGCATCCGTAGGGTCTCTCCTGGCCCTCCCAGACTCCTGGGCGGTCGAAGATCATCATGCCGTCATTGTCCAACTGCTGCTGCTTATGTTGGACCCAGCGCAGGCGGCGCTCATGATCCAACGCCTCATCGTGTTCGCCCTCCTGACGCGCTAACTTTATTCAACTCGCACCGCTCCCTCTGGCTCCGCAAGCCTTTGCGCTGGTTGTGCAAGTAATCCCAGGTGCCGACCTGAAGACTAGCCAAAACTGGAGGAGCTGTAGTACAATTCGACGTCTAACTTGATATGTTACACCTCCCTGGGGATATCCGACATGCTATGTTAGAGCTCCCTGGGATATCTAACATGCTATGTAGGAGCTGCGTGGGAGCTCTAACATGGTATGTTAGAGCTCCCTGGGAGCTCTAACATCCTCTAGCATGCCATGTTAGATCTCCATGGGAGCTCTAACATGGTATGTTAGAGCTCCAATGGAGCTCTAACACCCTCTAACATGCCATGTTAGAGCTCCCTGTGAGCTCTAACATCATGTAGCATGCCACGTTAGAGCTCCAGGTGAGCTCTAACATGGCATGTTAGAGCTCCAATGTAGCTCTAACATCCTCGAACCTGCCATGTTAGAGCCCCATGGGAGCTCTAACATGGCATCATGACAAGGGGGGGGGGGGGTACTACAGCTAGCCCAGATTTGGCTGGTCTGACCTGGCGCCCTTTGCCCTTGCCCTTGCGCGCGTCGTCGTTGCCCTTGCCCTTGGCGCCCTTGCCCTTGCCGCCATTGCCGACCATCTGCGCTGTTGCAGCTGGGGCGGGCTTGGAACAGCGCGCGCGCGCGGCGCGCGGGCAGAGTAGGGAGTCGAGCCGACAGCTACGGAGACGAGGGAGACAGAGAGAGGGAGAGAGAGATCCCCCAAAGTTTTCGGATGAGATCACTGCAGAGGTTTCGATGGGGATGGGAAGGTTGAACTGTCTGAGCTGCAGCAAAAGGGGGGGATCATCGCTCTGGAGGTTTCGATGGAGATCGCTCGCATGCACGCGAACACGTAGGTGGACTGGGGGCTGGGCTGGACAAGTGCGGTGGAAGACGGCCTCGTCGCTACTCCTGCCTCGCCCTGCCCCCCCCTCCTCCTTCAGCCCCATCACCCCCCTCATCCCCCTCCTCCTGAGGGCGGCCCTGGGCGCCCGATGCCCCCCACTCCCACCCTCGCACCCTCGCCGCCGACAACCGCCGCCACGGGCAACCGCAGCCCCCCCCCATCGGCGACCTTCCGGCCCCCAGCGGCGGGCAGCGCCGCCCGCGGCAGCGGCGCACACTGAGGGGCGCAGGGGGCGGCACGGGGAGGGAGGGAATCTGGAAGAGGAGGGAGGTAAGGTCGGACGACGTTGGGCGGCGCTCTTTTTCAACAAAACTGGCACGATCGCAATCTATGGGACGGGCTACTTACTCACGCTGTCACAGCCTTGGTGCCCGGGCACAGCGCTTCAACCGTCGCGTCGAAACGCAGAACCCAGTTCCTCGGGCTGTTCTAGAGCTGTTTGACGGCTCTGTCGACACCCGCTTCTTCTCCCGAGCGGCACAGCACGCAAGTTCGCTGCGCCGGGCGGGGATTGGCCTGCTTCTTGAAGAACTTGCAGAGCTTCCTGGGGCTCTTGTAAGAGATCACACGCCCACTCGGCGCCTGGGCAAGCGCTCGCAAAACGCGGGGCAGTGTAGGCAGGTCATCCGCGAGAGCCTCTGTTACAGCCACGTGGTAGCTCTTGCTCGAGTTCCGAAGCTTCTCCGTGTGCTGGATGCCTTTTGGAGAATCCTCCCGTGCAAAGTCAGTCGGCGTTGTGAAAAGAAAAGCTCCCGTGAACGCTGCTACAATCTGGGCGGCGATGCAATAGTCGGTGTCAGCTGTTGCCGCCAAGACTACGTTCCCCTTCCCCTCGGCCGCATGACACGCGCGCAGCAACCTGCTGAAGGGCGCCTGGTCCACGAGCGTGCACTCCTCGACGGACGCGTCGAGGAGCCGCGCCCTCTCGGGGCCATGCACCTCCACGAAACGGCGGAATCGCCTCTCCACGTTGCCCGTGCTCGTTCTCCATACAAGGAAGAGCTCCACGAGGCGACGGCCGCTGGGGATCTCGGGCCACTCCACCGCAGCGCGGCCCCAAGCCTGCCGCGCGGTGCCCCCGTCTCGACGATGCGCCTCGGCACGCGGCAACATTCGCCGCAGCTGGGAGATTGCCTCCTGATCGGGGAGGTCTGCCGCCTGGCAGGTGCGCTTCAAACAGGCCTCGGCTCCTGTTGCATGCTCTGTTGCAGACGGGGGCAGGGGGAAGGCAAGCGAAAAGCTGCAAAGGCGTGCAACCAAGAATGCTCTGGCCGATCTAGCTTCATGTTCTCCTTCACATTGGCCACGATCCCCTGCACTCGTCGAAGAGCCGCGTGGACGGCTTCGCGGGCTCGGGGCTCCGTTCCCCAATCGCCGATACCAACGGTCTGGACGCCAGTGCCGCGCGCGAACCGCTTCGCGGCCTTCAGAAACTTGAGGGTGACGCCAGCAAACGTGTCGGGGATGCCCAGAATATTCCCCTGGACGAACAATGTATCCAGCTTGGAGAGGAAAGCGGCGGCCCTGGATTGAACGCTGGCAACGTCGGGGTTGCTCCTGTCTCCGGTGGCGACCCAGGAGTAGTGCTCCGCGCTCAAGTCGGCCAGCAACCCCCCCCAGGAGCAGGCGCGAACTGTTCTCGCCCCCGAGCCCTTCCAGAATCTGTCGGGCGAGAATGCGCCGATCTTTGTCCTTCCCCTGGGACTCCACTCCGAGCGCCTCGAGAATGACTTCCCAACGCCGACTTTCCCGTGCTGAGGGCCTCGCCCGACCGTTGAAACGCTGGGGGGGGGGGGGGGAGGGGGGCAGCCGAAGTTTTTGACGAACGCAACGCCGTCTTCCACCAGCTGCTGCTCCCCGATTGCGTTGCGGAGCACGGTGGAGGTAGTCAGGAACTTGGCCAGACTTGGCGGCTTCTTACCCGTTACCAGCAGCTCGTCCGCGGCCGTTATTTCGCTCTCTCCTTTCATCGAATTGGCCAGAACCTTCTGGGGCGAGCGAGACTCGCCCCACGCGTGAAACGCCAGCCCAGGGAACGTAGCTGCTGCAGCCAGGGGTGCACTTAGATCCGCCCCATCGCTGCACCATGCCCGAGTCTCCTGTCGCACATGCTTGTGCAAGTCCCCGTCCAGCTCCCCGCCTGCCGTCTGGCACGCGCGACGGACGCACTCCTCCAGCATGGAAGCCTTGCCGTCGCAGTCCATGCCCCGCGGGAACTCCCGCGCCCCAATCACCCGATCCACGATCCAGGGCACTCTGGGGCCCAGCTGTTCCAGCCAGCCTGCCTTGAGACCGCAGCGCGGGAGGAAGTCCAAAGCCTTCGGGATCGACCACAGCACGGTGCCAATTTCGACCTGGTACGTGCGGTCGAGGCCGCCCGCAGCCAAACGAAAAACAGCACCATGTTTGAGGATCCTCTGCGTGATGATATTCTCGTGCTGAGCCATGGTGGTCACCAGCCTTCGGCGCTGCTGACTAGACTCCAAAACTTGGCGGTCGCCCCCAACGAACGCATCCCGCCACACGTCGAAACTACTGAAGGAACTGGACGTCTCCAACATTGCACGGGCGGCGACCACTGCACGGCAACCAGGGCGCTGGTCGGCGGTGCGGACGACGGCGGGCGCAGGCGCCACGGCTGTTGCAGCTGCTGCAACTGATGCAGCCGTTGTGGGGAACACAGACACGGGGAGACCCTTGTGCGCACCTTTCGCTCGAATCCGCTCTTTCCACGCCGCTTCTGCTGCCTGGTGCCCCTCGCACTGTGCATGGCGCACGAAGTTTCCCTTGCGTTGGAAACTCGCGGATCCCTGGTCTAGGGTGGATATGCAACGAGCGCCCTTGAACGCCGAGCAGAACAAGCAGACTGCAAATCTACCACCTACGCAGCCTATCCAAGCTTCACTCTTCAGCGTTACTGGATTCGTCGCAGACATCGAGGCGCTCCACTTCTCCTTGTTCTTCAAAAATTTGCAAGCACCGCAGGTGGAGACGTGCTTTGGGTAGTCGTGGCTGGCGACGTGCTCCTCCAGGGTCATGGACGACGAAGGCGGGAACTTCTCGACTACTTTGCTCGGGGCGGCCTTCGCCTTCGCTCTTGCAGCCGCGGCTGCCTCGCTGCTGGAGCCGCTGTCCTCTTCAGAGCCGCTGACGGAGCCGCTGTTGGAGCCGCTGTCCTCTTCGGAACCCGCTGCGTCGGCAACTCCGTCGGCGCCGTCGGCGTCGGACCCTACGTCAGCATCGGCGTCCGAGCTGTTGCAGCTGCCACGGCTTGGCGAAACTGCCCTCGACGAGGCCGCCGAGGCCGCGCGGCTCGACGGGGCCGCTCTCGACGAGGCCGCGCGGCTCGAGGATGCCGCTCTCGAAGAAACCGCCGCGGCCGCTGTCGAAGAAGCCGCCGAGGGCGCTCTCGAAGAAGCAGGGCTCGGGGAAACCAAAGGAGAGGACGAGGCCGCAGGGCTCGGGGAGGCCGCAGGGCTCGGGGAAACCGAAGGAGGGCTCGGGGAAACCGCAGGAGCGGACGACGACATTACCTTGAGCCAAGTCCTACGGACCACAATGGTGACGATGGTGATGGTGATGGCGATGCTGATGGTATGGATGGTGATGATGGTGAAGATGATGATGATGATGATGATGATGATGATGATGATGATGATGATGGGGATGGTGATGATGGTATGGTGACGGCGGTTGTGATGGTGATGATGGTGATGGTGATGATGGTGATTCTGGACGTGATGAGCACCACCATCATCACCATCACCATCGCCACCACCATCAGCACTACGATTTGATAACCACCATCATTACAATCGTCGTCGGCATCAAAAAACACAAAAACACTCAACCAACTCAACCTAAACCCGCCCTGAAGACAGCCAGCTTGGTAAGCCTGCGTTGGGCAATGACTCTTGCAAAATGGGCCCTGCACGCATCCTGACTCTTACTACGAGCGCCTGGGCAAGTGTTTTCTAGCATGGACGCCTCAGCAAGAATTCCTTCAGGAAGGGCTCTGTTATTGAGGACCCGCCAGGAAGGACACACTTGATAAAAACCCTTCTGGGAATCACTCCAACGGTAGGACCCCGCATGACAACCTTCCAAACTAATGTAGAAGTGGTCCTCATCGTCGCCCCTATGACTACGAAGGCTTTCTTACGGTTTGGCATCTGCTGGTCCTTGGCGACGCTTACACATTGGATGAAGGTCGGCCGTCTTAGATTACTAAGGACGCTCGACAACGGAACGAGGCCCCCACTCGAGACTCAACATTCAAACTCCAAGGCGTCACCAAACCTGTGCTTTCACATGATATCCTGATGGCCGCCCCAGAGGAATAACACGAAACGCGGGCCCCACAGGGAGGAGGTTCCCGCTCGGGACTTCCCCACGATTCACTTACAGGAGAGCGGTCGAGACATCCCCCCCGACTCCCGCTCGAGACTTCTTCCGGATTCATGCTCCGGTGTGTCACTAAACCTGTGCTTTTGCTGGGTATATTCACATGGCCACACCGCTCGAGACTTCCTCGGGATTCACGCTCCCACGTGTCATCAAACCTGCGCTTTTGAAGGATACCCCGATGGCCGCCTCGGATTGGCAACGTGAGGTGGGGACCCCATGGAAAGGGGCTCCCGCTCGAAACCTCCTCACGATTCATGCGCAGATGAGTGAGCGCCCAAGACATCCTCTCAATGTGTTCGGGAACGAGGCTCCCGCTCGAGGCTTCCTCGGGATCCAGGTCCCCAGGTGTCACCAAACCTGTGTTTTATAAGGTATCCCGACGACCGCCTCGGATTACGAACGTGAAGCGCGGGCCCCATAGAGAGGGGGGGCTCCCGCTCGAGACTTCCTCGGGATTCACGCTCCCAGGCGTCACCAAATATATGCTTGTACAGGGTATCCCGATGGCCGCCTCGGACTACCAACAACAACTGCGGGCCCCATAGGGAGGGGGCTCCCGCCTAGGACTTCCTCGCGATTCACTCACAGACAAGGCTCTCGCTGGAGACTTTCTGAAGGCGAGTGCGTGTGTGTGTGAGTGAGTGAGTGAATAGTGTGCGCGTGTGCGCGGTGAATGTCTAGATGTGGCGGTGACGACGATGAAGATGATGACGATGAAGTTGGCGATGGTGGCGCGAACATGAGGGCGATGATGATGATGATGGTGTGAGGCTTCTTCCTGCGGCGGACAAGTCCAAAGAAAACAAGAACCCCACTTAGGATGTGGGGAAACAACCTTTTAGTGATGATGTATGCAGTAACGGTGTCGTAGTGACGATTCCGTTTGCAAGAGCCCATTCAGGAAGGAATCTTGAGCAGGGATGTCCGGCGATTGCCCCGCCTATAGAACGAGATCCTTGCTACGGATTCCTCTAGTAGTGGTTCCGTATGCAGGAACCCTTAAGTGCCCAACTAATAGACATGATGTTTTGGCAAAGGCTCTATAATCAGGATCCTTTTCTATCGAAAAGCGAAAGATGGAAGGAAACACTGGGAGGAGGATATACTAGTGATAGTCCCGTTAGCAAGGAAAGCGTAACACTGATTTCTTTGATGAGGATTCCTTATCAAGGGTTTGTGAAGTAAAGGTTCACTGGTAAGGACTATCCAGCACAGGTTCCTTCGGAAAGGGATCTTTCAGCACAAGTTCCTCAGTAAGGATTCCTTTAGCAGGGGTTCCTGTAATGGCTTCTTGTAATCCCACCAGCCCTCTGGGCGTAGGTGGTTTAGGGAGTTTCCTCTTCCATCTTCCCTCCTTCCCCTTCGGGGATGGGTTTACCCCTTCCCGTAACCCCCTCCCCTGGACCTGGACGGGCCCGGTCGCGAGCGGTCAGAGTGTCCAAGATGGCCCAGGATGGCTCCATGAGCGCCTCGGATAGTCCAAGATGACTTCCAAGATGGCTCAAGATAGCCTAAGATGCCGCAAGATGGCTCCGAAGATGCTCCAAGACGCTCTCATAACGCTCCAAGACAACTCCAAGAGGCCAATTATCTCCCCAAGGAGGCCCCCCAAGAAGCCAAAATCCTTCAAAAACCTAGGGAACACCAATGAATTTTGCTTTCTCGCCTTTTCACTTCCGATGGCCTTCCGAAGCCTCAAGATGGCTCCAAGAGGGCCCAAGACAACCCCAAGAGGGGCCCAAGAGAGCCTCAAGACGGCCCCAAGAGCGCCCAAGAGCGCTCCAAGAGCGCCTCAAGATGAGCCCAAGAGGCGATTTTAGAGGATCTAGAGGGGCGGGGCTAATTAAGCCCACCCTCTTCTTTGATCGATCGCCTCCAAGATGGCCCCAAGAGGCGCCCAGGAGGCCCCAAGAGGCGCCAAGATGGCCCCAAGATGGCCCCAAGATGGCCCCAAGAGGTCTCCAAGAGGCTCCCCAAGGCACCCAAGACGCCCCAAGAGGCCTCCGGGACCGCCTGGACGCTACCAAGACGCCCTAAGAGGCCTTCAGGACGCTCCCAAGAGACATCCGAAGAGACTCCGAGAGGCATCCAAGAGGCCTCTGGCCATTCTGCTCGCCCTTCTCCTCATACTCCTCCTCATTATCGTCCTGTTCCTCCTCCTCCTCCTCCTCCTCCTCCTCCTCCTCCTCCTCCTCCTCCTCATCCGCCTATTGCTCCCCCTCCTTTCTCCCTCCTCCCGCTCCCCCCCCTCCTCCTTCAGTTCCTCCTCCTCCTCCTCCTCATCCTCCGATTCCTCCTCCATCCTCGCCGTCTTGGGTAAGACGGGTTCCCCAGCCCTTTGTTACTCTGTATGCTCCCTCACTTCCCTGGTCACCTCCATTCGCCTGGGCATCGTTACTGGATGGGCTGGCGGGGATATTTTTTGATCTGCGGCTCCAAGGAAGAGTCCAGAAGGCGGGTCAATCGGGCTGACTGGGGCACAGAGCCAGATAATTTGTGAACCCAGCCGTCACTGTCGACAGCCGACCGCACATGCAAGCATGCCGAGCAAATTCGAGGAGACGCATTTTAGCGTCGGGGGGGACGGGCGGGTCAATCGGGCTGACTGGGGCACGGAGCCAGATAAGTTGCGAACCCAGCTGTCACTGTCGACACCCGACCGCACATGCAAGCATGCCGAGCAAATTCAAGGAGAGCCGACGACGGACAGCGGGGCGTCGCACAGCGGCGCCAGCACCCAACAGACCGGGCGGCGAAGGGCAGGGCGACAGGGGGGGGAAAAGGGGGGGGGGGGGAGAGGGACAGGGGGGAAAAAAGAGCCTCACTCACGGAGCACCACGTGCTCGAGGGAAGGTCGTCACTGAACCAGGCGATCGTAGACTTGACGTGAGTCCCGAGTGGCAACTTCCATGCGTCCATGGACGGGGGGGGCGTCGCGTGGGGACCACGTCACTACCCACCAGCGTTCAGAGGCCCCGCCTGGGGGGGACTGCGGGCAGGTGTGCACCGCCTGAACATCGCAGAAGGGCAGGTCGTCGATGGCGTCCGCGAGCCACAAAACCTACCAGAGGAAGAGGCCGATGTCGCTGGCATAGCGGGGAGCCCGAGAACGCCTGCCAAGAGGAAGCACGGCCCTGCCAAAGGATGCACCACTTGTACAGGAAGCCAGCCTCCAGGACGATGGCGCCGCGCAGCGGGACGGGCACGTCGTGGAAAGGCTGAGCCTGCCAAAGGATGAACCACTTGTGCAGGAGTGTGCCTTACCTGGGCCCACCCGCAGGCGGTGGTCGAGGGGCCAGCCGCTGCCTGCCAAGTGGGGGGGAACTGCCACTGGGCAAGGGGGCCAACCGTCAGAGAAGCGTCGAGTGGAGCGTATGGGGCGGGCCTTGGGCCGGCGACCCCAGCCATCCAAAGCGCGGGCCCTGGCGAGCAAAACGGGCCCATGTCTGAGAACGGGGCCAAGTGAGCCGCGGGGCAGGAAACACAGCCAGTGCCGCCCGGGCAGGACCCACGAGTCACTGCGGGGTCTATACGCAGTGCTGTGAGAGGTACACCTCGCCCCCAGGAAGTGCCGCAAGGGTATTAGGCCGGAGCCTCACTGCGGTGACACGAGCCCCTGTCGAGAAGGGACCACCCCGACGGCAGTGGCCCGTGGGGGCCCCTGCCGGTGTGGAGCGCACCTTGTAAACGTTGCACGTCGCCGGCCCGCCACAGCTGTCGTCGAGGGCGTCGGGAGGGAAGGGAGGAGGCGCAGCCGATAGCCGCAGGTCAGTTGAATACATGGGGGGAGGAGGAGCCAGGTGGCGACACCGCCCGTCGAGGACCCAACACGCGAAGTCGGTATGTCGTCGGCGTGTGGCGCCGCCTGGTGGGGGGGAACGCCACCAGGGCAAGGCCGTCGGACGTCGGGGGTGCAGCGTGTGGAGCGCATGGGGCGGGCCTTAGGCCTGCAGCCCCAGCCACCCAAAGTGAGCGCCCAAGCGGGCGAAACGGGCTCATGTCCGCGTGAACAAAGCCAAAGTGAGCCGTGGGCGAAATTATTGCAGCCAGACCACACGGGCTAAGAGCCCACGAAGCCCCGTGGGGGTCTAGACGCAGTGTGAGTGGTGCACCTCACTCCCAGGAGGTGACACGTGTATTAAGGCCAGGGCCTGCCACTGCGGTGAAACGAGCCCCTTTCGTGAAGGGACTACCCACGGACGGTGTGGCCCGGGGGGGTCATCCGTCCGCGTCGTCTTAATCCTCACCAATTGCGTGCCTGTGGGCAGCAAAGGGGCGGTCGAGGACCATAGGGCTGCCGAACCATTGGGCCCCGCATGGCACGTCGGGGGCCCATATGGCCCACAGGGTCAGCGCGATGGACACCACTTTGCATAGGGAGGTGGAGGCTGTCCCCAGCTGACCGAGGTCGATGTCGCCCAGAAAGCAAGCGCTGCGTTCCGAGACGGGCTGAGTGGCAACACGGAGTATTGACATGATCGGGGGGGAGGCGGGCAGAGCCGCGACCTGGAGTGACGTTGAGGGGGAGAAGTGGCTCGAGCCGTAGACGCGCACCGAGAAGAGCCCATGGCCCTCGATGAAGGGGGCTGCCTTCCTGGGCCTGGAGAAGTGGACATCGTACCTTGGCTAGACCAGGCGAGTTCACTTGCGGTCGAAGTCCCGACCGCGCTGTCGTTTGTCGGCGTAGTGTGCGGTCTCCTCTAGGGGCAATCCGTTTCTCCCTGGTCCTCCAATCTGTGCCGGCCCATGTGCTTTGCCTGCGGTCCCACCCCTCCCAGGACTGCCATGGATCCCATTGGGCGGCTGAACTGGATGCGCCAGTCTGCGGGGCAACCCTGAAATCGGTGTACGCCGGTGGGGAACCTGTGGCCTCTCTGGGCTTGCTCCATGGGCACCGCCGGACATCTCCACTGGGCTCGCCTGAGGGAATTGTTTGCTCGGCATCTGTGCCCCAGTCGGGCACTGAGGGGGGGGTCTGGCGCGACATTGCCGCTGACGGCCCATAGGCACGGGCGACCGCCTCCACTGGGGCCCTTGGGGGTGCGTATCCTGGTGTCGCGTTATAACTGCAGGCGATGCTTGTCCATAACGGATGGCCATTCTACGTGGAGCCGGTGCTCGTCGTCCATCTTGTAGGCATCGTAGCCTGCTTCGTCCCATGCCAGGAGGAAGTCTTCGCATAGCTGTACCGAGTTCCTCCTGGGGTCGGACTTGATGTTGACCCACGGGCCCCCGTGCTTGCTGCCTGCCTTACGGACCCAGGCGGTCCAGATCCCATTGAATGCGCATCCCAGCGTCTTCTGTAGTCAGATGATCTTCTCTGGGGCTTGTTCGTCCTTGTTAGTATCAGCCTCATTGATTGGCTTCAAGTACATGGGGAGCCCGCCCAAGGGGTCATCTGGGCGCGCTGGTGGGAGGGATGCTGCCTGAGGATCACGCCCTCGGCCAGAGCTGCGATTCTGCCAAGGTGAGCTAAGTGGCGGGCGGGCATCGCGATCAAGTGCGGCGTCTTCGGGAATAGAGGGTGGTCGGCGCTCTGACTTGTTTCCAGCTCCCCTTAGCTGTCTGCCGTCTCCGATATCGTCCTGGAGTGAACGGGAGTAGGCACTTGCGAACGGCGTCCAGGCTGCTGAGCCGACCCTCTGAGGGGGCTGGGTCCACAGGATCGGCGGACTGTGTGAAGCCTCACTGTCGCTTGGGTCTGGGATGTCGGCCTCGACTGCCTGATGTGTGGGACTGGCGTGAACCATGGGGTCAGTCCTGTCTGGTGGGATTCCCTGAGCCTGACCTCCTGTCTCAGATCCTTTGTTGGACTCGTCCCAGTCAACTTCATACTCGCCGCTGCCGCTTCCGCACTTGTGTGGGGACGGCACATCTCCTATCTCTCCGTCAGACTGCGCCGGTGCAGCGGGTTGCTGGGGGGGGCGTAGTCAGGGGAGGGGCCAGATGAAGCCGCCAGGGGCTTGTTGAGCCAGACAGCTGTGGGGGATCCTTCGTCCTCAGCTCTACTGGTCCTCCCGACCTTGCGTTGGCCGGCGAGGAGCTCAATTGTTCCTCCTGAAAGGTCATCCTTCATCCGTGATAGGAAGAGGGTTAGCGTCTCCAAAGGCTGGCGCTGGGGGCACTGTCCTTTCTGGTTGTCAAGTTTGTCTGCAAAGGACTGCCATTCCTCCTGGTACTTCAGGTTCCTCTCCACCAGGTGCGCGATGACATTGGCCGCTGCGGCCCTCCGCCCGTCCCAGGGGATGAGCGGGGGGTTGCCATTCCTAAGAGTCTCGCCCCCGTAGATGGAGTCCAGGAAGCGCACCAGGTGCTCGAGAGACCACCCCGACTCGTCGGTCACATCACCCACGACTTCCCTTCCCCAACGCTGCGTGTGGGCCGCCCAGAGAGTGTAGACCGTGTGGTTCCACTCAATCAGAAACTTGACCCACTCGCGGACGGGGCCACTCGACTGCTCCCCAGCAAGACGGCGGGTGGAGTACGTGGGTAGTGGTGGTGCCTTAGGTGGTGGGAGAGCCGGTAGAGTGTACCTGTGGGCACCTCCGTCATCTGAGTCTCCTTGTGGACGCGGGGCGCGCTCTGGTTGGCTGTCGGGCGCTGTCGTTGGTGAGTTGGAGCCAGCGGCTGGCACTGGGCTGATTGGGGAGAGATGCATTGACATGTCGTAGATGCCCCATTCCTCTGAGATTTCGCTCATGGCTGGTCTCTTGGTGGGGGAGGCTGGGTATACCTCGTTCGAGCTTTGGTCAAGCACACGGTCGAGGGCGCTGGGGGCAATGTCCCAGATGTGCACCAGGCACCTCCTGCAAGCCCAGCTGGCGTTCCACTGCCTCTTGATCCACAACGATGGCATTGCGTCCCACGATGGGAGACCTGTCCGATCGTTGCAGTCCGCCTCCGCCTCTGCGCGCCATATGAAACACCCCAAGGCAGGCGCGCCCGGCGACCACTCTAGCAGGGGGGAGCTGGGGGACAGAAGTCGCAAGTGGCCGAGTAGCATTTGGTAAGGTGCACTTCGGCGCCGAACCTGCCGTCGGTGAGCCTGTGTGGTGGGAGCGTCGTGCCCGGAACTGGCGCGGCGTACGTAGGACGAGTCCCATGAGGGAAGTCAAGGCTGCAGCGTCCGATGGCACCCCGAACCCCAGCGGCAGCCTGGATAGAGAGGGAAGTGTTTTGGCCCTTTTTCTGTGCGCGGTTCTCATCCAGCCTGCGTTTGTGCTTTTGTAGTAGCCACTGCATGGACTTCTTGCTGCTGCGCTCTGCGGGGTCGGGTTCGGGGAGGTGAATCCCCTTCCTTTCCAGCGAGTTGACCCAGCAGTGCTCGCAGAGCCATCTGCAGTTCTTTCCCTCCGCGTACGCCTGCGCACGGTTCTGGGCGAGCAACTCCCGAGTGCAGTCGTCTTCCCAAGTGCCTGCTGTGCCGTGCAGCCCGACGCTAGAGCATCCGTCGCAGTTGTAAGTGGCGTCCTTCTGCCGCCTGCTGAAGCGCTCATCGCGCACGACAGGACGGAACAATGGTGTTCCTGGGGCCGGGGAGGCAGGGATGTCTTCGTCGAGTCGGTGGTTGGAGATTGCCTTCCCGCCCCCAATGTACCGGAGGTCGTCCATGGTCTGCGGGCTGCCTAGTCCCACCTCTGATCCCGCCGCGGCAGTGTGCAGCTGGCAGATGGAACACTCTCCAACGTTTAGCTGTGTGACGTCGGCGGGCCGGACTAAAGTCTCCAGCACGCGTAGGGGGGCCTCCAGGGTGAAGTCGTGTGTCTGCATTCCTGCCCACGTCTTCGGACAATCGTGCTTGTCTGCCACCTCATGGTGATGGGCATATGTGGCCAAGGTGCTAGTGTGGTGTATGACCTCGGCGAGTTTGGCGTGGAGAGAGGCGGGGTCTGCCAGCTGGAAACCCCACGTCTCCGCAACTGGCTGCGGAACTCTTTGTGAGCCTCCTGCCACGGAAGGCACAGGCCCATCATGGCCTCAAGGATGTCGCCTGTGGCCTCTGGGTGCGGGAAGGGCCACAGTGTGGCACGGGGCTCGCGTAGCTGCAACATCATCACTACAAGCAGCACTCTGAGTGCGTGGGGATTGAGGGGCAGCCCGTCGTCTCCTACTAGGGATTGCGTGAAGTCAGTGTCGATCTTGTCGGGCTTGAGTAGGGCATGCAGGTTCTCCATTCCTGGGTGCACCCTGCGTCGTCGGCACTGGCAGGTGGAGCTGCTCCAGGCCGCGGGAAACTGTGGGAGCATGCCCTGGGGGGTACAGCGGCTCGAGGCCTTGGGGCGGTGATTGGCCCCCACCATGTGGGGCAGCGGTGGGAGCGAGTCGCATGAGACGCCCAACTGCTTGTCGTGCCACGGCGTGCCCAGTCCGAGGAACCAGACCAGGGCTGCCCACGTGAGGTTATACACGAGGTTGCTGGCGTCGATTCCAACTTCCACGTCTAGGCAGTAGCCAAGGTGACTCCAGGCCTTCCTGTCTAAGCTGCCCGGTTGCCTGGGCGCGGCCCCCATTGGCCACTGGTGGGGGGTGCAGCCCGGACACGGTGTACAGAAGGATAGCCATAGTGGGGTCGTCAACCAGTTTCTGTATGCTACCCGAGAGAGCGGCACCCAGCTTGTCCCAAGAGAACTGAGGGTCGAGTGGTGCCGCGATGCGGTCCGCGAAGGTGCTCTCCATCCTGGCTTTGGCCTTCTTGATGGCGTCGCCTAGGCCTTTTACGCTGTCGTCACCTGTGTGTGTGGGAATGGGGGGGATCCATGTCGCGAGGTCCGTGATGGGGTTAAACTTCTGATCAATGTGCAGGGCAGTTCTGTTGCCAAGATCGTCCCCCTGGAAGCGGACCCATAGCTTGGCCATCCTCCCGTACTCGGACAGCTCCCTGAGGTGTGCTCCTGTGGCAGTGCCGAACATACTTCCGTCCCCGACTATGACCACGTTGGAGGTGGCCCGCGTGATTGCGACGTTCACATTGCTGGGGTTGTCCATGAAGCCCCAATCGTGCCAAAAGTTGGAACGCGTGGTCAGGTAGATCACAATGTCCGCCTCTCCACCCTGGCTAGAGTCCATGATGGAGATGGCGAGTCTGCCGTTGGCCAGGTACTCCTCTGCAACTTGACGTAGCCCCTGGAAGCGTAGGTCGATGCCCGTGAGGGGGGAACTCCATTGTTCGAACACACGTTCGTAGCCTTTGTGATCGCCGTCGCGTACATGGGAGAGAGAGGAGGGGTCGCTTGTTCTGATTGCTTCACCTTTGCCAGCTCCTTTCTCCCTGGTCTTAGCCTGTCCGAGGGTGCCGCTGATGCTGCGCCCTGTCTGAGGCCATCTGTTCTCGAGCACAGCACACTGCAATTGATAGCCAACCACTACGAGGACTGTGGTCCCCTTCTCCATAGCGGGCAAGAGCGCCCGCACGATGTCCACCGTCTGCGCAGCCTCTGGGCGATTCGCGTATCCTGAGTGGAGGTTGGACGGGACCTCGAGGGAGGGGTTGTCGACCAGGAGGAACCGATGTCTCTCCTCCGGGTTTTGCGGTGGGGGCTGAAGGTCCCTCAATAATGCCTCCAGGTCCTCCGGGGTGGACTCGGTGGCCTCGGCCAGTTCGATGAGTCGCGCGCTGTCCCAAGGTAGTATCTGCCGCCACGGTAGTCCTACCACCAGTGGCCTTTGTCTACGTGGGTCGGTGAGTCCTGTCCGCATGGCCGTGTTGTAGAAGACCACGTTGGGCCAGGACAGGAGGAGGGGGTGCATACGGTAGCAGAGGGCCAGTTGCACCACTGCTGAAGTGTCCCCACCTAGCGCGTTGTGCAGCCGGTCGAATATCGAGAGGCACAGGCCGCGGTCGGCTGCTTTCCTGGAGAGGACGGTGGGGGGAAGCTGCTTGGGATCGCCGACCAGCAATAAGTGCCCGCCAGATCGTATGACGCTAACGAGAGACATTGCGGCCATCAGCTCGCGGGGCTGCCCAGCTTCGTCAATAATGAGCAGGGCAGCCGGGGAGGCCAGCTTGAGGGACTCTGCCGCCTCGTGGGTTGCGATGATCATCTTGGCGTCCCTCAGCAGCTGCGAGCGGAAGGCGATGAACTCCTTGGAGGTCCGCTCTGGTGGGGGGGACGGTTGCGCGTTCTGTGGGAATGTCCCGCAGGTGTAGGGGGGGCGAGCTTTGGCGCCACACGCGCGTCCTTCGCTAGCCTGACGCACCTGTTGGGGAAGCAAGCTCCGGGTGCCAACCTGCTTTCTTCGTGCGCAACCCCGAGTCCGATGGCGGGTTGATCGGCAGCTGTGTTCGACCCAGCCGTGAGGGCCACTGCCTGTCCCTTGGGAAGCGAGCTTGCCCATGCGTCCACAGTGGCCACTGAGGGGAACGTCTTGCCGGTCCCTGGAGGCCCATGAACCACTGTGACGTGGTGTCGGGTGGTGGCGACCAATGCCTTGGTAGCGTCGTCATTGAGTCGGTGGCGTTGGGCAGCGTCGTTCAGGTTGGTGATGGGGGGAAGGTTTCGGACCCGCTGGAGCACTTGCCCTGTAGCACTCGCAACTTCATCGTCCGTGAATGGGGCGTCGGCTGGCTCCTTGCTCTGCTGCTGCAGTTGCGCCGTGCCGTCCACCGCCGTTGCGTGGGGAAGGCTGCGGGCCTTGGCCTCAATCGTGGCTCTCGCCCTGGAGAGAAGGGAGCTGCTGCGCGCCCTAGTGTTCTCCACTTCGTTAGCCCGTGCCCTGTCCCTTCTGTCGATGGCGCGGTGGTTGAGGAGGAATGTAATGACGTCGAGCGGTGCTCCTATCAGGTCGTCAGGGGCCTGCTGCAGCTTGTAGATCTCACTGATGGTGTTCGAGATCCGCCAGTACTGCAGCTTGGATGGAGCTTTGCCCACTCGGTACAGGACTTCGCCTTCCTTGTCTGCCTTTGCGGTTGAACCGAGTGGGAGTAGCTCCCCTGTCTGACTGGAGTCGCACCAGGCCAGGGCTTGATTGGTGGGGTACGTGGAGCCCGTCCTTAGTCCGATGACGTCGCACTCGTTGCGGGAAATGGGGCCACCGAAGTCTGGGGGCCACACGAGTTTGAGGGTGGTGATCTGGTCCTCCGTCGGGCTGGTGAGACTAAGAAGCAACGTCCGTGACTGCGCGTCCTGTCCCCCTTCCAATCCTCGGAGCATCAGTCTGAATTAAAATGGCCATTGTAGATGCAAAAGCAGCTTCCCGTCCTGGGGGGAAAGGCGCTGCGAAGGTTGTACTTGTCAAGAATGTGGCAGGTGGACCGCTCGTTGATGGGAGTGACCGCCACCTCCAGGGCACAGCTCTTCTTACGTACCAAGTCTGTTCTGGCCTTCGCGGAGCCGTCCCATACTGTTTCCGTGGCTGCCATGCACTCGGTCCAGGCTAACCTGCACAGAATGCAGCCCCTTTGTCGTAGATCCTGCTCCCAGTGCTTTGGCAGGTTCACTCCCCCTGGGACCGGACCCAGGGGGGTGTGCAGGCGGAACTGAGCCCTTGGGCTGTCAGCGGGTATGGCGTAAAGCCGCATGATAGCCTTAGCTGCTGCATCCTCAGGGGGGTCTGGTGTCGTCAGGCTGACTTGGGGGGCGCGTCGCTTGCCCAGTTGATCTCGTCCCCTCGCGGCTGTCCTGTCCGATCTGACGGGTCCTGCGAAGATGCCCTGCTGGAGCCAGCGTGTCTCTCCCTCTGGGTCGGTGGGGCGCACAGTCCGCCTGTTGCGCCTGGGCAAGGGGGGGGCGGGCCAGTGCCCCCCCAGGCTCCTGTAGTGCGCCATGGGGTGGTCCCCCATCCATGTCGGTATTGGCTGGGCGGTCGGAGGCCGGTCGGGGGCATGGCGTCTGTGGAAATGGAGAAGACGAAGTCGTCGTCGCGAAAGAGGAAATCGACCGGTACGTGGTCCCAGTCCTCGGGGAAGGTCCAGCCTGGTAGGTGCGCACGGCTGCCGTCCTTGACTGGGCCAGGAAGCTCCCAGCCTGGCCAGTGGTCTCTCAATTCTGAGACCTGTGACGCTGTCTGCGGTCGATCCTTGCGTCCTGGTCCAGAGATTGCCTTCCTGAGTGTAGATTCTGGGATCCGGCCACCCGGTCCCCTTCTGCTTCACGGCCTCTGCGAAGTGGTCCACACCTAGGAGGTGCTCCTTGCCGTCGCAGTACCTCTGGCAGATCTCGCACCACCAGCACCACTCCTGGTTGAAATTTGCCCATCTCAGCCATGGGCATTCCCGAGCACGGAAGGGCTTGAGAGAGCCTTCTGTGCTGGAACCCTGAGCGCAGCGTTGTATGGGGGACGGCCATCTGGCCAGGGGCCCGCCGTTATTCTTCCTCTTCTTTGGCATCCAGCTGGAACGTAGGGTGGAAGTGCAGTCGATAGCTGCGGAAAAGGTAAATGTGCACGCGGAGGGGGAATCTTGAGCCACCGCGACGGACACTCAGATGTTGCGGCGATCAGACGCACATCGATCGGATCGAGGCGGGCCAGGGGGGGAAGTGGAGGGAGGGTGCATGAGCAGGTGAGCAGCTTCTGCAGCCGCGATAGGGTCGCAGAGGTTGATCTCCCGAGGATTGATGCCGGGAAAGTGCACTGACTGGGGGGAGGTGTTATCATTCCACTGTATATGAGAGGTGACAGCGGCAACGCCCTCCCTGCGGAGGGAGTCCGCCCAGTACACTCCGATGGTGGCCAGGCTGTCGGCGGCCTTATTCAGTCTGCGTCTGACGGCCTGCCACGTGAGGACCCACCCGGCACCTTCGACTTGACCTAATGCGTCCTCCATCTGCTGAGCCAGGTGGAGCCTTCGGTATCTGGCGGTGCCGGCCCCGTACCTTACGGCTGCTAGGTTGTCACCCACAATCCGTGCCATGCGGGTTGGGCTATCTAGGTGGGGGGGCAGCGCGAGCCCGACGCGGCAGCCTGCTACCTCTGCCATCCGAGCATTGCTGCAATCCGGGAGTGCAACAATGGTTATGGCGAGTACCCGGGGTGCCCCGGTGCTGGGCATGTGGTGCCAGAAGATGGCCCCGGCGCCCGATACCTTCTCACCGTTTCCAATGGTTATTGCCCTGCGTCGAAGGTGACCTCGTACGGCCACTGGGTGGAGTCAGAGTCGGGGAAGGGGGAGTCGCGTACAGTGACCTCGTCGCTGGGCTGGAGTCTAGTGCTGGCCGTAAGCGTGGTAGTGTGGAGCCTGCGTTCCCGGCAGAAGATGGACGACCAGCAGGCCGTGGGGAAATTGTCCGTCCTTGGGCATAGGAACCAGCTTCTGCCCGTAGGCATCCATGCAGCCCGTGTGTTGTGGGAGGACTGCAGAACTACTACTCTGTCCTCTGGGTTGTGGTGTCTGGTGACAATCGGGAGTCTGCGGATCTCGCCTCCTGCCCTGTCCGCATGTCGCTGTGAGCGGGGCTTGGCAGCCCCACAGACCGATCCAGCGGGGGGGGGGCAGGGGTTGCACGTGCGGCAGGTGTCTCGCAGAACGGTCCACGCGGCCGTCTCATCAGGACTGATAGTCCTTGGGGGCTCATTGTCCACGTGCTCCTCTTCATCGCTCTCCTCGTGATGATCCGCGTCGGGGGTAGCCAACCCGCGCAAGATGAGGCTGGCAGCGCCACCTGCTTCTAGGGGAGAGGCAGTGAGGTTGACGCAGTATCTGAAGGAAATCTGATGTAGAATCTTGGCGAGTAACGGCTGATGCTCGCCCTCGCTGGTAATAGCTTGGGCGAGGGTCGGTGGGTCGTCTGGCCCCCGTATAGTGCCCCAGACGAGGGCGGTTGCTGGGCACCAATGCCAGACGTGCTCTGTGGTAGCCTCACCTAGCCCACAGAGCGGACAGCGACCATATAGTCCTACTCTGACGGGTGGCCTTTGGCACCCACCCGTACTTACGCATGCGTCGGCCTGAGCCCTAAGACGGAGTGGGAGTGTGTCAGGGGGTAGGGTTTGCCAGAGGGCGAAGGAGTGTGGGCCGGTGCCGACGCATCTAGCACACCAGGCCGCCCCCTCGTCGCTCGGGCCGGCGGTGATCCACACTTTGCTGGCCGGTGCCCCGCAGGGACACCTGCGGGGCATTCGTTCGTCGTTTCCTCTGCGTCTTGCCGGGCCCGGAAGGCCGTTGCTGAGGATCCTCAACACGTGATGTGCTGCAGTGAAGGTGGAGCAGTGCCGTAGCAATTGCCATCCCTCCCCTCTGGAGGGCTGCCATCTTCTCCCTTGGCTGGCGTTCTGGAGCCAATCTGCGAAGTGCTGGCTGTTCATTTGGGCCCAGGCCGCCGCGTAAGTGATCCTGCCGTAATGCCTGCCTTCCAGTAGGTGGGGTCGCTGTCTCGCGAGGAGCAGGGCCGGCGCGGCCTTCCGTTCGGTGATCATCTTTGGTCGCGGGGGGGGCGCCTCGGGGAGGGCCCTCTCCCTAGTTTTGGGAAGGGGGCGGTCCCACGTGCCTTTGCATAGGGCTTCCTCCTGCTCCTTGGTGAGTCCCCCGTTCCGTGGAGGATCGTCGCCTTCTGCAGCACGGGACACCACAACTGCCCCCGAGCATGGCCATTGATCTCTAACCGACGAGCCTCCGAAGGGGGTGTGTTCCATGAGAGTGCGCCACCATTCTTGGTTGCCCGCCAGTACGAGTGCTGTCTTGAAGGTGCAGTTGCAGACGTGTTGATAGGGTGAACACTGGATCGGTCTTCGGCTTCCTGCGTTGCCTTCCAACAATGTCTTGATCAGGTCTCCTGGTAGTCCTGAGATGAGCACGCTACCCCCGTCTTGCTCGAAGTGCGCGGGGACCTCCAGCGCAGCACGGAGGGTAGGGGAATCCTCAGTGCGTATACCCCTGCATCTGTGTGCCTCGACTAGGAGGCCGGCGGCCTTGGCGGCCGGGGGGAGGGCGATGGCTGCGCGCAGCGCTTGTCTCGTCGCGCTAAGCAGGGCGGCGAGGTCGCAAACGTAGGTCGGATCGTCACCCCCAGTGATGGAAGAGATGGCGGCGATGAGAGGGTCGTATTCCAAGCTCCACAGGAGGGGAGAGGCGATGCCCCCCATGCCAACCGACCTCAGTAGGCGCCGTTCCGGGCCTTTGTATTTCCCTTTGCATGTCTTCACTCTTCGCCCAGCGACCAAGGAGTTGAGCGCGTGCAGTAGCCACGCGGGGAGTTCCAGAGGAGGCTGTCCACCCATTGAAGTGATATTCGCTCGAAAGCCTTATTCTGGTCACAGAAGATCACCGCCGCACGAGGGGCATCACCCACCGCGGTCGCAGCACGCTCGACAAAGTCCTCCACCACTGCTGCGTGTTGTCCGAGAACCGCGGCCCATCCGGGACCTGATGCCGCTGGTGGCTTGGGGGTAGAGCTCAAGTGCCGGGTGACCTTAGTCATGCTGGGGCCGCATTGGCCTCCCCGCTTGGCGGCCTGATTGGGGCTCAGGAATGGTTCGACGACTGGGCCAAGAAGGTCGGCCAGGGATGCGCCGTATAGACGTCGAATGCAGGTGGGGACTTGCAACGGTCTCATGTCGTTGGGACCTTCTGCGCCCGGCTTTGTCCCTATCCAAACCAAGAGGTCCACAGAGGGCCCTAGCACCTCCTCGATGAGTGTTGGATTGAGGTCTGCAGCGTACCATGCTTGGGCAATGAGGCAGGCAACGAATCTTGCTCCGGGATGGTAAGCCTCGTAGGGTATCCCGCCCACCCCTGGGGCGCTCCCGCTGGGTGCGAGGACGGTGGAAGCAAGCTTGGCCCACCTGGGTCAAGGCCTGCTGGGGGTGTCTATCCCAGGGTCTCCTTGGAAATAGTGGTCAAGGAGCCTGCCAGCAGAGCCAGGTAGGGGGGGGCGGAGTGCCATATTGCACTGCGACTGTCCCAAAGGACGTTGTCAATCTGGTTGGGCCTGTCATGCCATGTGCCGCTGTGGTCCCGTACGCCTAGGATCGCGTGGGTCTTCTTGTATATCTCCCGCCCGGTTCTGCAGTGGGCCGCAAGGGGGGGCCGTTCCGCTCCTGGGCCTCTTTGTGCGGGGGAGAGTCGAGCGGCCCTTCTCTGCGTGACTTCGGCGTCCCAAGTTCTGAGCCAAAGCCCTGCTCGCTCAGGGGTTAGGTCATGACAGTCCCATCCGTACTCATACAACCAGGCTGCCAGGGCTCCCACCGGGCGTGTCGCTTCTTGTTTTTGACTGGCTGCCGCGAGCAGCAGTCCTGGGGAAGTTCGCGCTCTGTGTGACTTCCACTTCCTCCACCAGTCTTGCAAAGCGGAGGAGAGGGCGTGCCTGCCGAATCTCATGAGGGTTGGGAGGATTGGCGGGGTGGGCCCGTCGTCACACGGTGCTCTTGGCACGTGGAGTGTCGGGTCGGTGGGATAACGAGAGGCGTCGCCGTCGTCGCTGTCCGGGCGTTGGTCGGGGAACCCGCCTTGGCGGGCAGGTCTAATCCAGTCGGCGGGCTGGACGAGGCCGCTTAAGTTGACGTTCGGTACACCAAAGGAGAGTTCAAGGTGTGCATATAGTTGTCGGAGTTCCACGTGCGCCGCGGTTGGGAGGTTCCTGAGGTCAGCGGCTTTCATGGTGTCGTCCTTTCTTGCCTTCCTCGTGCCCTGGGGTTCGAGCGATATGAGAGCGTGGTCTGACAGCGTGAGCCTCCACAATTTCCGGGGCTCGTAGGCATACATGTGGCTGACTGGGCAGGCGCACATGTCGATTTGGGATTCACTATCCTTGTCGATTCTAGTGGGGCCATGCATGTGAATGGCCGCCGAGCCGGAACTGGTCCGGATGTCCCTCAAGAGGGCGGCTGCCTCTACCTCTCCGTCTCTTGGGTGCTGCAGCTGTAGGTTGACATCTCCTCCCCAGTAAGTGTCGAACGGCTCCCACTGCTCAACCGCTGTAGCAACGTCGACAAGGGTCTCCCCCTTCCTGTTAGGGGAGGTATATTGACACAAGGCGAACTCTCCTTTCGCCCTGTTGAGCAATAGCGGCGACTGCGCAGCCTGGGACCATGTCTTGCTGTTCCAGGAGGGGGGTCCCATACGGGAGGAAGATACTCACTCCTCCAGCAAGGAAGCCGGGGGAGGCCACCACTGCTCTCGCTGGAAACATGGTCTTCCACACCTCGGTTTCATGTTCGGACCAGTGAGTCTCTTGAATGAGGGCAACCCTGTTATTCATCGTGACCTGTGTCAGTAGGGCGTGTTTGACCTGGTTCTTACTGGCAGCGCAGCTTCTGAGGTATCTCACGTTCCAGCAGCAAAATCTGGGGAGGCAGTTCCGGGGGGTGGCGTTGAGAGCGTGTATTACATCGTCAAGTGTGAGGTTACCACACATGTTTTACCATGTGGGTTGTGACCAGGGGTCTTAGTGCAACAGAGACCAGAGGCTTCTTGGTCCGCGGATCTTGCGTTGACACCTGGCTTCAAGTGCTTCGTTGAGCGCGCGCCGCGCCTGGTCCCAGGCACGCGCGCGGATTCCCGGCACTCGTAAGTGCCGGGGAGGGGACCCCAACGCTTTGTGGGAAGTATTGGGGTCCCTGGTCGAGTCTAGGGGCGTGTCGGCTCAGGAAGAAGGGCCTCCTCGCGTCTCAGCTGTTCTGCGATGTCGTCTGGGAATGGGTGGTTTCTGAGCTGTGCCCAGGGGCATTGTCTTCCGGCGCATGCTCGCGACGTTGCCCATGCCCTTGCTATTTGGGCGCCTGTCGGGGCAGGGGAGCAGGCCATCGCCCGCTGCCCGCCTGCGCTCCAGGCCCGCATCGCTGTGACTAGTCTGCGATGTAGGCAGCGAGGGTCGAAGTGCATGCCCACCGCGTCATAGAGCGCCCTGTCGCTCACTCCGAGTCCACGGTAGTATCCTGCCAAGCCTATGGCTCTAGCTCTTTCGTCGGCACCGGGGGGTCTGAGTCCGTGGGTTCTTCCTTCTTTGACAAGCCACCTCCCCCACGCCTTGACCTTGTCCTCAGCGGCCGGGCTCTCCCTTTCTTTACCAGACATGACCAGCCCGAGGCCTTCTGCGCATCCTGGAAAGCGTCGTTCTGCCCCACACTCGCCGAGTATCTGCCTAGCCCCTTGCTTCAGATCTGTTGGATTCCGAAGAAACCACCTATGGCTACTGTCTTCGTTGTATAGAAGGCAGAGAAGGTGGGTCTGGTAGCTACTGGGTAGTATGGCGTCGGGGTCCTCTTGGGCTACTCTAGATTGCGTCCATGTGGGGATTCGTCCGTCGGGTCTGTATGCCCATCTGGGCTCCCACGGGCTGGGGAGTCGGTGGCATGTTATCGTGCTGGAGGGAGGGGGGAAGTTTGCCACTCACAGCCTCTCCCTTGGGCTGGCCACGTGATCCCCTGCATTCATTTTGACCGCCCATTCTGGGCTCAGTTCACCCATGGCAGTCCTCATAGCATCCCGGTCTACAAGCTGCATGGAGGCAACGTTTTCCACCACGACGAGTATGTTAACGTCTGGTCTCCTTTTGTTTGCGAGGTACCAAGCTGTTGGGATGGGGAAGAAGTGATAGGACTGTGTTCCTGCCATTCCATCCCTGCCAGCATGCGTGCCAGCTGCAGACAGGTTGTTGCACGGGGGCCCTGCCACTATTAGGAGGGCACTTCCTTGCTCGAGCGGGTCCAGGTGCTTCTCCCAAGGGGACCTGTTGTCGTGGGGGTCTTTCCGCCTGAACAGGTCCCAGACGTCCTCAGCTATTTGTCTATGCTGGGGGCCTCCGTCTTGGGGGTCTGGTGCATTGGCCCATCTGCGCGCCACCGCCTCTGCTGCCGTCCTGTTGTGTTCCACGAACACGAATGTTCGGAATGTGTTAACTGCGTCTAGTTTCCGAGCTAGGTCACCTACCGCGAGTCTGGCAATGCCCCAGCCGTCGAATAGCGACACCAGATGCACGGGGGGAGCTTTCGCCCGCGTGGGGGGGCTGCGCTGCACGTCCGCCCCCATCTGTCCTCTGCTCCTTCTGTGTGAAGTCCCGTTCCGTCACTTCCTGGACGTGTAGCCTGCCCGTGATGTCGTCGGCTGCTTGATCAGGTTCTAGACGGATGGTGCCTTGCTCATGCAGGGACTGAAGTGCCTCTCGGATGGTACTGTTGTCCAGTCCAGCTACCTGATAGGAGGCAAGTGCCTGATTGGGGGGGGCCATCGGGGCGAGCCCGGTTTCGCTGCCCCTGCGCTGCGACCATACCTGTTGGAGAACATCAATCGGTTGGGGAGCTGCGGTAGGTCCACGGGGGATGTGGGGGCTGATTCTCGGTCTCGCCCTCTCCCCCCGCCCCCCCGTTCGGGGGGGGCGGAGGGGGGCTATGGCAATCCTTGGTGGACGTTCAGGCCGCCAGTTCCAAGCGTTCCCGAAAGGACGGTGCGCCAAGGAGGGCGACGACATCCTGAACATCATCGCTCCTCCCTACTTCCCCCCCGGCGAGGACCGTCATTAGGCCTCGCCTGCGAGGACCGTCAATAGGCCTCACACCCCGCGCAACTTCCATCAATGGGGTTGGGTGGGTCCCCACTCCCATTATTTCAACTTTTCATGAGGGCGTCAATTGCCACCGGAGGGGGCCGAGGACCTCCATGCAGCCCCTCGGCCAACGAAGACGGCTGCAGGAAGGGGTCCAAACGCACCTCCACCTTCCAGCGCCAATGAACCAATAAACCAGTAAACCAATTCCTCATATTCCTCGTTGGGGCCGTGAACGGGATTTATCCTCTGCCGGCTGACGGTGCCTGCCAATGCCAGTACACCATTTTACCTTCTGGCGTCATGCACCCGTCAGTACACCAATGCACCAAGGGTGATGGCCCGACCCGTGCCGCCGCGGTGTCACATGTGCCGCCGCGGTGTCACTCATGCGGTCGGGCCCGCTCCCCACCCATTAGCCGAGCTCTTCAAGGACGGGAATGCGAACAAAACAAATATAAAACAGTTGTTTACCTGTGATTTTTCACCTTGAGCCAAACAAATGCGGTCCTTGGCCTTTTTCTACTACGCCTTCTAACTTCCCCGGCCCCTGCCCCCCCTGGCAACCCTCGCCGGCCACATTGGGCCTTAGGGTTTCGGTGCGGGTTCTGTCTATGCTCGGGGGGCTGGGGCGGTCGCCTGCGTTGGCCCGTTCACTCGTGGCCCGCGGCGCGGGGCTCGCAGGAGACGGCGGAAGTAAAGTGTCGGTGATGTCTTCGCCCCGTTTTCAGGTGACCCTGCCAGGACCGCCGCCCGCAGCTCAGGGGCTCGAGACGTGTTCCGCGTACCTCCGCAAGACATGTGCCCACGCCTCCGCGCCCGTGCCCGATGGCGCGCAGCTTCTGCGGCAGCAAGAACCACGAGGGCGGCGACTGCGACCAGATCGAGGCCCCCGGCCCCCTGCGGCGGCGCCGGCCTGGTGACGCCCGGGGCCTGTTCAGCACCGCCCCCGCCACCGCAGCCCTGGGGCCCCCGGCAGAGTGCCGCACTGGCGGGTCACGCTACCGCCGCGGTTCACCGGAAGGTCGGGCAACCCGCCGTCGCTCCCGTTCCCGCTCCCGCCGGCGCCAGCGCTCCGCGGCGCGCGGTGCCCAGGAACGCCGCCAGAGCTCGCCGGCGCGCGTCCCGGAGCTCCCAATCCAGGGTCGCGACAGCTTCCCCCCGCAGCCACCAGCCATGGCCACCTTTGGGCCGCCGGGGCAGCAGAAACCCACTAACAACGCCGCGATCCTCGAACTCCTCAACTCCTTGCTCACGCCTGCGGCGGGGGTGTTGCCTCAGCCGCACGGGGCGCCGCCCGGAGTTCCACAGTTGCCCGTGGTCGCTGGCCCGGCTCCGTCGACATCAACGCCAGATCAGTTTCGGAGCTTGGTTGGAAAGCTCTCCGACGAGGACCTGCTGCAGCTATTCCACGGCGACGATGCCACGGCGCTCCGGCTCCAGAAAGCAGCCTACGGCAGAGTGTACGCCGGGCGATGGCTTGGTAGGGGAGGGGCGGCGGAAGGGTACCAAGCCAGCGGGGTACCAAGCCGGCGGCATCGTGGGAGGGCGGGAGGAGGAAGGGGGAAGGGCTCCCGGATACCAAGCCGGCAAGGTACCAAGCCAGCGCTGGCTTGGTAGGGGGTGGGCTGCGGGGGGTATCAAGCCGGCGGGGTACCAAGCCGGCGGCATCGCGGGAGCGCGGGAGGGAGGGGAGGGGCTCCCGGATACCAAGCCGGCGGGGTACCAAGCCGGCGCTGGCTTGGTAGCGGGGGCGGCGGGGGGAGGTACCAAGCCGGCGGGGTACCAAGCCGGCGGCATCGTGGGAGGGCGGGAGAGGGGGGGGGAAGGGCTCCCGGATACCAAGCCGGCGGGGTACCAAACCGGCGCTGGCTTGGTAGGGGGCGAGCTGCGGGGGGTACCAAGCCGGCGGGGTACCAAGCCGGCGGCATAGCGGGAGCGCGGGAGGAGGGGAATGGCTCCCGGATACCAAGCCTGCGGGGTACCAAGCCGGCGCTGGCTTGGTAGGGGGGAGCACCTGGGGGGCACCAAGCCGGCGGCCGCTGGCTTGGTAAGAGGAGACCCTGGGGAGGTACCAAGCCGGCGGGGTACCAAGCCGGCGGCCGCTGGCTGGTAGGGGGGAACCTGGGGCGGGTACCAAGCACTCGGGGGTACTAAGCCGGCGGCCGCTGGCTTGGTAGGTGGGGGGCCCTGGGGGGGTACCAAGCCGGCGGGGTACCAAGCCGGCGGCCGCTGGCTTGGTAGGGGGGAAACCCGGGGGGGATACCAGGCCGGCGGCCGCTGGCTTGATAGGGGGGAGCCCCTGCGGGGGTACCAAGCCGGCGGGGTACCAAGCCGGCGGCCGCTGGCTTGGTAGGGGAGAGCCCCTGGGGAAGGGGAGGGGTACCAAGCCGGCGGCCGCTGGCTTGGTAGGGAGGGCCCCTGGGGGGTACCAAGCCGGCGAGGTACCAAGCCGGCGGCCGCTGGCTTGGTAGGGGGGGCGCGCTTGGGGGGGTACGCAGCCGGCGGGGTACCAGGCCGGCGGCCGCTGGCTTGGTAGGGGTGAGCTCCTGGGGGGGCACCCAACCGGCAGCCGCTGGCTTGGTAGGGGGGAGCCCCTGGGGGGGGGGACCAAGCCGGCGGCCGCTGGCTTGGTAGGGGGGAGCCCCAGCCCCCTGCGGGGGTACCAAGCCGGCGGGGTACCAAGCCGGCGGCCGCTGGCTTGGTAGGGGGGAGCCCTTGGGGACGAGGGGGGTACCAAGCCGGCGGGGTACCAAGCCGGCGGCCGCTGGCTTGGCAGGGGGGATCCCATGTGGGGGTACCAAGCCTGCGAGGGTACGAAGCCGGCGGCCGCTGGCTGGTAATGGGGGCCCCGGGGGGGGTATCAAGCCGGCGGGGTACCACACAGGCATACCCTAACGGGCGGGTCGGGTCGGGCGATACGTTAAAGTATGATGAATCATCGAGCTGGCGCGTGCGTACCCTAACGCGCGGGTCGGGTCGATCGGGTGGGACAATAAAATATGATGCATAATCGAGTTGGCACGTGCGCACCCTGACGGGCGGGTCGGGTCGGGCGGGCAGGAAATTAAATTATGATGCCCCATCGAAATGGCACGTGCGTGCCCTAACGGGCGGGTCGGGTCGGGCGGGTGGGACATTAAAGTATGATGCATCATCGAGTTGGCACGTGCGTACCCTAACGGGCGGGTCGGGTCGGGCGAGAGACCCTAACGGGCGTGCGAGTCGGGCGGCGGGCGGGGCCCTAACGGGCGGGCGGCGAGTCGGGCGGGCGAGCGCCCGCGCGCTCCCTGAAGCACCACCGCACCACGCCACACATGCAACACCACCACGCCTCCTCATCCCCCTCATCCTCCTCCTCCTCCGCTTCCTCCTCCCCCCCCCGACCTCCTCATCCTTTCTTCCTCCTCCTCTTCCTCCTCCTCTTCCTCCTCCTCTTCCTCCTCCCCCCTCCTTAGCCTCCTCCGGGCCTATTGAGTACCGAGTGCTGTCTTCAAGATGGGGCCTGTTGAGTACTGGGCGCCCTCTTGGAGACGGAGCCTGTTGCGTACTGGGTGCTCTCTTGGAAGCGATTTTCTTTTTTAATGCAACTTCGCAGGGGCCTCTCTGATATCGGAAGCTGTGGAGTACTGGGTGCTCTCTTGGAGGCGGGGCCTGTTGAGTACCGAGTGATGTCTTGGAGACGGGGCCTGTTGAGTACTGGGTGCTCTCTTGGAGACGGGGCCTGTCGAGTACTGGGTGCTCTCTTGGAGCCGGGTTTATTTTTTAATACAACTTCGAAGGGGCCTCTCTGGTATCGGTGGCTGTGGAATACTGGGTGCACTCTTGGAGGCGGGGCCTGTTGAGTACCGAGTGCTGACTTGGAGATGGGGCCTGTTGAGTACTGGGCGTCCTCTTGGAGACGGAGCCTGTTGCGTACTGGGTGCTCTCTTGGAGGCGGACTTCTCGTTTAATACAACTTCGAAGGGGCAACTCTGGTATCGGAGGCTGTGGAGTACTGGGTGCTCTCTTGGAGGCGGGGCCTGTTGAGTACCGAGGGGCATGGGGGCCGGTGCTGTTGAGTACTCAACAGCACCGGCCCCCATGGGGCAGCGCATCTCCGAGGAAAGAGTTGCGAGGATGTCTCAGGCGAACGTGCCTGACCACCCCAGCTCAGGGCACCTCGGAACCCAGAGTTGCGAGGATGTCTCAGGCTAAGGTGGCTGGACTACCATGGGCAGCAGGGTGCCTCGAAGGTCAGGGTCGCGAGGATGTCAAAGGCGATAGATTTAGGAAATTATATATATATATAGATATATACGTACATCGACAATTCTATAGACACTAATTATATAGATTGATAAACATATAGATATGAAATTATATAGATAGAGCGATAGATGGATATATAGAAATATAGATAGCTATATCGATATATACTTCGATATATAGTTAGATGCACAATTATAAATGCAATTATATAGATTGATCGATATACAGATCATGATTAATACATACACATACATAGGTATATTTGTAATTCGACAGATACATACATATATATAGGGAGAGATATATAGATAGATAAATCGATATATATATATATATCGATACATATATATATACGTAAGCATATATGTAGATAATTAGATCTATACTGGTATCGGAATGTATAGATAGATATATCGATCGATAGATAGATATATCGACATAATATAAATTGATAATATGGTGGATATAACGATATATATATATAATTCGAAAGATATATATGTATATACAGATAGTTCGATATATATATAGATAGATAGATAGATATATAGATTTATACATATATATATATAGATAGTTATATAGATAGATATATAGATAGATAGATAGATATATATATATAGATAGATAGATAGATAATTAGATAACTAATTTGATATATATATATATATACACAAGAGCTGCACCCAACCTCCCAGCCCCCCCCCCCAGCCTCCCAATCCCCAGCCTCCCAGGTTCCCAAGCTTCCAGCACCCCACCCTCCCGGCCTCCCTGCTTCCCAGCCTCCCCCAAGCCAAACCTCCACAACCTTCAAGAGACCTCCAGGGCGCCTGAAGAACCGAGAGGGGCACCCGTGAGCACCCGAAGGCACCCGAAGGCACCCAGAGAGCACCCAGCGCCTTGAGGACCCCCGAAGGCACCCGAAGGCACCGAGGGGGGACGCGTAAGCACCCGAAGGGCACCCGTGAGCACCCGAAGGCACCCTGAGGGCACCCAGCACCCGGGTAGCACTTGCAGGGCACCCGAAGATACCAGAAAGACACTCGAGGGCGTTTCGAAAGCACCCGAAGGGCACCCACCACCCGCAGGGCACCCGCTGAATACCCGCAGGGCACTTGAAGGGCACCCACCACCCGCAGGGCACCCGAAGGGCACCCACCACCCGCAGGGCACCCGCAGGGCACCAGCAAGGCACCCGCAGGGCACACACAGGGCACCCACCACTCGCAGGGCACCCGAAGAACACCCACCACTTGCAGGGCACCCGCAGGCCACCCGAAGGGCATCCACCACCCGCAGGGCATCCCGCAGGGCACCCGAAGGCACCCGCAGGGCACCCACCACCCGCAGGGCACCCGCAGGGCACCCACCACCCGCAGGGCACCCGCAGCGCACCCGAAGGGCACCCGAAGGGCACCCACCACCCGCAGGGCACCCGCAGGGCACCCGAAGGGCACCCACCACCCGCAGGGCACCCGAAGGGCACCCACCACCCGCAAGGCACCCGAAGGGCACCACCACCCGCAGGGTCCACCACCCGCACACCGGGCACCCACCACCCGCAGGGCACCCGAAAGGCACCCGAAGGGCACCCACCACCCGCAGGGCACCCGAAGGGCACCCACCACCCGCAAGGCACCCGAAGGGCATCCACCACTCGCAGGGCACCCGAAGGGCACCCGGAGGGCATCCACCACCCGCAGGGCACCCGAAGGGCACCCACCACCCGCAGGGTACCCGAAACGCACCCGAAGGACACCCACCACCCGCAGGGCACCCGCAGGCCACCCGAAGGGCACCCGAAGGGCAAGGCACCACACCCACCCGCAGGCATCGCACCGCAGGGCACCCGAAGGGCACCCACCACCCGCAAGGCACCCAAAGGACCCACCACCCGCAGGGCACCCGCAGCGCACCCGCAGCGCACCCGAAGGGCACCCACCACCCGCAGGGCACCCGAAGGGCACCCAGCGCCCGCAGGGCACCCGCAGGGCACCCGAAGGGCGCCCACGACCCGCAGGGCACCCGAAGGGCCCCACCACCCGCAGGGCACCCGCAGGGCACCCGCAGGGCATCCAGCGCACCCACCATCCGCAGGGCACCCGAAGGGCACCCACCATCCGCAGGGCACCCGTAGGGCACCCGGAGGGCACTCGAAGGGCACCCACCACCCGCAGGGCACCCGAAGGGCACCCACCACCCGCAGGGCACCCGAAGGGCACCACCCTGTTTGAAAATCTCCTCTTCCCCACCCTCCTCCTCCGCCCCTGTCGTCCTCCCCCGTCTCCTCTTCCTCCCTCTCCTCTTCCTCTTCCTCCTCCTCCTCCTCCTCCTCCTCCTCCTCCTCCTCTTCCTCCGCCTCCTTTTCAAGTGAGGCTTTCGCTCTGAGCACCCCATGCCACGCGAATGTACCCGAAAGCACCCGCAGCGCACCCGAAGACGGCGAACCGCACACGCTGTGATACTAGCATGCATCCGCGTTGTTTCTTCGGGCGCCGAAGGCTCGTCGGACCACCACAAGGCTCCCGCAGGAACCCGGAGAGCACACGAGGGAACCCGAAGAGCACGCCAAAGCACCCAAACGGCGCCCGAAGGGCACCGGAAGCACTTAAAGAGTGCTTTCCGGGCGCCATACCTGACCAGGCGGGAACCTTCACGGAGCCCGAAATGCACGACGAAGGGGGCGCGAAAGCGCGCGAAAAGCGCTCCAAAGAACACGAAGGCGCCCCCAGGGCATCGCGACGCACCCTAGGCACACCGGAATGCACTCGAAACGCCCGACGGGCACCCGCGAAGCACCCCGAGGGCACCCAGAAGGCGCCCCACAAGCACCCGAAGGCGCCCAGAGCTTGCGTGCCAGGCACGCGACCTCACTGGACGGGAAACTGAAAGCCACTCACAGCCAACGGCGAATGGCACGCGAAGGAGTCCGAAAAGCATGCGACCATACACGAAGGCACCCGCAGGGCACCCGAAGGGCACCCACCACCCGCAAAGCACCTGCATGGCACCCGAAGAGAACCCATCACCCGCAGGGCACCCGAAGGGTACGCACCACCCGCAGGGCACCCGCAGAACACCCGCAGGGCACCCGAAGGGCACCCACCACCCGCAGGGCACCCGCAACGCACCCGCAGGGCACCCGAAGGGCGCCCACGACCCGCAGGGCACCCGCAAAACACCCGCAGGGCACCCGAAGGGCACCCACCACCCGCAGGGCACCCGCAAGGCACCCGCAGGGCACCCGAAGGGCACCCACCACCCGCAGGGGACCCGAAGGGAACCCACCACCCGCAGAGCACCCGCACGGCACCCACAGGGCACCCTCGCAGGGCACCCGAAGGGCACCCACCACCCGCAGGGCACCCGAAGGGCACCCGAAGGGCACCCACCACCCGCATGGCACCCGCAGGGCACCCGAAGGGCAGCCACCATCCGCAGGGCACCCGAAAGGCACCCACCACCCGCAAGGCACCCGCAGGGCACCAGCAGGGCACCCGAAGGGCATCCACCACCCGCAGGGCATCCGAAGAGTACCCACCACCCGCAGGGCACCCGCAGAGCACCCACAGGGCCCCCGAAGGGCACCCACCACTCGCAGGGAACCCGAAGGGCACCCACCACCCGCAGGGCACCCGCAGATCACCCGAAGGGCACTCACCACCCGCAGGGCACGCGCCGGGCACCCACCACCCGCAGGGCACCCACCACCCGCAGGGCACCCGCATGGCACCCGCAGGGCACCCACCACCCGCAGGGCACCCGAAGGGCGCCCACCACCCGCAGGGCACCCGCAGGACAGCCGCAGAGCACCCGCAGGGCACCCGAACGACGCCCACCACCCGCAGGGCACCCGCAAGGCACCCGCAAGGAACCCGCCCAGCATTCCCCCCAAACCGGCACCCCCAGATGAGCCCCACGAAGGCACCAGCTGGGCAAACGAAGGGCACCCACCACCCGCAGGGCACCCGCAGAGCACCCGCAGGGCACCCGAAGGGCACCCACCACCCGCATGGCACCCGAAGGGCACGCACCACCCGCAGGCCACCCGCAGGGCACCCGCAGAGCACCCGCAGGGCACCCCCGAAGGGAACCCACCACCCGCAGGGCACCCGAAGGGCACCCGCAGGGCACCCGCAGGGCACCCGCAGAGCACCCACAGGGCACCCGAAGGGCACCCACCACTCGCAGGGCACCAAAAGGGCAACCACCACCCGCAGGGCACCCGAAGGGCACCCACCACCCGCAGGGCACCCGCAGGGCACCCGCAGGCAGCCGCAGGACACCCGAAGGGCACCACCACCCGCAGGGCACCCGAAGGGCACCACCACCCGCAGGGCACCCGAAGGGCACCCACCACCCGCAGGGCACCCGCAGGACACCCACAGGGCACCCGAAGGCCACCCACCACTGGCAGGGCACCCGAAGGGCACCCACCACCCGCAGGACACCCGCAGGGGACCCACCACCCGCAGGGCACCCACCACCCGCAGGGCACCCGAAGGGCGCCCACCACCCGCAGGGCACCCGCAGGGCACCCGGAGGGCATCCACCACCCGCAGGGCACCCCCGAAGGGCACCCACCACCCGCAGGGCACCCGGAGGGCACCCGAAGAACACCCACCACCCGCAGGGCACCCGAAGGGCACCACCCTGTTTGAAAATCTCCTCTTCCCCACCCTTCTCCTCCTCCGCTTCCTCGTCCTCCTTCGTCTCCTTTTCCTCCCTCTCCTCTTCCTCCTCCTCCTCCTCCTCTTCCTCCGCCTCGTGTCAAGGCGAGGCTTTCGCTCTGAGCACCCCATGCCACGTGAATTTACCCGAAAGCACCCGCAGGGCACCCGAGGGAAGGCGAACCGCACACGCTGTCATACTAGCATGTATGCATCCGCGTTGTTTCTTCGAGCACCGAAGGCTCGTCGGACCACCGCAAGGCTCCCGCAGGAATCCGAAGAACACACGAGGGAACCCGAAGAGCACGCCAAGGCACCCAAACGGCGCCCGAAGGGCCCCAGAAACACTTAAAGAGTGCTCGCCGGGCGCCATACCTGACCAGGCGGGAACCTCCACGGAGCCCGAAATGCACGACGAAGGGGGCGCGAAAGCGCGCGAAAAACGCTCCAAAGAACACGAAGGCGACCGCAGGGCATCGCAACGCACCCTAGGCACACCGGAATGCATTCGAAACGCCCGACGGGCACCCGCGAAGCACCCGAAGGCACCCGGAAGGCGCCCGACAAGCACCCGAAGGCGCCCAGAACTTGCGCGCCAGGCGCGCGACGCAGGGCGCCCGAAGGGCACCCACCACCCGCAGGGGCACCCGAAGGGCACCCACCACCCGCAGGGCACCCGAAAGGCACCCACCACCCGCAGAGCGCCCGCAGGACACCCGGAGGGCATCCACCACCCGCAGGGCACCCGAAGGGCACCCACCACCCGCAGGGCATCCGAAAGGCACCCGAAGGGCACCCGAAGGACACCCACCACCCGCATGGCACCCGCAGGGCACCCGAATGGCACCCACCACCCGCAGGGCACCCAAAGAGCACCCACCACCCGCAGGGCACCCGCAGCGCACCCGCAGCGCACCCGAAGGGCACCCGAAGGGCACCCACCACCCGCAGGGCACCCGAAGGGCACCCACCGCCCGCAGGGCACCCGCAGGGCACCCGAAGGGCGCCCACCACCCGCAGGGCACCCGAAGGGAACCCACCACCCGCAGGGCACCCGCAGGGCACCCGCCGGGTACCCGCAGGGCACCCGCAGGGCACCCAGCGCACCCACCACCCGCAGGGCACCCGAAGGGCACCCACCACCCGCCACGCGCAGGGCACCCGCAGGGTCCCCGAAGGGCGCCCACCACGCGCAGGGCACCCGAAGGGCACCCACCACCCGCAGGGCACCCACAGGGCACCCGAAGGACCCCCGAAGGGCACCCACCACGCGCAGGGCACCCGAAAGGCACCCACCACCCGCAGAGCGCCCGCAGGACACCCGAAGAGCACCCACCACCCGCAGGGCACCCGCAGGGCACCCGCAGAGCACCCGCAGGGCACCCGCAGGGCACCCACCACCCGCAGGGCACCCGCAGGGCACCCACCACCCGCAGGGCACCCGCAAGGCAGCCGCAGGGCACCCGCAGGGCACCCGCAGGGCACCCGAAGGACGCCCACCACCCGCAGGGCACCCGCAGGGCACCCGCAAGGCACCCGCCCAGCATTCCCCCCAAACCGGCACCCCCAGATGAGCTCCACGAAGGCACCAGCACGGCAAACGAAGGGCACCCACCACCCGTAGGGCACCCGCAGAGCACCCGCAGGGCACCCACCACCCGCAGAGCACCCGAAGGGCACCCACCACCCGCAGGGCACCCGCAAAGCACCCCCGAAGGGCGGGAACAGCGCTTCGGGTGCCTTAGGGTGCACCGCGGGGGCATTGCACGTGCCTTCGGGCGTATGTCGGGCTCTTTTCTGGGTGCCGATCGAAAGATTTCGTGCGCTGCAATGAGTTTCGTTTGTTTTTTGGTGCCTGTCGGGTGCTTTCAGGTGCCCTTTCGGGTGCCTCTCCGGTGTTGCGGGCGCGGTCTGGAGTTGCTGGGGCCCGCTCAGGCCGCGCCCCCCCTGCCTCTCGCGGCCGCGCCGAGCAGGTTGCCCTGGCCGAGCGGGCTGCAGTCTGCCTTCCCGCCCCCGCCCTAGCGGCCGCAGCTAGGCGCGCCGCCCGCGTTGGAGGCCGCGCTGCCGTGCTTGCCCCGCCCCTTGCCGCCGCCACCTCTTCGGCGGCGCGCGGGGGGGGAGCCGAGCGCGTCGGCGGCCCTCGAAGGAAACAGGACCCCCCCTCCCTCAGGAATCGCTCCTCTGAAGCCTCCTGCCAGGCATCCGCTGTCTCCGCAGATGGCCCCCCTGCCTCCTTCGAAGGCCGCCCTCCGGGCCGCCCCCGGCCGCGCGCCGCCGACCTCGGCCGCGGGCCAGGTCTTGCTCCTTCCGCCCCGAGCAGCTGTAGCAAGCCTGCGCCGTCAGCTTCAGGCCGCTGTTTTCCTGCAAGAGCTTCGCGTTCTTCTCGTGGAGAGCCTGCGAGGGCTCTGCGCCCGCAAGCGCCCGCGGGCCGAACTCGGAAAGCCCCGCGCGAACACCTCCGAACACACCGTGGGCGGGCGTTCGAGGAGCACCGCGGGGCCCTCCCCTGGCGCGAGGGCGATTGCGCGCGAGCGCTCCCCGACGCCGAGATCTTCGCGCGGAGCGCCACCTGCTCCTGCAGGGCCAACTCCTTCTTGCCAGGGTAGTCCACGCCGTCCACGTGCGGGCCGCCGTGGTACATCGTGCGCCAGTAGCTCAGCTGCCCCCTGAGCGCCCCCCCTTCGCCCTGCAGGCGGGCTACCTCCGTCGTCGGGCCCGCGCACCTGGCAGACCAAGCGCGGTTCGCGGTGCGGCCCGGCGCCCCCGCGCGAGGAAGTCTGCACTTTCTCCCGCAGGCGCGCTCAGTGGCCGTCAACCCCGTGAACCGACCTCGTCTCCACCTTGCTGCAGGCCGCGTCTGCGTCGGCCGCCTCCTGGCGCGCCTGCGCCAGCTCCGCGCGCACCGTCGCGAGCTCCTGGTCGCGCGCGCCCAACGCCGCGGCCGCGGCGGCGGCTTTCCGGCGCGCTTGCGCCAGCTCCTCCCGCAGCCTGCCAACACCGGCGCCGCGCTCGCCCCCCGCGACCCCCGGCGCCGCCGCCGGGGGCGCCGCCGCCACCCGCGGCGCCGCCGCCCTCGGCGCCCCCGCGGCTGCGCGCGGCGGGGCCTGCTGGACCGCCGCCGCGGGCGCGGCCGCGCTCGCGGCCCCGCTCTCGCGAGTCGACCCACCGTCCGGCGCCGAGCTCTTCGGGGAGCGCGAGCGTGAGCGAGGCTTGCCGCCCTCGCTCGCCGGCGCCGCTGCCGCCCGCCGCGCCGGAGTGGCCGCCGGCGGCCTGGCGCCCCTGTCCCGCTTCGCCGTGACCGTGGCGCCGTCCTTCAGGGTGTCGCCGAGCGGCTGGTCGAGAGGCAGCGGCTCGCCCCGCGCGCGCCCCTCCGGGGATCTGCATCCCAAGATGCTACATGCTAGCCACAACGCCGGCACGGACGATAAGTATGAATTCTCCCAGGCACACAGGCACTGGGTGCTCACAACCACCGTGGTTCACGCACGCGCTGCAGTAAACAAAAAGCTGTGGTCTACACAAGCGTTGTCGTGCACGCGGGAGCTGTGGTGCGCGTAAACACGGCGGTGTACACAGGCGCTGTGGTGCACGCGGCTGCTGTGGTGTGCACGCGCCGTGGTATGCACAGGAAGTGCTAGCATGTAGTTGGGGCGAGAACAAATCGCCAGCCTCGTTCTGGTAGTTGGCCGCCGTGAAGGTCCAGCCCAGCTTGGCCTTGATCGCGGCGAGGAGGTCCGCCCCGCTGGCCGCCGAGTCAACCTCGATCACGTCGGACTTCGAGTGGCCGTTCACGGCCAACAACTTCAGCATCACCATGGCGACGGCCGTGCAAAGCTGAAAGCCCCCAGCGCTTGAAGCCGAGAATCTTGACCATTACCTTCCACCTACAATACCCCTCTGCCCTCTCTTCCTTCCCTCTCTTCCTCCTCTGACTCCTACCGCATTCGCGCGCATGTCGTCATCCCCTCCTCCTCCTCTTCCTCCTCCTCCTCCTCCTCCTCCACCTCCTCCTCCTCCTCCGCTGCCGTGGCGTCCTGCCACTGCTCATCGACCTCCTCATCCACCTCCTCGTGATCATCCTGATTCCCTCCTCGCCCTTGCATTCCTGATCCTCCTCCGCGTCATCGTTCCTCTCACGATGGGGTTCCAACCTCAAGGATCGAGTTTCGAGGTTACCGATCCTGCGGGAATATCCGCGCCAGGATGGGAGCCTCTTGGGGACTCTTTGATGGCCTGTTGGGAGCGTCTCTGGCTGTCTTGGGGCGTTTTGGGAGTCCCTGGGGGGGCGCCCCCGGGGCTTCTCGAAGGCTCTTGAGGTTACAAGGTGCCGCCTCGGGAGCCACTTGTGCCGTCGTGGAACGATCGTGGAGGCTTCTTCGGAACCCCTGGACGTTTTCTGGGCTCGTGTTTATGTCTTCGGGTCGAACTTGAACCCCTTCCAGGGTGTATTCGGAGCCTTTCTGGAGGCTGTCATGGCGTCTCGAGGCGGGTCTTGAGGCGCACCCCCACTCCTGCGGCCCAAATGCACCAGCCAAGTGCGGAACATCGGTAAAATCATTCAACACATGTCCCCGCCGTTTCAGCGCCCCCGAAACACTTCCAAGGCGGTTGTTCCACTGCATGCTTCTACACTTCCCTGATCAAGGCAACTCGCCTGGCGATCGTTACTGGATGGGCTGGTGGGGGCACGCGAAGCTTCAAGAATTGCATCTCTCTCTCTCTCTCTCTCCCTCTCCCTCTCCCTCTCTCTCTCTCTCTATCTCTGCGTGTGTATATATATATATATATATATATATATGTTTACATATGTACATATATATATATATATATATATGTGCATGCATACATATCTATACATATATTTGTGTGTATGTGTATATGTAGGCATACATGTATACATAAGTATACGTTCATTCGCCACCGTGCCTCTGGGCACGGAGTGGGCGTGTCCTCAGGTCCTCTGCCTCATCCCCTGGGCCTCAGTCCTCAGTCCTGAGGAGTCTTTTAGGGAACCAGACCCCAAATTGCCAAATCTCCTGGGGCTCCCGGCCGTTCCCCTGGGGTCCCCGGCAACTTGTCGCGTGACTGGTTCGGGCCCAAGAGGGCCCCAAAACGGGCCAAGATAACCCCAAGAGGCGTCCAAGACGGCCCAAGAGGCCCCCGAGACGCCCAAAGATCGCTCCAAGACTCTCAAGATGAGCCTAAGACGGCCCAAGAAGCCGCCCAGACGCCCCAAGACGGCCCAAGAGGCGTCCAAGAGGGCCCCAAGACGTTCCAACAGGCCTCAGAAGAGCGGCCCAAGAGGTCCAAATCGACAATTTCCATTTGTTTTTGAAGGATGTTGGCCCTCCCGCCTTTTCGGCTCTCCGACGCTCCAAGACGGCCTAAGAGGCCCCCAAGACCGCCCCAAGACCCCCAAGACGGCCCAAGAGGGCCCCAAGACGGCCCAGGAGGCGCCCAAGACGGCCCAAGAGGCCCCCAAGACGGCCCCAGGAGAGGGCCCAGAGGGGGACCACAGACCGAAAGCTCGAGCCTTCCGCCCCAAGAGGCCGCCAGGAGACCCCAAGAGGCCCCGAAGAGGCCCCAAGGGGCCGCCAAGACGCCCCCAAAGAGGCTCCCAAGAGGCCCAAAAGAGGCCCCAAGAAGCTCCAAAACAGCCCCCAAGATGCCTCAAAACTGCCTCCAAGAGGCCCCCGAGAGGCCAACCACGAGATCTCAACCAACATCCATGAGGCCTCTGACCCACCACCCAAGCACGATGGCGGGAAGGGCCGAAGGCCAGTAGGATACGAAGCCGGGAGGTACCAAGCCGGCGGCTGCTGGCTTGGTAGGGGGGAGCCCCCGGGGAGGTACCAAGCCGGCAGAGTACCAAGCCGGCGGCCGCTGGCTTGGTAGGGAGGAGCCCTCTGGGCGTACCAAGCCGGCGGGGTACCAAGCCGGCGGCCGCTGGCTTGGTAGGGAGGAGGCCCTGGAGAGATACCAAGCCGGCGGGGTACCACGCCGGCGGCCGCTGGCTTGGTAGGGGGAGCCCCCGGGGGGGTACCAAGCCGGCGGGGTACCAAGCCGGCGGCCGTTGGCTTGGTAGGCAGGCGCCCCCGGGGGGGTACCAAGCCGGCGGGGTACCAAGCCGGCGGCCGCTGGCTTGGTAGTAAGGAGGCCCTGGAGGGATACCAAGCTGGCGGGGTACCAAAGCCGGCGGCCGCTGGCTTGGTAGGGAGGAAGCCCCCGGTGGGGTACAGGGCCGGCGGGGTCCAAGCCCCGGCGGCCGCTGGCTTGGTAGGGAGGAGGCCCTGTGGGGTACCAAGCCGGCGGGGACCCAGACCAAGCCGGCGGCCACCCGGCCCGCTGGCTGGTAGGTGACCGAGGCCCCCAGGGGGTACCCAAGCCAGCGGGGTACCAAGCCGGCGGCCGCTGGCTTGGTAGGGAGGAGCCCCCGGGGGGGTACCAAGCCGGCGGGGTACCAAGCCGGCGGCCGCTGGCTTGGCAGGGAGGAGGCCATGGAGAGGTACCAAGCCGGCGGGGTACCAAGCCGGCGGCCGCTGGCTTGGTAGGGAGGAGGCCCTGGAGAGGTACCAAGCCGGCGGGGTACCAAGCCGGCGGCCGCTGGCTTGGTAGGGAGGAGGCCCTGGAGGGGTAACCAGCCGGGGTAACCAAGCCGGGGGGGTACCAAGCCGGCGGCCGCTGGCTTGGTAGGGAGGAGGCCCTGGAGGGGTACCAAGCCGGCGGGGTACCAAGCCGGCGGCCGCTGGCTTGGTAGGCAGGCGCCCCCCGGGGGGTACCAAGCCGGCGGGGTACCAAGCCGGCGGCCGCGAGGCCCTGGAGGGGTACCAAGCCGGCGGGGTACCAAGCCGGCGGCCGCTGGCTTGGTAGGGAGGAGGCCCTGGAGGGGTATCAAGCCGGCGGGGTACCAAGCCGGCGGCCGCTGGCTTGGTAGGGAGGAGGCCCTGGAGGGGTACCAACCGGCGGGGTACCAAGCCGGCGGCCACTGGCTTGGTAGGGAGGAGCCCCCAGGGGTGTACCAAGCGGGCGGGGTACCAAGCCGGCCGGCCGCTGGCTGGTAGGGAGGAGCCCCCGGGGGGGTACCAAGCCGGCGGGGTACCAAGCCGGCGGCCGCTGGCTTGGCAGGGAGGAGGCCCTGGAGGGGTACCAAGCCGGCCTCTGACCCACCACCCAGGCACGATGGCGGGAAGGGCCGAAGGCCAGTAGCATACGAAGCTGGGGGGGTACCAAGCCGGCGGCCGCTGGCTTGGTAGGGGGGAGCCCCCGGGGGGGTACCAAGCCGGCGGTGTGCCAAGCCGGCGGCCGCTGGCTTGGTAGGGAGGAGGCCCTGGAGGGGTACCAAGCCGGCGGGGTACCAAGCCGGCGGCCGCTGGCTTGGTAGGGAGGCGCTTCTTGGTGGGGTACCAGCCGGCGGGGTACCAGCCGGCGGGCGCTGGCTTGATAGGAGGAGGCCCTGGCTGGGTACAAAGCCGGCGGGGTATACCAGCCGGCGCCGCGGCTGGTAGGCGCGGAGCCCCCGGGGGGGTACCAAGCCGGCGGGGTACCAATCCGGCGGCCGCTGCTTGGCACGGAGGAAGGCCATGGAGGGGTACCAAGCTGGCGGGTTAGGCGGGTTCCCAGGCGGGCCCCTGGCTGGGGGGGGGGGGGTAGGAGGAGGCCCTGGATGGGTGTAGGAGGTCGGGGTACAAGCCGGCGGCGGCTGGCCTTGGGTAAGGGGTAGCCCCCGGGGGGGTACCAAGCCTGCGGGGTACCAAGCCGACGGCCGCCTGGCTTTGTAGGAGGAGGCCCTGTAGGGGTACCAAGCCGGCGGGGTACCAACCGGCGGCCGCTGGCTTGGCAGGGAGGAGGCCCTGGAGGGGTACCAAGCCGGCGGGGTACCAAGCCGGCGGCCGCTGGCTTGGTAGGGAGGAGGCCCTGGAGGGGTACCAAGCCGGCGGGGTACCAAGCCGGCGGCCGCTGGCTTGGTAGGGAGGAGCCCCAGGGGGGGTACCAAGCCGGCGGGGTACCAAGCCGGCGGCCGCTGGCTTGGCAGGGAGGAGGCCCTGGAGGGTACCAGCCGGCGGGTCCAGACCGGCGTCCGCTGGCTTGGTAGGGAGGAGGCCCTGGAAAAGGGTACCAAGCCGGTGGTCCAAGCCCGTCGGCCGCTGGCTTGGTAGGGAGGAAAAAAGAAAAAAACACACAGGGGGGGTACCAAGCCGGCGGGGTACCAAGCCGGCGGCCGCTGGCTTGGTATCTGGATGGGTTGGTTCGGCGCCAGAACGGGTACCAAGCCGGCGGCGGGCGTGCAGTATGATATTTTATACCGGACGGTAACATTGCTCTCTGGTGGCGTTCCCGCGCGGGCGGCTTCGGCTTTCAAAATTGGTAAATTTCGGCCGCGGGCGATTTTGTCGATGCCCGGGCACGGGCAGAGGGAGATCCCCTCGCAGTGCGGGCACGTGCCTTGGCGAGCAGGAGTGCGAACAAGGGTGACATCTGGAGCCGCATCCTGCATTTCCTTCAAACGTGCTGCCAGTTTGCCTGGTTGGCAGCGGTTGGTCACCAAGCTCGGCAAATATGTTTGCACCTCCCAAAGAACGTTTGCCAGCACAGTGTCGTCGACCTGTCCATAACCCTGCTCGGACAGGACGCATTTCAGGACAGGCAAGGCGAGGGTGGCATCGACGTGCGCCAACACGTCGCAGAAAGCCGTGGTGCACTGCACAGGCAAAGGCTCCAGAATCCGAGCAAGGGAGAAGTGCTCCCCTGGATCGCCGGCCATGGCGAAGCCGACGCGGTCGGAATATGCGAACAATGTCCGAGGGCGAAGCTGAGAGGACGACCTCGCATCCTTGAGCCTAATTGGGCCAGGACGGGGATGGCAAAGACGATGAGAGACACGATATTACAAATCAGAAGCTGATATTGCCACGACGTCCGGACCTGAGAAAAGAACGAGCGGGGTACGCAAGAAGACACAGACAATAAAAAACAATGCGCAGCATCGTGTTGGTTGCCGTGTTGTCCGCTTGACGTTGTGCCGGGACCTTCCGAAGAGGTTCAAGAATGATGGGAAAAAACGGAATCTGAGAACCCGGAGACGAAAGAATGGAAGGGGGGAGAGGCAGGAGTGAGGAGAAGTGGGCAGCAGGAGGGCGGGAGGCATTGCAGAGTGGAGCCTCGTAGCCCGTCTCGGGCGGCTCCTGGGAGTTTCTTGGGGCGGAGGTTGTTTTGGGCGCTTCGTTTTCCAACCTCCTTCTTGCCCCATCGGGGACGCCCCCCTCCCCCTCCGGGGTCTGGAGGAGGGCCGCGAGGCGTCAGAGGGTGGTCGTTGGCCCACGATGGCTCCCAGAGGGTCTCAAAGATGTCAAGATGGTCTCCAAGATGGCTCCATATTGTGCATGGTGGCTCAAGTTGGCTCCAAACATGCTCCGAGAGGCTCCTGGGCCGCTCCACGAGGAGCCAAAATGAATTGGGCCTCCCTAGGGCGCGAGGAGCCCAAATCATGCAAACAACAAAAGAAATCACATGAGTTTAGCCTTCTCGCGTTTTCGCTTCCGATGGCCTTCTGAGGCTTCTTGATGGCCCCAAGAGAACCCAACAGCCCCGCGAGGGCCCAAGACGGCTCCAAGATGACCCCAAGGGCCCCAGAGCGCCCAAGAGCGCTCCAAGAGAGCTCCAAGCGGCGACCTCGGGGGCTTAAGAGGGGCAGCGGTGAGGAGAGTTCTGGCCCAAGAGGGTTCCAAGATGGCTCCAGATGTTTCACGATGGCCTCCGACATGGCCATCGCGAAGCATCCGCCCCAGGGAGGAGGAAAATGTACAATTGGAGAAACAGATAACGTTTTCCCAACGTGCTCAAACGAATGCTGGAAATAGCCAATGGCCAAGCGCACGGTAGAAGTACACGGCCGATCAAAAGAGCGACCGGCCAGGGAAGGGCGGTATATGAGCCAGCCGAGCAAGGATTTAGTTGGAGAGCCAAAATTGCTGGCCGCCGGGCGGCCTGGTGCCGCTGCTGTGGGCGAGAACGCCTGCAGCAGCACGGGCGAATTGTGTGGCAGCTCTTGGCCGCCTGGTGGGGCCCCCACCCCGCGGGGTACGCGGCCCCTGCTCGTGGGGGGCAGCTGTGGACCTGGACTGTGCAGCCTGGCAGGCTAAGGAGCAACTATCTAGGGCCTCACCATAAGAGGTTTAGCGACTGGTGCCCTAGCTGCGGCTGCGGCATTCTCGGAGGCTGGGTCCTAACGCCTGGAGCGGCGTGGCTAGGCAAAGGCAGATACTGCGCCGCCCTATGATGAAGGCGCGGGGCAAAGGCTTAACATTGATGTGATGGCTGCGTATCTGGCTAACAGCGCTGCCACCTGATGCCCCGGGGGCATATTCTGGGGAGGCGGGAGAATCGAGGTAGGAGGGGGGGCCGCGCGTGCATCCCCGAATGGCTCCAACAACCAAATCTTCAAAATCGCAAACATCGGCAGCAAGGGAGGGAAGAAGACGGAGAGGGAAGGAAATGTAGGGAGGTGAAGGGGAGAGAGAGAGAGAGAGAGAGAGAGAGAGAGAGAGAGAGAGAGAGAGAGAGAGAGAGAGAGAGAGAGAGAGAGACAGAGACAGAGACAGAGACAGAGACAGAGACAGAGACAGAGAGACAGAGATAGGCATGCACCTAAAAGAGAAGCCGCCACCGCGACAAAGCTCCCGGAGGCTGGGCGCTGGGCGCACGCGGCGATTGAAACGTCCACCTGCCGATCTCCCATGGCGCCTTTACATTTAGCGCGGCTTCGGGGCCCACTCAGGAATGGCTGCCCCGCCCCGGACGCGACCAACGCTCCCGGCGGCTCCCCGGAGGCTCTCGACCCGTCTCCGATATCGATTGCTCCGCGGGCTCGTGTCTGTGGACCCCGGGGCCTGAATGGGCCCCATGGGCGCATTCAACCTTGCACGTCGGGGGCGACGACGACGACGACGACAGCCACGACGGCGGCAACGACGGCGACGACGACGACGATCACGGCGGCGGCGGCGGTGGCGGTGGCGACGGCGGGGACGGCGGCGGCGGCGACGAGGACGGCGACGACAACGACGGCGGCGGCGGCGGCCGCGACCGCAGGCCCGGGCCCGGAAACGTGTGAGAGGTATGCCGAAATGAGCGGCGGGCACGCAAGCAAACTGCGCCACTGGATCTTCGGTGGAGCTCCCCATTGGTCCATGAAACTTGTCAGGGCCATGCCGGCAAATTGCGCCACTGCATCTGAAGTAGATCTCCCCAGAGGCCCACGAAACGTGTGAGGGGCATGCCGACATGGGCGGCGGAGCCTCCCCATGGGGGGCCACGAAACGTGTGAGTAGCGTGGCGCGGACCCGTGAGGCTGCGTCTGGGGCCTCTGCGCGCTGCGTCGGGGGCCTCTGTGGGCAGCGGGAGGGGCACGAAACCGAACAAACAACATGGATGACCGATACTGTCCTCGCTCAGGCGGGGCCTCCCTGGATTGGCAATCGCCGGCCGACCCGCCCGACCCGCCCCGCCAGCCCCGCCGACCGACACGGCGCCCGCCCGCCGGTCGTCCGGCGATCCGGCGATCCGGCGATCCGGTGATCTGGTGATCCGGTGATCCGGTGATCCGGTGATCCGGTGATCCGGTGATCCGGTGATCCGGTGATCCGGTGATCCGGTGATCCGGTGATCCGGTGATCCGGTGATCCGGTGATCCGGCGATCCGGTGATCCGGTGATCCGGTGATCCGGTGATCCGGCGATCCGGTGATCCGGTGATCCGGTGATCCGCCGACCCGGAGATCCGGCGATCCGGCGATCCAGTGATCCGGTGATCCGGTGATCCGGTGATCCGGCGATCCGGCGATGCGGTGATCCGGTGATCCGGTGATCCGGTGATCCGGTGATCCGGTGATCCGGTGATCCGGCGATCCGGTGATCCGGCGATCCGGCGATCCGGCGATCCGGTGATCCGGTGATCCGGTGATCCGGTGATCCGGCGATCCCGCGATCCGGCGATCCGGTGATCCGGTGATCCGGTGATCCGGTGATCCGGTGATCCGGTGATCCGGTGATCCGGTGATGCCGTGATCCGATTTCCGGTGATCCGGTGATCCGGTGATCCGTTGTGATCCGGTGATCCGGATGATCCGGTGATCCGGCGATATCCGGCGATCCGGTGATCCGGTGATCCGGTGATCCGCGGGTGATGCCGTAGGTCGGTGGATCCGGGTGATTTTCCGGTGTCCGTGATCCGTTGATTCGGGCCATCCGGTTGGATCCCGGTGAATCCAGGGGTCCGGTGACCGGTGAATCCGTGAATCCGGCGATCCGGTGAATCCGGCGATCCGGTGATCCGGTGATATCCGGTAGATCCCGGTTTCCGCGGTGGATCCGAGGTCCGGTGATCCGTGCTCCCCGATCCCGGTGGATCCGGTGATCGTGCGCACCCCCCCCCCGCTTCCTTGTGAGGATTTGACCTCTTCTTATCATCAGCATCCTCATCATCATCCCCATCACCATCACCATTATCATCCTTGTCATCAACATCAACAGCACCAGCATCAGCATCAACATCAATATAATCAACATCACCATCACCATCATCACAAACATCACCATCCGTTCCTCATTCACCATATTGCTACGTCGGGCCCAAGTCGGCTCAAGACTGTTCGGGAATGCCGAGATCGCCTCAAGACTGCCAAGGAGGCTCCCAAGGCCCACGGGAGGAGGAGGCAGGAGGGACAGGGAGGAACGATCAGCCAGCGCAGGCATTGTGGGGATCCAGGTCGGCGACGAGCTCTACGTCATCAAGCTGAAGAGGATCACCCTGCTCCTTCTCCTCTTCCTCTTTCTCCCTTCTCCCTCCTCCTCCCTCCTCCGACTCCTTCCCCTCCGCGCTCAATTCTCCTCTTTATCCACATCCTATATCCCCGCTTCCCCCTCCCTCGCCCTCCCCCTCCAAACACCCCTCTTTTTCCCCCATCGGATTGTCGTTCTCCCACATTTTACCCTTCCCCACTCTCGAGGTCCAATGGCACTTGTCGCTTCGGATGACAGGGGGAAGTGGAAGAAAGTCGAGGGTTGGAGAAAAAGGCAGAAGTTGGGATCCACCCTACTTTTCAAACCACCATGAGTTCAAGAATCCCAAACCCCTACTTTCACCACCATGTCCGCGCTTCTGCGGGCTTGGGGATGAAGGAGGGCAGAATTCGCAGAGGAGGGCTGCGGAGAAGATCAGCACCATCGTCTACAGGAACATTAACGTGACGAATGGCTGGCCGCAGCTGGCGCAGTGCGCTGACAAGACGTGGGGCCACATCGTAGGCGACGCTGCCAAGGAGCTGAGCGAGACCTGTATGAAGGACACCAGGGGAAGGAGGAGGACGAGGAGAGCTGATCGAGCGGTTCCAGGGTGGAGGTGGGGAGGGAGGAGGAAGGAACAAGGAGGACGACGATCAAGAGGTCGACGCAGAGGCGAGCTCGAGGACGATGAATATGTCAGGCCTTCCTCCCTCTTCTGGGCCCGTGGCTATACACCCTTGTTCCCTCCCACTCCTGCAGCCCTTAGTCCTCCCATGGTCCACCGTCCTCATCCCTCGTGCAGTTCTAACTACCGTCTCCCATCGTCAATGTCATCACCCTCCTCCCCGCATGGCCCCGAAGAACGTCATGCAGAAGATTATCGAGGAGCCTACTGTTACCAAGGCGAACGTGAGCATGTACCGTAACAAAGTCGTGACCGAGCTGCGCAGTGGCTCCTAGGTGAGACCCTGGGCCTAAGAGGACGATCCAGAGGAATGCCAGCAGGAGGAGGGAGGAGGAAGACAAGTACAAGGAAGATAGCGCAGGATGGGGTTGGGAAGGACGGGCTCGGAGGAGGGTGGAGGGGAAGAAACACGTATAAGGATGATCAGGGGCACTGAATTTCAAAATCTACACGTTTGAAGCATCTCCCTGTGGTGCCGGGGTCGCTTGGGCATATCGGTGCCCACGCGACCCTGACATCGCCGAGCAACGAATGGTCTACATCGATCCGCACCCTTCTGCTCGCATCTGCTGCTGATCATGATGCTCCAGCCGCCCTTACTCCTGCAACCCTTGCCTTCCTGGGCCCCCAGCTGACGGAGTTTAGGTGCACATCTGCCATGTTTATCATCGTGCTCCCTTCCCAGACAAGGTGACGACGCATCGAGAAGAATACCTGCTACGTGTGGGCCGTGACATGGCCCAGGCCAAGATCGGGCATCCCCTCGATCTCCAGTCCTTTGATATATATATATATATATATATATATATATATGTGTGT
>CAUYUJ010014937.1:1101197-1105968 GCA_963575745.1 Prorocentrum cordatum
GCTTCGATCGACCACTGCGTTCGGAAGTGGACATTTTGGGGTGTGCGTGATGGTTGGGGCAAGGGGATTATACGTCGGGCTGAATCAAGCGCTCGCGCGGCTCGATCGCTGAGGATTTCCCAGCTGCGCTCGATCATAGCTGCGTTCGGAAGCGGTCTGGAGGTTCGGTGGCGGCGGGGTGATCATCGGGCGGGCGTGCGTTGGAGGGCGTCGGGGGTTCGGCGGCTGCGGATTGACGGGGGTTCGGCTTAAGGTGCGTTGGCGGGTGCGTCGACGGTGGAAAGACGCGGGTACGTTCCGGTCGTCGGGCCCACGTGGTGGTTTCATGTTTTTTCATGTTTTTTTCATGTTTTTTCATGTTTTTTCAATGTCAAGTTTTTTCATGTTGTATCATGTTGTTTCATGTTTTCTAATGTTTTTTTCATGTTTTTTCGCCGTCATGTTTTTTCATGTGTTTTCATGTTTTTTCATGTGTTTCATGTTGTGTCATGTTGTTTCATGTTTTTTCATGTTGTTTCATGTTGTTTCATGTTTTCATGTCTTTTCATGTTGTTTTCATGTTTTTTCATGTTTTTTCAGTGTCATGTTTTTTCATGTTTTTTTCATGTTTTTTCATGTTTCCATGTGTTTTCATGTTTTTTCATGTTTTTTCATGTTGTTTCATTGTCATGTTTTTTTCATGTTGTTTCACGTGTTTCATGTTTTTTCATGTTTTTTCATGTTTTTTCAATTTTCACGTTTGTTCATGTTTTTCATGTTTTTTCATGTGTTTCATGTGTTTTCATGTTTTCTTCATGTTTTTTTTCATGTTTTTTCAATGTTCATGTTTTTTCATGTTTTTTCATGTTTTCTCATGTGTTTCATGTTTTTTTCATGGTTGTTTCATGTTTTTTTCATGTTTTTTCATGATCATGTGTTTTCATGTTTTTTCATGTTTTTTCATGTGTTTCATGTTTTTTCATGTTTGTTTCATGTTTTTCATGTTTTTTCATGATCATGTGTTTTCATGGTTTTTCATGTTTTTTCATGTGTTTCATGTTTTTTCATGTTTGTTTCATGTTTTTTTATGTTTTTTCATGGTCATGTGTTTTCATGTTTTTTCATGTTTTTTCATGTGTTTCATGTTTTTTCATGGTTTCTTCATGTTTTTTCATGTGTTTTCCATTCCTGCGTTTCACGTTTGTTCATGTTTTTTTCATGTGTTTTCATGTTTTTTTCATGTTTTTTCAGTGTCATGTTTTTTCATGTTTTTTCATGTTTTTTCATGTTTCCATGTGTTTTCATGTTTTTTCATGTTTTTTCATGTTGTTTCATTGTCATGTTTTTTCATGTTGTTTCACGTGTTTCATGTTTTTTCGTGTTTTTTCATGTTTTTTCAATTTTCACGTTTGTTCATGTTTTTTCATGTTTTTTCATGTGTTTCATGTTTTTTCATGTTTTTTCCTTCGCGCGCGCGCGTGCCCCATCAGCTCCCCGCCCCCGCGTGGCCGCCCTGGCAGCACCACAGATCGTCCAAGGTCCCCGCACACACCGCCCCCAGCCCCCACGATTGCACCCCATCAACCCAACTGCCTGCGCCAGCCTTGCAATTACCACGCGACACACCAACCACCACCACCGCCAACACCTACAAGCACCATCACCACGTCGCCACCACCGCCACCACAACCACCACCGCACCCACCACCACCATCGTGCGACCCACCACCACCACGCGCACGTACGGTGGTACCATATATATATGTATGCACTGCCGCTTCGAACCAGCGCGGCCCGCGCATTTGGGCAACAGGTGATCCGCCGCGCCAGCTGGCGCGCCATGCCCCCGAAGCGCAAGAATGCTGACCAGAAGGCCTCCTGTCCAGAACTGCCCCGTTCGAGTCCGGATGGGTCCTCGATCACCCCCCATGTGCGCGCGTCGACTTCGGTGCGCGTGCAACTCGGGTTGCACGCGTGCCGAAGTCGACGCCCGATCGGGCGACGAAATCTATACATATACTGGTACCCTGGTCAGGCCCATTCTGGACCCAGGATATATGCAGTGTATATATACATATATAAATGGCACGCCATGTCCAGGGAATGCATAGATTTCGTCTCCCTGAGCTCGGGAGCTAGAGGACCCAGGAGGCGATGGGGATGCTTGCACCGCGCCCTATCGGAGGCGAAGGCGGCGGCGGCGGCGCCGAACAAGGACAAGCTGAAGCGGGCCAGGGAGGCGAACACTGAGCACGAAAATGCGCTGCAGCGTTTACGGCGCCCTGTGCTTCAATGACTTATGAACAGGTGGGAAGGAGGAATAGGTGGGAACATGTGGGAAGGAAAGGAGCAGGTGGGAATGAAGGGAACATGTGGCGGGAAGGAGGAATGTTGTACTTGTTCTGAGCAGGTGGGAAAGGAGGGATGAGGCAACGGAGCGAATGAGGAGGCGAGGAAAGGATGACAAACCAGGTTGAAGAAAAGGAGAGGGTGAATTGAGGAATGCTGATGACATGAGGATCGAAGGAGGAGTGATGGACATTCGAGGGACGAGGGCCGAGGAGAAGAATGGAGGGATGAGGATGAGGAAAGAAATGAGGGGATGAGGATCGAGGAGAAGAAGGGGGGATGAGGATCGTGGGGAGGGGTGAGGAAGGAAGGAAGGAGGAGATCACCACCCCAGGTACCACGCCAAGAAGACGAAGAAGGAGCTCTACGACGAGTTCAAGAGGCTGAGCCAGGATAAGAAAGACCACTGGCTGCGCCGCTGGCAGGAGACAGGCTCGACGAGAGGGCTCTGAGGAAGGAGGGGGATGTGAGGGGGAAGGGATAACATTATCAAACATACTAGGAAGAGGATGAGGCCAGAGAAGGAGCTACCGGATGAAGAAGGATGAGGAAGAGGAAGATGAACAGGATGCGGAGGAGGGTCAGGGGAAAGAAGATGATGATGAAGACGTCGATGATGAGGATGAGTGGTCGAAGGAAGAACGATGAGGATGAATAAGCATGAGGAAGAAGAAGATGAGGAGGAAGACGGATAACGATAGTGATTATATACTTGGCATCGCTCGGACGTGTGCATTTTTCCTTTGGCGAGGGCCATCGAGGAGCATCCTTGATCACTTGGCGAAAAAAAAAAAACACGCACGAGGCAGAAAAAAGCGAAGGGAATGGACGTGGGAGCGATGGCCAGTATAGCATGAGCGATAGGCAACTTCGACTTTGTCCAAGTGGAGAAGCAGGAGTACCAGGAGAGGCTGCGGAGCAGCGGCCATGAGGACAAGTGGCACACCAAAGACGAGCTGCTCGTGAGTTTCGGATACAACGCAGCGCTGCCCGACTGTCCAATGTCTGTGAGGAATCGTTGTTGTTTTTCTTGTTTGCTTGACGGCGACGCCGAGGGATAGAGCGATGATGGAGGAGGGGTGCGAGGCTCGAATGATCCAAGGAGGGAAGATGACATCGGTGAGGAAAGGTGGGAATATGAGGGACTGGATGATCGATTGACGGACCTACAAGTGAAATCGATGGACTGCCGATGGGAAGATTGATGAGAGGAGGGAGGAGGGAGTGAGGAGGCGAGATCGATTGGATGATCGATGAGGGGATCCACGAGAAGCTCGACTGATGATCAATGGGAGGATGGGGGACTAGCCTACAGCCAAGATGCGCTGAAATGAGGAACAGTTTGGGTTCGGAGGGGACTCGATGTTCCTCAGGTCCTTCCATGTCTGCTACTCGCAAGCGTTGTTAGTGCTACAAAGAGGCCTCGTTCCGCACCCATCGTTCCTTAATTCAGCAGCCCGAGTGCGGGGAGAAAACATCCAACCTACAGGGCCATGGCGCGCGCCGAGGCCGTCATCGCCACCTGCAGGGCGCGTCGTGGACACGTGAAGGTGGGCGGGATGAGGATAAGGATGATGGGGGAAATGAGAAGTTAGATGAGGGGGGAGAGGAGGGGGAGGAGAAGGAGGAGGAGGAGGAAGAGGAGGAGGAGATCGAGAGAAGATGAGGATTCAAACCGGAGAAAAGTTGACCTAAACAAGATTTATGTGTTTCGTAGTTGTGCCCTCGATTTGCCAGGCCCTAGAATTGTCAACAAAAACTACTCAGGTGAAAATCCAGCCCTGGATAAGGGCGAGGATGAGCAGGAGAAGGGGCAGCCCAGGTGGACAGGCAGCACGGTGAGGAGGTCTTCAAGCGCGTGGAGGATTACGAGCGGGTCAGCATCAACCACGGCCAGAGGCTGCAGACCACCTTGACGAGCGAGCAGCCGCAGGTGGAACCCGTCAGGCGCGACCTTGGTCGCTGCCCGCAGGCCAGACGGGAGGGAGGGATCGAAATGGATTAGCTTCGAGGGGGAGGACGGAGGAGGAGAACCCCGAGTAACAATATGCCCGTGACTTGCGTGCATCTGTCCTGCTCGAGGTCCTCGTCCTCCAACCTCCTCTCCAAGCTCATCCATCCCCGATTTCTCGCTTCTGGCAGAGGCCCTGGACAGCGGTTCGGACGATGACGGCTCCTACAGCAGCTACACTGATGACGAGGGCGCTAACGGAAACATATATGATACAAATATGATGCCATAATGTTCAGAAGGGTATGCTGTCAAGGAGGCGGGGGTAAGAAGAGGTAGGATACATGGGCCAGGATGTTACGGATTTTTCAGGGCAAAGGGACGGGAAACAATCATATGGTGCTGGATGCAATGAGCAAGAGGAAGGAGGATACTGAGGAGGAGGAGGAGGAGGAGGAGGAGGAGGAGGAGGAGTGGTGACAGAAGGAGGGG
>CAUYUJ010014938.1:0-32500 GCA_963575745.1 Prorocentrum cordatum
TCATCCTCCTCCTCCTCCTCCTCATCATCATCATCATCAACATCATCATCATCCTCATATCATCATCATCATCATCATCATCATCATCATCATCATCATCATCATCATCATCATCATCATCATCATCATCATCATCATCATCATCATCATCATCATCATCATCCGCCTCCTCCTCCTCCTCTGAGAACCTGAGAACCTCTGAGATCCGGCGAATGGAAGTTGTCTCGGGCGCTGCGGCCTTCTCAGAACATTCTGGAACGCATTGAGAGCGCTCCGGAACGCTTTGGAATGGATCGATCCTGGTCCTAGCCCCGTCCGACGAAGCCCTCCCCTGAAGCGATCTCTGTCGGGGATGGAGGTCGGGATCGGAGCCAGGGGTAAATATTGCGAGGCGGGGATCTATCCATATCCAACGCCTGTGGAATTGACGTCCTGGGACCCAAGCGGGCGGTGGATATGGATGTGTTTGGGCCCCAGGGGGGCCGAAGATATCCATCTCCACTGCCTGCCGAAGTCTTCGACAACTGATCCTCCAGGGGGTGGTTACGTATCAATCCCCGCCTCGGAAGAATGGGCGGTCGGTGTATCTGCCCTGACCTATTTCCAGGCATGCCGGGAAAGCCTTCGCGGGTTCGTTTTCTCGCCAGGGCTTCGGTGGCAACCCATCTGAACCTTGGTCGGAGGGTGGCAACTCCTCTATTCGCGCTGTCTACCGTAAAGCGGAACCATCGCCATTTCCTGTCACGTTTCATCATCATCATCATCATCATCATCATCATCATCATCATCATCAGCAGCAGCAGCAGCAGCAGCATGATCATCATCATCATCATCATCATCATCATCATCATCATCATCATCATCATCATCATCATCATCATCATCATCATCAGTATCATCATTATCATCGTCATGGTCATCATCATCATCGTCATCATCGTCATTCTCATCTCGTCATCATCGTCATTCTCATCATCAGCATCAGCATCAGCACCAGCATCACCATCATCATCAGCAGCGTCATCATCATCCACATCATCATCACCATCATCAACAGCATCGTCATCATCGTCAACATCATCATCATCAGCATCATCAGCAGCATCATCACCGGCATCAGCATCAACATCAGCATCATCATTATCATCATCGTCGTCATCATTATTATCATCACCACCACCCCATCATCATCACCATCATCACCAACAGCATCATCAGCATCATCAGCATCAGCATCAGCATCTGCATCATAATCATCATCATCATCATCATCATCAGCATCAGCATCAGCATCATCATCAGCATCGCCATCGTCATCGTCATCGTCATCCTTATCTTCAGAATCATCAGCAGCATCATCATTCTTCTCGTCATCATCATCAGCATCAGCATCAACAGCAACAGTACCGTAATCATCAGAATCAGCATCATCATCATGATCATTAACATCATCATCATCATGTTCATAATCATCATCCTCACTATCGTCAGCAGCATCGCCATCATCAGCAACAGCATCACCATCATCATCAGAAGCAGCAGCAGCAGCATACTTCTCGTCATCATCATCAGCAGCAATAATAGCAACAGCAACATCATCCTCATTGTCGTCATCATCAGTTTGTCATCATAATCATCATAATCGTCATCATCATCAGCAGCATCATCAGCATCATCATTATCAGCATCGTCATCACCATCAACATCACCATCATCATCATCATAATCATCATCATCACCTCCATCGTCATCATCATCATTGTCATCAGTATCGTCCGCATCATCCTCATCGTACTCATCATCATCGTCATCCTCTTCATCATCCTCATCGTCGTCGTCATCGTCATCGTCACAGTGGTTTCCAAGGGAATGGAGAAGGTCGTTTTCAACATGTGACTCTCGCCTTGGCACCGCGTCCACTCGTCTTGAAAATCTCCGCTTGTACACGGACGTAAGGGGGGTCAAATGTGATTATCGCCTTCGCGAAGCGAAAGTTCGTCTGAAAATATCGCCGCGTATTCCTTATAAAAGTAAACCAGCCGGACAGAACGCTCGGACAAATCCACCCATACATCGAACAGCGCACAACATGCAACTCCTTTTTTCTCTATGCAGTCGTGAGTAGGCGCACGCGCAACATGGGTCATGTCTGGGTGGTGCCAAAACCACGGCAATTGTATGGTAGAGTGCGTTGCAGCCAGCGGTCGGCACACTGGACGCGAATGCGCAACGCATCGTGGTGAAGGCGAGCTGAAAACGATCAGCGTCGAAGCCGGCATACCGAATTAGCAAGGGGGCGCCTTGCGATTGGCGGCACGAGCTCTCAAGGAGAGAGAGATTCCGCGTGATGAACATGACGGCTCGTATGGAGGAGAACAGGCTTCAAGCCCCTCTGCCTCTCACACAGGGGCTCGCAAACTCGATTCGCCCTCCCAAGTCTTTGACAGCCCATCCGGAAAAATGCCTAAGGTACGCACTCTGGCGCCAAGGTGAAGGGAGACTCAAGCTTCAAGCCACTGCGCCTCTCGCCCAAGAGCTTGGAAGCACCGCTCGACCTCTCGACCTCATGTAGAGGCCTCCTAGATGGGGTCGGAGTAGATGTGGTCGGAGGATCGCGCCGCATCGCCGATACATCGGCGATGCATCGGCCATGCATCGGCGATGCGCCGGCAGTGGACTGGCGACGTCGGCGATGCATCGGCGACGTCCGCGTTAGGGAGAATCGAGCTCCACATCGAGCCGCATCGCCGATGCACCGGCGATGCGGCGCGATGCTCCGACCCCCTCTACTCCGACCCCCTCTAGGAGGCTCAGAGCACGACGCCCCGGCCGCCGTGCAGACTTTGGCGCGGCGGCCGCCGTCCCGGCGCTGGACGGGCGGGCGTCGGGGGCTCCCCTCGCCCGATCGCACGGGCGCCCGCGCGATCGGCGCCTTCGCGCCGCGGGGGGGAGCGAACAGAAAAAAGGCGCGCGCGACCGACTACCTGCCAGACCACCCCAACCCAACCCGAAGACCCGAAGTTCGGGTTGGGGGGGTATGGGCTCCACATGTGTTTTTTCGAAGTTCCCGGCCCCCCCCCCCCACTGGAAATCGAAGGTATATCTGAGCCTTCTGGCTGGGTTGGGGTATTTTGGTGGTGGTTTTTGCGCGGGCCGCCCGACGAAGGGCGACCGCGGGACCCGCGGCAAGCACGCCTGCTTCCGTCGGGCAGGCGGTCGGCCGCCTGGGAGCCCGCGGCGGCGGGCGCGCGGGCGGCGGGCCGCGAGGGCGCCACGAGGGGCGGAAGAGAAGAAATAACGCCAGACATGCTCCAGAATGGAGAAGGGTCCCCAAAAAATACTCCTCCTGTGGAGGGGCAGGCCCCGCTCACACCATGTGCCCGCCGCCGATTTCATGGCGGCGGGTACACCGGGAAGTGCTTTTCAGGTGGGGCCTTCGTGGCGGCGCGCGACAGCAGGGCGGGGGGAGAGGGGGGAGGACGGCTTCTCGAGGGAGGCGGCTGCTCACGAAGGCGCCGTCCCTCCATCTTGCAGAGGAGCCCGCGCCCTCTGAGAAGCAGGGGTGCTTCCAAGAAGGCTTCCCCCCTCCCCCTACCCCCTGCTGCGGCCGGCTGAGCCTCGTAGCACGCCCACCAGTCCTCCGGCTTCATCAGCGGGTGGTATGTCGTGGTGGCGACGGTGTCACAGTTGGGCTTCCACTTCTTGTTCTTCTTCTCAGAGAGGGGCCGGTCCGCCTCGCACGTCCCGTCCAGCTTGGAGCCGTACCCGATGCCGCGCTTGACGCCGTTCGCGTCCAGGCAGGTCTGCGCGAACAGATCCTCGCCCATGGGCCCGTACTTGCCGCCATCTATGCCCACCTTCCAGTCGATCCCACCGTTCTTGCAAGAGGCCATCGATCCCAGGAGCGTCTCGAACGCGACCTTCGAGAAGATCTCCAGGCTGCCGAACCAACCATACTTGACGTATTGGCAATTCTCGAGGTAGATGCCCTGAGGCGGGACGTACTTGTCTGACAGCCAGTACCTCAACCGGCTCGTGATCATGACCGCGTCCGCATCGAGCTTCACGACCCAGTTCGCAGTCGCATACTTTCCCTCTGCCTGAATTGCCTTCCAAGCCTGGTAGTGCAAGCCAGTGTTCAGCCAGGTGCCAGTCTCCTCCCGCTTCGCGTAGTGGAAGTCCCCGTCGACGTCATCCACCTTCGTGACCGGAACGCCGGGCGCAAGATCGGCCTCTGCGTCGCTGAAGACCCCCCAGGAATCACAACCAAAGATGCCGATCCCCTTGTCATACGCTCCCTGGAGCAGCTCCAGATCGTAGTACTTCTTCGTGCTGCCGATGTCCTGCATGACTATCGCGAAGCAATACAGCGTCGGGTCGTACACTGCAGCATCCACCAAGACCGGCTCCATGATCTCTTGCGGCTGGTTGCAGAGCTTGGTATCGCTGGGCGTGCAGTTCTTCAGGCATTCGCCCTTGCCTGCCTTGGTCTGGAAGCAGGTCAGGCCCGCCACGTTGCAGCACCCCGTGCTGAAGCAGTCCTCGTCCCAGTTGGAGCACTGGTCGCGCGCGGGAAAGCCAATCGTCTGAACCTTGCCCTGGCGGGGGCCCGCGCCCGAGGCCGCCCCGCGCAGCGCAAAATGCGCCGCCGCCCCGCCGGCGCCGGCCAGGAGCAGCGCACCCGCGGCAGCGCCGCCCGCCCCTCGCCAGGGCGAGCGCCGGGCGCGAGCGTCCTGGACCAAGAGCTGCTCCGACCCGCTCGCTTCGCCGCCGACCTCCCCAAGCTCCACGCGCTCCATGACTGGTGCCACCGGTGGCAGATCTCGGCAGAATCCAATGTGGGCGGTGCAGCGCACGCAGAGCGAAGCTTGAGCCCGAATGGCTACGGAGCGCACAACCTCCTCCCTCCTCCCTCCTCCCTCCTCCCTCCTCCACTCCTCCCTCCTCCCTCCACCCTCCTCCCTCCCTCCCTCCTCCTCCCTCCTCCCTCCTCCCTCCTCCCTCCTCCCCTCCTCCCTCCTCCCTCCTCCCTCCTCCCGGCTCCTCCTCCTCCTCCTCCTCCTCCTCCTCCTGGCTCCTCCTCCTCCTGGCTCCTCCTCCTCCTGGCTCCTCCTCCTCGCTCCTCCTCCTCGCTCCTCCTCCTCCTCCTCCTCCTCCTCCTCCTCCTCCTCCTCCTCCTCTGAGAACCTGAGAACCTTTGAGATCTGGCGAATGGAGGTGTTTCGGGCGCTCCGGCGAATGGAGGTGTCTCGGGCGCTGCTGCCTTCTCAGAACATTCTGGAACGCTTTGAGAGCGCTCCGGAACGCTTTGGAATGGATTGATCCTGGTCCTAGCCCCGTCCGACGATGCCCTCCCCTGAAGCGATCTCTGTCGGGGATGGGGGTCGGGATCGGGGCCAGGGGTAAATATTGCGAGGCGGGGATCTATCCATATCCAACGCCTGTGGAACTGACGTCCTGGGACCCAAGAGGGCGGTGGATATGGATGTGATTGGGCCCCAGGGGGGCCGAAGATATCCATCTCCACTGCCTGCCGAGGTCTTCGACAACTGATCCTCCAGGCGGTGGTTACGTATCAATCCCCGCCTCGGAAATATGGGCGGTCGGTGTATCTGCCCTGGCCTATTTCCTGGCATGCCGGAAAATCCTTCGCGGGTTCGTTTTCTCGCCAGAGCTTCGGTGGCAACCCAGCTGAACCTTGGTCGGCGGATGGCAGCTCCTCTGTTTGCGCTGTCTACCGTAAAGCGGAACCATCACCATTTCCTGCTACGTTGCGTCATCATCATCATCATCATCATCATCATCATCATCATCATCATCATCATCATCATCATCATCATCATCATCATCATCATCATCATCATCCTCATCATCCTCATCATCCTCATCATCATCATCATCATCATCATCATCAGCATCATCATCATCAGCAGCAGCATCATCATCATCATCAGCATCAGCATCATCAGCATCATCATCATCATCATCATTATCATCATCAGCATCATCATCATCATCAGCAGCAGCACAGCGTCATCATCGTCGACATCATCGTCATTCTCATCTCGTCAGCATCGTCGTTATCATCATCAGCATCAGCATCAGCGCCAGCATCACCATCATCATCAGCAGCGTCATCATCATCCGCATCATCATCATCATCATCATCATCATCAACAGCATCGTCATTATCGTCAACATCATTATCACCATCATCATCATCACCAGCAGCAACATCATCAGCAGCATCATCACCAGCATCAGCTTCAAAATCAGCATCATCGTTATCATCATCGTCGTCATCATTGTTATCATCACCACCACCCCATCATCATCACCATCATCAGCAACAGCAGCATCCGCATCATCAGCATCATCATCAGCATCAGCATCAGCATCAGAATCATCATCATCATCATCAGCATCAGCATCTTCATCAGCATCGCCATCGTCATCGTCATCGTCATCCTTATCTTCAGCATCATCAGCAGCATCATAATTCTTCTCATCATCATCATCATCATCAGCATCAGCATCAACAACGACAGCATCGTCATTATCACCATCATAATCATCATCAGCAGCATCGTCATCATGATCATTAACATCATCATTATCATCATGTTCAGAATCATCCTCAGTATCGTCAGCAGCATCATCAGCATCATCATCAGCATCAGCATCATCATGAGAAGCAGCAGCAGCATACTTCTCGTCATCATCATCATCATCAGCAGCAATAACAGCAACAGCAACAGCATCCTCAGTGTCGTCATCATCAGTATCGTCATTATCATCATCATCAGCAGCATCATCAGCATCATCATTATCAGCATCGTCATCACCATCAACATCACCATCACCATAATAATAATCATCATCATCATCATCATCATCATCATCATCATCATCATCATCATCTCCATCTTCATCATCATCATCATCATCATCATCATCATCATTGTCATCAGTATCGTCCGCATCATCCTCATCGTACTGATCATTCTCATCATCTTCTTCATTATCCTCATCGTCGTCGTCATCGTCATTGTCATCGCCACAGCGGTTTCAAAGGGAATGGAGAAGGTCGTTTTCAACATGTGACTCTCGCCTTGGCACCGCGTCCACTCGTCTTGAAAATCTCCACTTGTACACGGACGTAAGGGGGGTCAAATGTGATTATCGCCTTTGCGACGCGAAAGTTCGTCTGAGAATATCGCCGCGTCTTCCTTGTAAATAAAGTAAACCAGCCGGACAAAAGGCTCGGACAAATCCACCCATACATCGAACAGCGCACAACATGCAACTCCTGTTTTCTCTATGCAGTCGCAAGTAGGCGCACGCGCAACATGGGTCATGTCTGGGTGGTGCCAAAACCACGGCAATGGTATGGTAGAGTGCGTTGCAGCCAGCGGTCGGCACACTGGACGCGAATGCGCAACGCATCGTGGTGAAGGCGAGCTGAAAACGACTAGCGTCGAAGCCGGCATACCGAATTAGCAAGGGGGCGCCTTGCGATTGGCGGCACGAGCTCTCAAGGAGAGAGATTCCTCGTGATGAACAAGACGGCTCGTATGGAGGGGAACAGGCTTCAAGCCTCTCTGCCTCTCACACAGGGGCTCGCAAACTCGATTCGACCTCCAAGTCTTTGACAGCCCATCCGGAAAAATGCCTAGGGTACGCACTCTGGCGCCAAGGTGAAGGGAGACTCAAGCTTCAAGCCACTGCGCCTCTCGCCCAAGAGCTTGGAAGCACCGCTCGACCTCTCGACCTCGTGTAGAGGCCTCCTAGATGGGGTCGGAGTAGATGTGGTCGGAGGATCGCGCCGCATCGCCGATACATCGGCGATGCATCGGCGATGCATCGGCGATGCGCCGGCAATGGACCGGCGACGTCGGCGATGCATCGGCGACGTCCGCGTTAGGAAAAATCGAGCTCCACATCGAGCCTCATCGCCGATGCACCGGCGATGCGGCGCGATGCTCCGACCCCCTCTACTCCGACCCCATCTAGGAGGCTCAGAGCACGACGCCCCGGCCAGAAATCGGGGCCCGTCCGCCGGGGGAGAACACGTGTAGGCGTGCCGCCGTGCAGACTTTGGCGCGGCGGCGGCCGTCCCGGCGCTGGACGGGCGGGCGTCGGGGGCTCCCCTCGCCCGATCGCACGGGCGCCCGCGCGCCCGCGCGATGGGCGCCTTCGCGCCGCGGGGGGGAGCGAACAGAAGAAGGCGCGCGCGACCGCCCGACGAAGGGCAGCGCGGGACCCCGCGGCAGCACGCCCGCTTCCGGGCGGGCAGGCGGGCGGCCGCGGGGAGGCCCGCGGCGGCGGGCGCCGCGGGGCGGCGGGCCGCGAGGGCGCCGCGAGGGCCAGCTCGGGCCTGTCCCCCTGCAGGGGGATCTCTGGGCGAACTGCTCCAGAAGGGTCCCAAAAAAAACTCCAAAGACCGTCCCCGGACTGTTTTTTTTCCTGTTTTCGAGCACTCCTCCTGTGGAGGGGCAGGCCCGGCTTCACACCAGGGGGCCGCCGCCGAGGTCAGGGGGGCGGGTACACCGGGAAGGCCTTCATGGTGGCCTCGTGGCGGCGCGCACAGCAGGGCGGGGGGAGGGGGGGAAGGCTTCTCAGAGGGAGGCGGCTTCTTACGAAGGCGCCGGCCCTCCATCTGCAGAGGAGGCCCGCGCCCTCTGAGAAGCAGGGGTGCTTCCAAGAAGGCCTCCCCCCTCCCCCTGCCCCCTGCTGCGGCCAGCTGAGCCTCGTAGCACGCCCACCAGTCCTCCGGCTTCATCAGCGGGTGGTATGTCGTGGTGGCGACGGTGTCACAATTGGGCTTCCACTTCTTGTTCTTCTTCTCAGAGAGGGGCCGGTCCGCCTCGCACGTCCCGTCCAGCTTGGAGCCGTACCCGATGCCGCGCTTGACGCCGTTCGCGTCCAGGCAGGTCTGCGCGAACAGATCCTCGCCCATGGGCCCGTACTTGCCGCCATCTATGCCCACCTTCCAGTCGATCCCACCGTTCTTGCAAGAGGCCATCGATCCCAGGAGCGTCTCGAACGCGACCTTCGAGAAGATCTCCAGGCTGCCGAACCAACCATACTTGACGTATTGGCAATTCTCGAGGTAGATGCCCTGAGGCGGGACGTACTTGTCTGACAGCCAATACCTCAACCGGCTCGTGATCATGACCGCGTCCGCATCGAGCTTCACGACCCAGTTCGCAATCGCATACTTTCCCTCTGCCTGAATTGCCTTCCAAGCCTGGTAGTGCAAGCCAGTGTTCAGCCAGGTGCCAGTCTCCTCCCGCTTCGCGAAGTGGAAGTCCCCGTCGACGTCATCCACCTTCGTGACTGGAACGCCGGGCGCAAGATCGGCCTCTGCGTCGCTGAAGACCCCCCAGGAATCACAACCAAAGATGCCAATCCCCTTGTCATACGCTCCCTGGAGCAGCTCCAGATCGTAGTACTTCTTCGTGCTGCCGATGTCCTGCATAACTATCGCGAAGCAATACAGCGTCGGGTCGTACACTGCAGCATCCACCAAGACCGGCTCCATGATCTCTTGCGGCTGGTTGCAGAGCTTGGTATCGCTGGGCGTGCAGTTCTTCAGGCATTCGCCCTTGCCTGCCTTGGTCTGGAAGCAGGTCAGGCCCGCCACGTTGCAGCACCCCGTGCTGAAGCAGTCCTCGTCCCAGTTCGAGCACTGGTCGCGCGCGGGAAAGCCAATCGTCTGAACCTTGCCCTGGCGGGGGCCCGCGCCCGAGGCCGCCCCGCGCAGCGCAAAATGCGCCGCCGCCCCGCCGGCGCCGGCCAGGAGCAGCGCACCCGCGGCAGCGCCGCCCGCCCTTCGCCAGGGCGAGCGCGGGGCGCGAGCGTCCTGGACCAAGAGCTGCTCCGACCCGCTCGCTTCGCCGCCGACCTCCCCAAGCTCCACGCGCTCCATGACTGGTGCCACTGGTGGCAGATCTCGGCAGAATCCTATGTGGGCGGTGCAGCGCACGCAGAGCGAAGCTTGAGCCCGAATTGCTACGGAGCGCACAACCTCCTCCCTCCTCCCTCCTCCCTCCTCCCTCCTCCACTCCTCCCTCCTCCCTCCTCCCTCCTCCCTCCCTCATCCCTCCTCCCTCCTCCCTCCTCCCTCCACCCTCCTCCTCCCTGCTCCTCCTGCTCCTCCTGCTCCTCCTCCTCCTCCTCCTCCTCCTCCTCGGCCTCCGTCTCCTCCTCCTCATCCTCCTCCTCCTCCTCCTCCTCCTCCTCCTCCTCCTCCTCCTCCTCCTCCTCCTCCTCCTCCTCCTCCTCCTCCTCCATGTTGCCATGTTGCCAGCGATTAAGGGGAGACCTCGCACTCCGAGGGCCCGCTGGCAGCTTAGCTACTGATGCGCTGTGGCGGGACTCCCACAGCCCTCGCGCTCTCTTCTTGGGAGCGAGTGGCGAGAGACGAAGGCCAGCTTTCTAACCCCTGTGGTAGTAGTCCTTTCAATAGACGGTTGCGAGCTCTCAGTCCTGTGCTGGTGGCTGGCTCGCATTCGCTCTTTAATTTGAAGGACCTCGAATTACTCCATCCTCCACACCTCGAGCAAAATGCGATTCCCCAAAAAAACGTACAGATGGGGAATGTGGGTGTGGTGAAATCCCTGAGCTTTATATTGAGTGCACGGCTTATCTAACCAGGGGGCCTTCTGCCCCGCGAACTGGTACCTAAAGCAAATCCTGCACCTGAGCCCCTCTTTACAACCCTCCAAGACGTGTTTGGCGTGTCCCCACTTACGGGCCCGCCTGGGCTGCTTGGGTCGAGGAGGAGAGGGAACCTTAAAGTCACCCCAGAATTTAACCTGGATGGTGGCGAGACGCCTAGAGATGAGCTGCATCTCAGCGTCTTCAGCATCGATGCGGTCAAGCACTGTCTGAGGAAGCTGAACGTGGGTGGTGGCATCGTTGGCCACCTCGTCGGCGAGCGAATTGGCCAAGAGGGCCCAAGGCTGAATATTATACGTGTCCCAGTCATCATAGTTAGGATGGGACTTGGTTTTGTGAAACTCAACGGGCCCGTCGTGGGCCTCCTCGGCCTCCTCCTCAAACCATAAATCGGGATTGGATCTTGGCTTCCACCTCCCTCCTCAGAGCTCCTCCTCCTCCTCCTCCTCCTCCTCCTCCTCCTCCTCCTCCTCCTCCTCCCTCCTCCTCCTCCTCCTCCTCCTCCTCTGAGAACCTGAGAACCTTTGAGATCCGGCGAATGGAGGTGTTTCGGGCGCTCCGGCGAATGGAGGTGTCTCGGGCGCTGCTGCCTTCCCAGAACATTCTGGAACGCTTTGAGAGCGCTCCGGAACGCTTTGGAATGGATTGATCCTGGTCCTAGCCCCGTCCGACGATGCCCTCCCCTGAAGCGATCTCTGTCGGGGATGGGGGTCGGGATCGGGGCCAGGGGTAAATATTGCGAGGCGGGGATCTGTCCATATCCAACGCCTGTGGAACTGACGTCCTGGGACCCAAGCGGGCGGTGGATATGGATGTGATTGGGGCCCAGGGGGGCCGAAGATATCCATCTCCACTGCCTGCCGAGGTCTTCGACAACTGATCCTCCAGGCGGTGGTTACGTATCAATCCCCGCCTCGGAAATAACCGAATACCTTCGAGAATAAACACTAGGGGATAATAAAGTTCGGGGTTCAGGGGGAGATAATCAAAGTAGCCCACCAGACCTCAGCATAATCTCGAAGTAAGAGATGATCAAGAGTAGACCAAGCCGAGCACGTTTTGAGACATCCTTGGCGTTTAGTCTTCATAGAAATATCCTCAACAATGGCTTATCTCGCTGGAGACATCCTCGACAAATCCCTTGTTTCGCTTGAGACATCCACAAACTATTGCTTATTTCGCTTGAGCCACCGTCAAACTATTGCTTATTTCGCTTAAGAAACGTATCGTTTCGCTTGAGACATCCTTCAGTATATGCTTGTTTCGCTTGAGACATCCTCGAGTATATGCTTGTTTCGCTTGAGACATCCTCGGAATAGCTCATCCGCCTCGGTGTCCCTGGATAATCAACCGCGGCGATAATAAAGTTCAGGCGGGCGGAGGAATGGAGAAAGCGATATACAAAAACAAAAAAAAAAAGAAACAATAAGAAATGAAAAAGAAAAAGGAAAACAATCAAAAAGAAAAGAAAACAGAGGAGGAGGAGAAAGAGAAGGAAAAATCTCAAGTTCAAATGTATTAGATTTTATTTACAAGCGCTTTATGAAACTTAAAATTTTTAAGTGCTCGTGTAGGGTAGCTCACGTGCCTCGTTTTCCCTGGATAATCAACCCCAGCGATAAACAAGTTCAGGGCGCCAGGGGGAGGAGGAGGAGAAAGAGATAGAGAGACAGAGAGAGAGAGACAGAGAGGCCAGGAAGGAGAAAGAGATAGAGAGACAGAGAGAGAGAGAGAGAGAGAGAGACAGAGAAAGAAAGAAAGAAAGAGAGACAGAAAGAACTACAAAGAGACAGAAGGACATTGGTTTCGCTTGAGACATCCTGAAACAACGTGTTCGCTTCGCTTGATGTTGTTATCTCAACATAAGAAGGAAGTAACTTCGATGGCGAACTTTCCCGTGATAATGAAGTTCGGCCTCCGCGCCCCCGCGCCCCCGACCAAACTCTTATTGGTCGACGATAAAAAACTCTAACGACTTAAGGGGGGGTACTTTATTCTCATCGGCATGCGGTTATGGGCGGTCGGTGTATCTGCCCTGGCCTATTTCCAGGCATGCCGGGAAAGCCTTCGCGGGTTCGTTTGCTCGCCAGAACTTCGGTGGCAACCCAGCTGAACCTTGGTCGGCGGATGGCATCTCCTCTGTTTGCGCTGTCTACCGTAAAGCGGAACCATCACCATTTCCTCTTACGTTCCATCATCAGCATCATCATCATCATCATCATCATCATCAGCAGCAGCAGCAGCAGCAGCATCATCAGCAGCGTCATCATCGTCGACATCATCGTCATTCTCATCTCGTCAGAATCGTCATCATCATCATCATCATCAGCAGCAGCAGCATCATCAGCAGCGTCATCATCGTCGACATCATCGTCATTCTCATCTCGTCAGAATCGTCATTATCATCATCAGCATCAGCATCAGCACCAGCATCACCATCATCATCAGCAGCGTCATCATCATCCGCATCATCATCATCATCATCATCATCATCATCATCATCATCATCATCATTATTATTATTATTATTATTATCATTATCAGTCATCATCATCATCACCATCATCAACAGCATCGTCATTATCGTCAACATCATTATCACCATCATTATCATCATCACCACCAGCAGCAACATCATCAGCAGCATCATCACCAGCATCAGCTTCAACATCAGCATCATCATTATCATCATCGTCGTCATCATTGTTATCATCACCACCACCCCATCATCATCACCATCATCAGCAACAGCATCATCCGCATCATCAGCGTCATCATCAGCATCAGCATCAGAATCATCATCATCATCAGCAGCATCATCATCAGCGTCAGCATCTTCATCAGCATCACCATCGTCATCGTCATCGTCGTCCTTATCTTCAGCATCATCAGCAGCATCATCATTATTCTCGTCATCATCATCAGCATCAGCATCAACAACGACAGCATCGTCATCACCATCATCATCATAATCATCATCAGCAGCATCGTCATCATGATCATTAACATCATCATTATCATCATGTTCAGAATCATCATCCTCATTATCGTCAGCAGCATAATCAGCATCATCATCACCATCAGCATCATCATGAGAAGCAGCAGCAGCATACTTCTCGTCATCATCATCATCATCATCAGAAATAACAGCAACAGCAACATCATCCTCAGGGTCGTCATCATCAGTATCGTCATCATCATCATCATCAGCAGCAGCATCATCAGCATCATCATTATCAGCATCGTCATCACCATCAACATCACCATCACCATAATCATCATCATCATCATCATCATCATCATCATCATCGTCATCATCATCATCATCATCATCATCATCATCATCATCATCATCATCTCCATCTTCATCATCATCATTATCATCAGTATCGTCCGCATCATCCTCATCGTACTCATCATTCTCATCATCTTCTTCATTATCCACATCGTCGTCGTCATCGTCATCGTCATCGCCACAGCGGTTTCAAAGGGAATGGAGAAGGTCGTTTTCAACATGTGACTCTCGCCTTGGCACCGCGTCCACTCGTCTTGAAAATCTCCACTTGTACACGGACGTAAGGGGGGTCAAATGTGATTATCGCCTTTGCGACGCGAAAGTTCGTCTGAAAATATCGCCGCGTCTTCCTTGTTAATATAAAAGTGAACCAGCCGGACAAAAGGCTCGGACAAATCCACCCATACATCGAACAGCGCACAACATGCAATTCCTGTTTTCTCCATGCAGTCGTAAGTAGGCGCACGCGCAACATGGGTCATGTCTGGGTGGTGCCAAAACCACGGCAATGGTATGGTAGAGTGCGTTGCAGCCAGCGGTCGGCACACTGGACGCGAATGCGCAACGCAACGTGGTGAAGGCGAGCTCAAAACGACTAGCGTCGAAGCCGGCACACCGAATTAGCAAGGGGGCGCCTTGCGATTGGCGGCACGAGCTCTCAAGGAGAGAGATTCCTCGTGATGAAAAAGACGGCTCGTATGGAGGGGAACAGGCTTCAAGCCTCTCTGCCTCTCACACAGGGACTCGCAAACTCGATTCGCCCTCCCAAGTCTTTGACAGCCCATCCGGAAAAATGCCTAAGGTACGCACTCTGGCGCCAAGGTGAAGGGAGACTCAAGCTTCAAGCCACTGCGCCTCTCGCCCAAGAGCTTGGAAGCAACGCTCGACCTCTCGACCTCATGTAGAGGCCTCCTAGATGGGGTCGGAGTAGATGTGGTCGGAGGATCGCGCCGCATCGCCGATGCATCGGCGATGCATCGGCGATGCATCGGCGATGCGCCAGCAGTGGACCGGCGACGTCGGCGATGCATCGGCGACGTCCGCGTTAGGAAAAATCGGGCTCCACATCGAGCCGCATCGCCGATGCACCGGCGATGCGGCGCGATGCTCCGGCCCCCTCTACTCCGACCCCCTCTTAGGAGGCTCAGAGCACGACGCCCCTGCCGCCGTGCAGACTTTGGCGCGGCGGCGGCCGTCCCGGCGCTGGACGGGCGGGCGTCGGGGGCTCCCCTCGCCCGATCGCACGGGCGCCCGCGCGCCCGCGCGATGGGCGCCTTCGCGCCGCGGGGGGGAGCGAACAGAAGAAGGCGCGCGCGACCGCCCGACGAAGGGCGACCGCGGGACCCCGCGGCAGCACGCCCGCTTCCGGGCGGGCAGGCGGGCGGCCGCGGGGAGGCCCGCGGCGGCGGGCGCCGCGGGGCGGCGGGCCGCGAGGGCGCCGCGAGAGCCAGCTCGGGCCTGTCCCCCTGCAGGGGGATCTCTGGGCGAAAAAAAAGAATACCCCAGAAATGCTCCAGAAGGGTCCCAAAAAATACTCCAAAGACCGTCCCCGGACTGTTTTTTTTCCTGTTTTCGAGCACTCCTCCTGTAGAGGGGCAGGCAATGCTTCACACCAGGGGGCCGCCGCCGAGGTCAGGGGGGCGGGTACACCGGGAAGGCCTTCATGGTGGCCTCGTGGCGGCGCGCACAGCAGGGCGGGGGGAGGGGGGGAAGGCTTCTCAGAGGGAGGCGGCTTCTCACGAAGGCGCCGGCCCTCCATCTGCAGAGGAGACCCGCGCCCTCTGAGAAGCAGGGGTGCTTCCAAGAAGGCTTCCCCCCTCCCCCTACCCCCTGCTGCGGCCGGCTGAGCCTCGTAGCACGCCCACCAGTCCTCCGGCTTCATCAGCGGGTGGTATGTCGTGGTGGCGACGGTGTCACAGTTGGGCTTCCACTTCTTGTTCTTCTTCTCAGAGAGGGGCCGGTCCGCCTCGCACGTCCCGTCCAGCTTGGAGCCGTACCCGATGCCGCGCTTGACGCCGTTCGCGTCCAGGCAGGTCTGCGCGAACAGATCCTCGCCCATGGGCCCGTACTTGCCGCCATCTATGCCCACCTTCCAGTCGATCCCACCGTTCTTGCAAGAGGCCATCGATCCCAGGAGCGTCTCGAACGCGACCTTCGAGAAGATCTCCAGGCTGCCGAACCAACCATACTTGACGTATTGGCAATTCTCGAGGTAGATGCCCTGAGGCGGGACGTACTTGTCTGACAGCCAGTACCTCAACCGGCTCGTGATCATGACCGCGTCCGCATCGAGCTTCACGACCCAGTTCGCAGTCGCATACTTTCCCTCTGCCTGAATTGCCTTCCAAGCCTGGTAGTGCAAGCCAGTGTTCAGCCAGGTGCCAGTCTCCTCCCGCTTCGCGTAGTGGAAGTCCCCGTCGACGTCATCCACCTTCGTGACCGGAACGCCGGGCGCAAGATCGGCCTCTGCGTCGCTGAAGACCCCCCAGGAATCACAACCAAAGATGCCGATCCCCTTGTCATACGCTCCCTGGAGCAGCTCCAGATCGTAGTACTTCTTCGTGCTGCCGATGTCCTGCATGACTATCGCGAAGCAATACAGCGTCGGGTCGTACACTGCAGCATCCACCAAGACCGGCTCCATGATCTCTTGCGGCTGGTTGCAGAGCTTGGTATCGCTGGGCGTGCAGTTCTTCAGGCATTCGCCCTTGCCTGCCTTGGTCTGGAAGCAGGTCAGGCCCGCCACGTTGCAGCACCCCGTGCTGAAGCAGTCCTCGTCCCAGTTGGAGCACTGGTCGCGCGCGGGAAAGCCAATCGTCTGAACCTTGCCCTGGCGGGGGCCCGCGCCCGAGGCCGCCCCGCGCAGCGCAAAATGCGCCGCCGCCCCGCCGGCGCCGGCCAGGAGCAGCGCACCCGCGGCAGCGCCGCCCGCCCCTCGCCAGGGCGAGCGCTGGGCGCGAGCGTCCTGGACCAAGAGCTGCTCCGACCCGCTCGCTTCGCCGCCGACCTCCCCAAGCTCCACGCGCTCCATGACTGGTGCCACTGGTGGCAGATCTCGGCAGAATCCTATGTGGGCGGTGCAGCGCACGCAGAGCGAAGCTTGAGCCCGAATGGCTACGGAGCGCAAAACCTCCTCCCTCCTCCCTCCTCCCTACTCCTCCTCCACTCCTCCTCCTTTTCCCCCTCTCCTCTCCCTCCCTCACCCTCCTCCCTCCTCCCTCCTCCCTCATCTCCTCCCCCGCTCCTGCTGCTCCTGATCCTCTGCTCCTCCTGCTCCTGCTCCTGCTCCTGCTCTGCTCCTGCTCCTCGCTCATGCCTTGCTGACTCCTGCCTCCTGCATCCTCCGAATCTCCTCTCCTCCTCATCCTACCCTCCCCTCTCCTCCTCCTCCTCCTCCCCTCCTCAAACCTCTCCTCCACTCCCTCCTCCTCCTCCTCCTCCTCCTCCTCCTCCTCTCCTGCATCCTCCTCCTCCTCCTCCTCCTCCTCCTCCTCCACCTCCTCCTCCTCCTCTGAGAACCTGAGAACCTTTGAGATCCGGCGAATGGAGGTGTTTCGGGCGCTCCGGCGAATGGAGGTGTCTCGGGCGCTGCTGCCTTCTCAGAACATTCTGGAACGCTTTGAGAGCGCTCCGGAACGCTTTGGAATGGATTGATCCTGGTCCTAGCCCCGTCCGACGATGCCCTCTCCTGAAGCGATCTCTGTCGGGGATGGGGGTCGGGATCGGGGCCAGGGGTAAATATTGCGAGGCGGGGATCTATCCATATCCAACGCCTGTGGAACTGACGTCCTGGGACCCAAGCGGGCGGTGGATATGGATGTGATTGGGCCCCAGGGGGGCCGAAGATATCCATCTCCACTGCCTGCGGAGGTCTTCGACAAGTGATCCTCCAGGCGGTGGTTACGTATCAATCCCCGCCTCGGAAATATGGGCGGTCGGTGTATCTGCCCTGGCCTATATCCAGGCATGCCGGAAAAACCTTCGCGGGTTCGTTTTCTCGCCAGAGCTTCGGTGGCAACCCAGCTGAACCTTGGTCGGCGGATGGCAGCTCCTCTTTTTGCGCTGTCTACCGTAAAGCGGAACCATCACCATTTCCTGTTACGTTTCATCATCATCATCATCATCATCAGCAGCAGCATCATCATCATCATCATCATCATCATCATCATCATCATCATCATCATCATCATCATCATCATCATCACCATAATCAGCATCACCAGCATCATCAGCATCAGCATCAGCATCATCATCAGCAGCAGCAGCATCATCAGCAGCAGCATCATCAGAAGCGTCATCATCGTCGACATCATCGTCATTCTCATCTCGTCAGCATCGTCATAATCATCATCAGCATCAGCATCAGCACCAGCATCACCATCATCATCAGCAGCGTCATCATCATCATCATCATCATCAGCAGCAGCATCATCATCATCATCATCAACATCATCAACAGCATCGTCATTATCGTCATCATCATTATCACCATCATCATCATCATCATCAACAACAGCAGCAGCAGCATCATCAGCAGCATCATCACCAGCATCAGCTTCAACATCAGCATCATCATTATCATCATCGTCGTCATCATTGTTTTCATCACCACCACCCCATCATCATCTCCATCATCAGCAACAGCATCATCCGCATCATCAGCATCATCATCAGCATCAGCATCAGCATCAGCATCAGAATCATCATCATCATCAGCAGCAGCAGCATCAGCATCTTCATCAGCATCGCCATCGTCATCGTCATCGTCGTCCTTATCTTCAGCATCATCAGCAGCAGCATCATTCTTCTCGTCATCATCATCAGCATCAGCATCAACAACGACAGCATCGTCATCATCAGAACCATCATCAGCAGCATCGTCATCATGATCATTAACACCATCATTATCATCATGTTCAGAATCATCATCCTCATTATCGTCAGCAGCATCATCAGCATCATCATCACCATCAGCATCATCATGAGAAGCAGCAGCAGCAGCATACTTCTCGTCATCATCATCATCATCAGCAATAACAGCAACAGCAACATCATCCTCAGTGTCGTCATCATCAGTATCGTCATCATCTCAGCAGCAGCATCATCAGCATCATCATTATCAGCATCGTCATCACCATCAACATCACCATCACCATATTAATAATCATCATCATCATCATCATCATCATCATCATCATCATCATCATCATCATCATCATCATCATCATCATCATCATCATCTCCATCTTCCTCATCATCATTGTCATCAGTATCGTCCGCATCATCCTCATCGTACTCATCATTCTCATCATATTCTTCATTATCCTCATCGTCGTCGTCATCGTCATCGTCATCGCCACAGCGGCTTCAAAGGGAATGGAGAAGGTCGTTTTCAACATGTGACTCTCGCCTTGGCACCGCGTCCACTCGTCTTGAAAATCTCAACTTGTACACGGACGTAAGGGGGGTCAAATGTGATGATTGCCTTTGCGACGCGAAAGTTCGTCTGAAAATATCGCCGAGTCTTCCTTATAAATAAAGTAAACCAGCCGGACAAAAGGCTCGGACAAATCCACCCATACATCGAACAGCGCACAACATGCAACTCCTGTTTTCTCCATGCAGTCGTAAGTAGGCGCACGCGCAACATGGGTCATGTCTGGGTGGTGCCAAAACCACGGCAATGGTATGGTAGAGTGCGTTGCAGCCAGCGGTCGGCACACTGGACGCGAATGCGCAACGCATCGTGGTGAAGGCGAGCTGAAAACGACTAGCGTCGAAGCCGGCATACCGAATTAGCAAGGGGGCGCCTTGCGATTGGCGGCACGAGCTCTCAAGGAGAGAGATCCCTCGTGATGAACAAGACGGCTCGTATGGAGGGGAACAGGCTTCAAGCCTCTCTGCCTCTCACACAGGGGCTCGCAAACTCGATTCGCCCTCCCAAGTCTTTGACAGCCCATCCGGAAAAATGCCTAAGGTACGCACTCTGGCGCCAAGGTGAAGGGAGACTCAAGCTTCAAGCCACTGCGCCTCTCGCCCAAGAGCTTGGAAGCAACGCTCGACCTCTCGACCTCATGTAGAGGCCTCCTAGATGGGGTCGGAGTAGATGTGGTCGGAGGATCGCGCCGCATCGCCGATGCATCGGCGATGCATCGGCGATGCATCGGCGATGCGCCAGCAGTGGACCGGCGACGTCGGCGATGCATCGGCGACGTCCGCGTTAGGAAAAATCGGGCTCCACATCGAGCCGCATCGCCGATGCACCGGCGATGCGGCGCGATGCTCCGGCCCCCTCTACTCCGACCCCCTCTTAGGAGGCTCAGAGCACGACGCCCCTGCCGCCGTGCAGACTTTGGCGCGGCGGCGGCCGTCCCGGCGCTGGACGGGCGGGCGTCGGGGGCTCCCCTCGCCCGATCGCACGGGCGCCCGCGCGCCCGCGCGATGGGCGCCTTCGCGCCGCGGGGGGGAGCGAACAGAAGAAGGCGCGCGCGACCGCCCGACGAAGGGCGACCGCGGGACCCCGCGGCAGCACGCCCGCTTCCGGGCGGGCAGGCGGGCGGCCGCGGGGAGGCCCGCGGCGGCGGGCGCCGCGGGGCGGCGGGCCGCGAGGGCGCCGCGAGAGCCAGCTCGGGCCTGTCCCCCTGCAGGGGGATCTCTGGGCGAAATGCTCCAGAAGGGTCCCCAAAAAAATACTCCCAAAACCGTCCCCCGACTGTGGAGGGGCAGGCCCGGCTTCACACCAGGGGGCCGCCGCCGAGGTCAGGGGGGCGGGTACACCGGGAAGGCCTTCATGGTGGCCTCGTGGCGGCGCGCACAGCAGGGCGGGGGGAGGGGGGGAAGGCTTCTCAGAGGGAGGCGGCTTCTCACGAAGGCGCCGGCCCTCCATCTGCAGAGGAGGCCCGCGCCCTCTGAGAAGCAGGGGTGCTTCCAAGAAGGCTTCCCCCCTCCCCCTGCCCCCTGCTGCGGCCGGCTGAGCCTCGTAGCACGCCCACCAGTCCTCCGGCTTCATCAGCGGGTGGTATGTCGTGGTGGCGACGGTGTCACAATTGGGCTTCCACTTCTTGTTCTTCTTCTCAGAGAGGGGCCGGTCCGCCTCGCACGTCCCGTCCAGCTTGGAGCCGTACCCGATGCCGCGCTTGACGCCGTTCGCGTCCAGGCAGGTCTGCGCGAACAGATCCTCGCCCATGGGCCCGTACTTGCCGCCATCTATGCCCACCTTCCAGTCGATCCCACCGTTCTTGCAAGAGGCCATCGATCCCAGGAGCGTCTCGAACGCGACCTTCGAGAAGATCTCCAGGCTGCCGAACCAACCATACTTGACGTATTGGCAATTCTCGAGGTAGATGCCCTGAGGCGGGACGTACTTGTCTGACAGCCAGTACCTCAACCGGCTCGTGATCATGACCGCGTCCGCATCGAGCTTCACGACCCAGTTCGCAGTCGCATACTTTCCCTCTGCCTGAATTGCCTTCCAAGCCTGGTAGTGCAAGCCAGTGTTCAGCCAGGTGCCAGTCTCCTCCCGCTTCGCGTAGTGGAAGTCCCCGTCGACGTCATCCACCTTCGTGACCGGAACGCCGGGCGCAAGATCGGCCTCTGCGTCGCTGAAGACCCCCCAGGAATCACAACCAAAGATGCCGATCCCCTTGTCATACGCTCCCTGGAGCAGCTCCAGATCGTAGTACTTCTTCGTGCTGCCGATGTCCTGCATGACTATCGCGAAGCAATACAGCGTCGGGTCGTACACTGCAGCATCCACCAAGACCGGCTCCATGATCTCTTGCGGCTGGTTGCAGAGCTTGGTATCGCTGGGCGTGCAGTTCTTCAGGCATTCGCCCTTGCCTGCCTTGGTCTGGAAGCAGGTCAGGCCCGCCACGTTGCAGCACCCCGTGCTGAAGCAGTCCTCGTCCCAGTTGGAGCACTGGTCGCGCGCGGGAAAGCCAATCGTCTGAACCTTGCCCTGGCGGGGGCCCGCGCCCGAGGCCGCCCCGCGCAGCGCAAAATGCGCCGCCGCCCCGCCGGCGCCGGCCAGGAGCAGCGCACCCGCGGCAGCGCCGCCCGCCCCTCGCCAGGGCGAGCGCCGGGCGCGAGCGTCCTGGACCAAGAGCTGCTCCGACCCGCTCGCTTCGCCGCCGACCTCCCCAAGCTCCACGCGCTCCATGACTGGTGCCACCGGCGGCAGATCTCGGCAGAATCCTATGTGGGCGGTGCAGCGCACGCAGAGCGAAGCTTGAGCCCGAATGGCTACGGAGCGCACAACCTCCTCCCTCCTCCCTCCTCCCTCCTCCTCCCTCCTCCTTCCTCCCTCCTCCCTCCTCCCTCCTCCCCTCCTCCCTCCTCCTCCCTCGTCTCTCCTCTCCTCCTCCCTCCTCCCTCCTCCCTCCTCCTCCTCCTCCCTCCTCCCTCCTCCCTCTCCCCACCTCCCTCCTCCCTCCTACCTCATCCCCCTCCCTCCCTCCTCCCTCCTCCCTCCTCCTCCCCTCCCCCTCCTCCTCCTCCTCCTCCTCCTTCTCCTCCTCCTCCTCCTTCGACCCCTCCGGCTCACAATTCAATCCCCATCCCGATCCTCAGGGGCCGTGGAGCGGAGCGGCGGAAGCGCGAGAACGGCGACGGCGGGCATGAGCACCCCCACCAGCGGAGCCTTTTTTGCGCCGCCGCTAGAGACGGCCTGAATGACTATTTTTTGGGTACGTTCAGCACTGACCTCGGGGCCAAGAGGGCTCGCACAGCCCACATCGGCGCGGCCGAGGTCATGGGGCCAGCCTCTGGGCGACAGAGGAGCGCAAACACACCACCGTCATGACCACCATGACCGCCATTACCAACCGCCTGGAGGGCGGAGGCAGCCGGGGGTCAAGGGTGGTGGCGATGGTGCTCAGTCAAGCTAGAACAGCAGGCTCGTGTCGTGACGACGCGGGCGTTGGCTCCTGGTGCGTGGATTTTTGCGACGGGTCCCATTGCCAAACAAAAACGACGCGCCCCGTCGCCTAACGAGGCGGCACGGGTGGTGCGTCCCCCGATCCGTGGATCTGGCGCCCACGCGCCAAATCCACAGATCACTCATCCATGTTCGCGTGCGCCCGACGGGGTGCCCGGGTAGCCCAGAGGCCTCGGAGGACTCGCGGGGGGCTCTGGCGAAAGAGAGAAAGACTGCATGAGCTCAAACTCGTGGAGCTCCGCGCGGATGTTTCGGGGATCGGCACTGGGTCCTCCTGGCGACACCTCTGGCGCGCCGATCCCAGAAATCCGCGCGGACCTGCATGCCGTTTTTCTTCCTCCATCTGGGGAATCCTCGGGAAGGCCTCTGCGCATCACCCAACCAATCCCCGTCCCCACTGGCATAGCCTCTCGGCCCCGCTGGCCGAGGACTTGCCCCCGCGAGCGGGGATGAATCTGCTGTTCCTTTCGTGTTTCGCGGGACCTCTCCCCACCCAATCCACGACAGCCCAAGGGGCCTCCAACACCGCCTCAGGACAGGGCTCCATGACTGCCCCAAGGGCGCCCAGGACGGCTTCAGAGGCCCTAAAAACGGCCCCAAGATGGCCCCTCCGGAGGGGGAGCATGAGCCGACGTTTCGAGTCTTCCGCCTCGAGATGGTCCCAGGAGGCCCCATGAAGGTGAGCGACGATCAAAAACAGGTCTTACACGAGATAGCACATCGACCTTACGCTTCAGCTTACTCGGGCCGCCCAGCGCGGCACTGCGTTGGAGACGCGGGCGCCTACGCGCAAACCTCACGCGGGCAGATTCCGCGCGAAGGTCGGCGAAGTCGACCCCTGTGTTTGCGTCGCTCACCTGGGGGGGAGGGCTGCTGGGGCTGAGCTACCGTGGCCCGGTGGGGATTGGGATCGGCTAGACGATGCTGAACATCTGAGGGCCCCGTCGTCCTCGCGGCGTGAAATCAGCCTGGCGAAAGACCCAACCATCTGCAGTTGTGAGTACCTTCGTCATGAATGTCGCCTTCGGTGGATCTTCTTCTGGGGGCACAGAGCGCGTGAACGGAGTGCGAAATGAGGCGGGACCGCCATGCGGACGCTGCCAACGGGGCCGTGGTCCCTATGGGACCACAAAACGTGTGAGGGGTGTGTGCCGAAATAGGTGGCGGGGACGCATGCGGGTTGCGCCAGGGGGGCCTTCGGTGGAACTCCCTCTGGGGCCACGGAACGTAAGGGGTGTACCGAAATGTGGATAATGGAGACGCATGCGGGCTGCGCCGCTGGTGCCTTCGGATAGCGCCACGAAACGTGTGAGGGGTGTGCAGAAATGGGTGAACGGGACGCATGCGGGCTGCGCCACTGGGGCCTTCGGTGGACCTCCCTCTGGGGCCACGAAACGTTTGAGGGGTGAGCCGAAACGGGGGTGACGCGCGAATGCGAACTGCGCCACTGGGGCCTTCGGTGGAGCTCCCTATGGGGCCACGAAACGTGTGAGGGGTGTGCCGAAATGGGCGACTAAGACGCATGCGGGCTGCGTCACTGGGACCTCCGGTGAAGCTTCTCATAGAGCCACGAAACGTGTGAGGGCTGTGCCGAAACGGGGGTGACGACCCACATGCGAATTGTGCCACTGGGCCCTCAGATGGAGCTCCCTCTGGGGCCACGAAACGTGAGGGGTGTGTGTGTGTGTGCCGGAAACGGGGTGACGCTCACATGCGAACTGCGCCACTGGGACCTTCCCTGGAACTCCCTATGGGGCGCCACGGAACGTGTGAGGGGTGTGCCGACATCGTTGGATGAGACGCATGCATGCCGAAGCGGGGGTGACGCCCACATGCAAACTGTGCCACTGAGGCCTTCGGTGGAGCTCCCTATGGGGCAACGATACGTGTGAGGTGTGAGGGTTGTGCCGAAATTGACGGCTAGGACTCATGCGGACTGCCCCACTGGGGCCTTCGGTAGAGCTCCCACTGGGGCCACGAAACGGGTGTGCCGATGTAGGCAGCTGGGACGTATGCGGTTTGCGCCACTGGAACATTCGGTGCAGCTCCCTATGGGGCCACGAAACGTGTGAGGGGTGTGCCGACATCGTTGGATGGGACGCATGCGGTCTGCGCCACGGGCACCCTCGGTGGAGCTCCTTTATGAGGCCAAGAAGCGCGTGAGGGGGGGCCGAAACGGGGGTGACGCCCACATGCGAACTGTGCCACTAAGGCCTTCGGTGGAGCTCCCTATGGGGCCACGAAGCGTGTGAGGAGTGTGCCGAAATGGATAGCGGGGACGCATGCGGGCTGCGTCACCTGGGACCTCTGGTGTAGCTCCCGATGGGGCCGCGAAACGTGTGAGGGGCGTGCCGAAAAGAGGGTGACGCCCACATGCGAATTGTGCCACTGGGCCCTCAGATGGAGCTCCCTCTCGGGCCACGAAACGTGAGGGGTGTGTGCCGAAACGGGGGTGACGCGCACATGCGAACTGCGCCACTGAGACCTCCGCTGGAGCTCCCCGTGCGGCCACGAAACGTGTGAGGGTGAGACACAATGGTTGACACACGGAGGGCCGAGGCAGGGATGGGAGGAGGGAGGAGGCGGGAGGAAGGATGTGGGGCGCGGGGCGCTGTCTCTTCGAAGCGAGGACTCTACACCATAGGATGCTTGGGAGACAGGAGGACCCATGGCTGCGCAAGGCTAGAAGAGCCTGTGGCGGCTTCTTTGAGCGGAGGGCAAAAAAAGGGGTGAGAGGAGGAAGCAGGGAGGGGGCAGCGGGCGGAGGAGGAAGGAGAACGCGGGGCGCTGTTTCTTCAAAACAAAGACCCAACACCACAGGACGGTTGGGGAAAATCACGGCGGGATTCCTTTAGCAGTTTTCGGCCTCTGGGGGCCCTTGCCAGGCCCCGCGGCAGTCAAAGTGCGACTCGGGATGAAAAGGCAGTCCCTGGGAAGGGGTCCAGGACTCTTGGGAACCACGCTGTGAAGAAGTCACGGACGTGAGCTGTCTGGGGCCCTTGCGAGAGACCTCGGCAGGCTGCTCGCTGGCCCGCTGGCCCCATGACCACTGGCACGACGGCGGCGAGCAGCAGGAGAGGCCTGGGACGAGGGGGGGGGCGGCATTCTGAGAAACCCAGGCATCCTACGCCGTGCTGCTTTGTTACGGCATGCACCCGCAGGAGGTCTCGAAAACCCTTCCTGGGGGCCGGCGGTTCGTCCCGAAGCGTGTGCCGGCGGCCCGGGGTCGGACGACTGGAGAAACCGAAAGGTACTGGAACCGCGACTCCCCGTACCTCTCCCAGGATGCGCTCTGACCAAGAAGTTCGAAGCAAATCCAGCGGTACGACGAGAGCCTTCCAGGAGGCCCAAGCGGGCGAAAACGATGGCATGGGCACCGGTCTCTCCTCCGAGGGGTGGTGGTTTTCACGTTCCCGGGGGACAGGCGACGGCCCTGGGAGGCCGCAAAAGCTGCCACAAGGACCGTCCGCCGAGATGTGTAGCACGACGCGCGGGGGCCTGGGCTCTGAGAAGGCGCGGGGCCTCCCAAAACGGCCCCGAATCCCTCCAGCCGTGGAGGGTAGAAACAGCGGGGACCATGGCCAAGACCTCCTTCTCCGCCTCCTCCGCCTCCTCCCTCTCTCCTCCTCCTCCTCCTCCTCCTCCTCCTCCTCCGCCTCCTCCTCCTTCGCCTCCTCCTCCTCCTCCTTCTCCTCCTCCTCCACCTCATCCTCGTCCTGCTCATCCTGCTGCTCCTCCTCAGGCACGTCCTGCTCCTTCTGCTCCTCCTGCTCCTCCTGCTCCTCCTCCTCCTCCTCCTCCTCCTCCTCCTCCTCCTCCTCCTCCTCCTCCTCCTGCTCCTCTTGCTCCTCCTCCTCCTCCTCCGCCTCCTCCTGCTCCTCCTCCTGATCCTCCTCCTCTTCCTCATCCTCGTGTTATTATTATTAGTAGTGTTATTAGTATGTGAAAGTGGTGTTAATAGTATTAGTATTTAGTCGTACGCCTAGTGCTCGCATTAATATGACTACTCGTATTAGTCGTAGTAAGATTAGTTGTAGCCTTCGTGCTGTTAATCATTTTCGTAGCAATCGTAGCCTTAGTACGATATGATTACTGTTATGTATATTGATATCGTTCGCATTCACAAGCTTATCATTATTGTCATGGTAGTAGTATTCCTCCTACTAGCAGATGGCGAATGTTAGTATTAGCATGCTTAGTATTATTCCTCCTCCTCTTCGTCCTCCTCCTCCTCTTCCTCCTCCTCCTGCTCCTCATCCTCCTTCTCCACCTCCTCCTCCTCCTCCACCTCATGCTCCTCCTGCTCATCCTGCTGCTCCTCCTCAGGCACCTCCTGCTCCTTCTGCTCCTCCTGCTCCTCCTGCTCCTCCTCCTCCTCCTCCTCCTCCTCCTCCTCCTCCTCCTCCTCCTCCTCCTCCTCCTCCTCCTCCTCCTGCACCTCCTGCTCCTCCTCCTCCTCCTCCTGCTCCTCCTCCTCTTCCTCCTCCTCCTCCTCCGCCTCCTCCTTGTCCTCCTGAACGCGTAAACACGTCGTGCCGATCTTCGTCACCGTCGATCTTGGCCAACGCCAACTCGTGGACCATCCTCGCCACACTGGGCCGACGACCGACCACGGACCATGCCCAGGATCGACATCGACAAGATCTCCAAGACATCGTGGCCATGCTCCCCGTGCTTGCCCCCTCGGAGTCACGCGCGACGCGCGCCCTCGGAGCGGCAGGGGAGGGGCCCCATCTGGAAGGCCGCCCCCGCGGCCCGTCCTGCCCCCCAACACTGCGGGCCGCCGGGCTGGCTCGGAATTCCGGAGGGCCCGCCGGCCCAACAACAGCCCGCCGGTGTCGGGAGAAGAAGAAGCGGACCTGCACGGGTTCCCCCAGGGCCGTCGGCGACCCGAGGAGGAGGAAGAGGAGGAGCAGGAGGAGGAGGAGCAGGAGGAGCAGGAGGGGCAGGAGGAGGAGGAGGAGGAGGAGGAGGAGGAGGAGGGAGGAGGAGGAGGAGGAGGAGGAGGACGGGTCGCCTAAGCCCTTCGGAGAAACCCTAACGGACCCCCTCCCTTTGATCGGGGATCTTCTGACCTGGGTCAGTCCTGACCTGGGTCGGTCAGGCCTTGCAGGACCCTGCCAGATCCAGCAGGATCCTGCACCCAAGCCCAGGGATCAGTGTATGCGCCCCTGGCTCTGCAGGATCCTCCAAGACCCAACGCCCTGGCTGACCCCCGTTTGCATCGACCCCCGTCTCAAAGCCCCCGATTCGAGCAGGGACCGACCGTCCCGGCATCCCCATAGGCCGGCCACGACATGCGCTCAGGACAAGAGAACGCTGCAACAACAAGAGCCATGTTCTCTGAGAGCATGGCACCGAGGGATGGGCGATAGACCGCCTCATCCAGAACTGTTCTCAGGTTATCGTGCAGACCACAGGGGGCTCTTAGAACATCATGCGGTGGGCCTATGGGCAAACCAGGACGCTTCGCCACAGCTTGATGGCGCGCGGGCACCAGCGCCGATCAAAGCAGTCCGAGTGGGGCTCCGAAACTTTGTTCTCACGCCGTTTCTTCTTCTCTGAGATGTGTGGCACGTGCGACTGCGACCCTGGTCATTGCCGGGCGCTCGCGGTGGCCTCACGGCGAGAGGCGATTACGGCGACCCTCGTGCGCGATGCGGCAGCGGCAGCTGTTAACCAGCGGTCGCACGAGGGGGAGGTGGAGGAGGGACGCGTGACTCGTCGAGGACCACGCCCCCTCCCGACGAGCTCGAGACGTTACACTGGCGGCGGCTCGAGGATCAGACCTCCCAAGTTCGGTGGCAACTCATGGGAGCCTCCCGTACCATATTGTCGGCTCTTGCGAATCGACGCTAGTCGAAGCTAAATCGACGCTAATCGACTCGAAGTTGACGCCGATCGACGCTAACCGACACTAAATCGGCGCTATCTCACCGACTCCAGACGCCAATCGACGTAAATCGACGCTAAAGGCGGAATTAAGAGGGTATACCAGGCTCCCATGGTTTACTACCGAAAGTACCCTTTCTGTATGAGCGTTCACGAATCGGTGGCAGCATCTTTCATCAACTCTTCGAGAGGCCCGTCTCGTGCAATGCGCGTCTATCTGCAGGACCTCGGACGCCCAACCGTTAGTGCCAACGCGGCTCCGACAGCTTCTGGCGCTGCTGATGATTACCACACCCTCGCCACTCAGGAAAAGATATGCCGATGGTTCGCGGCGGGTCCCAGGTCCAGCGCCCATGCCGCCTGTGTAGAGCTGTCGTGTACGCAGACGTCTTGTCCATCCGCTGGTGCTGAGCTTGCTCGAAGAGAAGCGAACTTTGAAGATGTGCAAATGCACAGATGAGCATGCATGAGGTCATCTGTCCATCTCGTTGGCTCCTTCTCTCTCTCTCTCTCTCTAACTCTCTCTCTCTCTCTCGCTCTCTCCATGTATGTACATGTGTATGTATGTGTGAGTCCCTCTCTCTCGATGTATATTGCCCTTCTGCATGGGGGAGGCAGACGAAAAAGAAGGGGCGCTCCCCACCTGCAAAAGCGGGGGACAAGAAAAGGCCACGGAGCTGCGATGCACAGCACGAGGGCTCCTCACGCAAAGCCTACGCTAAGTCCGCACGCCCGCTCCCCCGGGGTGGTGACGGCATGTGACGTCGGGCGGCCCTCCACCGCCGCCACACCTCCCGTGGAAGCGGGGAGGGAGAGGGCACAAGCCAGGTGCGCTCGCGCCACATCTGACGTCTGGCCCCTCCCACCCCTCCCCTCCCACTGCGCTGATCATGCCTCCGTCCGCCGACGAGGGTCGTAGCGGACCTGGGACCTCCACGGAAACACCATCGTGTCGTGCGCAATCAGGAGAGGGCGAGCTGTGCACACTGGAGGAGGAGGAGGAGGAGGAGGAGGAGGAGGAGGCGGCGGAGGAGGCGCGGCGGCGGGGAGGAGGACGAGGAAGCACGGAGGGGGGCGCACTGGCGTCGAAGTCCGCTGCAAGGTTGCAAGGGAAGGTGGCCAGACTCCTGGACGTCTGCGCCGGGCCAGGTGCAGCAGCACCATGCCAACCACTCCAGGACCTGCAGCTGAGGATTCGCCGAAGAAATAAGGATGCAAGCGCAATCTTGTTGATGGAAGAAAATAAACGACATAAACGGGACCGCGCGGATGATCCGGGGCGGCGCGCGGATGTCTTGGGAATTTCGCTGCACCCCCCTCCATGGCGCGCGGAGCTGGCCAGGAGCCCGCCCTCTGTCCTTCCCTCCCTCCCTCCCTCCTCCCCCCTTCCCCTCTCCTCCCTCCCTCGACGCTGGAGGGGCCGACAGGGGGGCGCCCCAGCGCCGATCCGAGGAGTATCCGCGCGGACCTCCGACAGCTTGTGCTTATGCCGTTGTGCTGTCCGGGGGGGGCGGGAGGAGGAGGAGGATGAGGAGGAGGAGGAGGAGGAGGAGGAGGCGGAGGAGGAGGAGGACCACTCTAGACTCAAGAGTCATCAACGATGTTGGAATAAACCCTCCCCCAAGCTCCTTCTTCGCAGGCCCCTACAACGGTACATATCCATTGAGGGAACTGCCTCGTCGGAAGACAACCGTTTGAAGACTCTAAAGCATGCCAACATATTGCTCGGGATTCCAACGCCACGGATTGTTGCGTCTTGACGATCTCGCGCAAGAGCGTTATTCTTGGGACTGTAACACCGCGAACCAACGCAACTGTTGCACCCTCATAATGCTGATTCCTTCCAAAAACACTATTTCTGCTACGCTGGCCATGGGAATCCGTGTAAAACTCTCGCAAAGTGTTTAAACGAATGCGCGCGCGGCTAACGCGAGAGCCACATGTTGAAAAAGGGCCGCCCTCAATCTGTGAAGCGTTTGGAAATTTGCAAGACGAGTGTACGCGGTGCTGAACCACATGCTGAAAACCACCCACCGCCGATCCGTGAAACTTCTGCACATGCGAATGTTAAGACGAATGCGCGCGCCACTAAGGCGAGAACCACCGTTTGAAAAGGAACCGCCCCCAACCCGTGAAGTTATTGCAATTGTTTTTAACGAATGTGCGCGGTGCTCCAGCGAGAACCACCTTTTGAAAACGGCCCGTCCTCAATCCGTGGAACTCTTGCAGAGTTCTAAATCGAATGCACGCGGCGCTAAGGCGAGAGCCACATTTTGAAAACAACCCACGCTCCAAATGTAAATCTGCGGCCAACGTTTTTAAGCTTCAGGGTCATAGCTGGTGAGGAATTATCAAGCGAAACGCCCGGCCCGCGCCAAAAAACTGGCCTCGGGGTGCGACAGGGAAAAATTGCTTATAGGAAACGGAATGGAGCAGGAGGGGGAGCGGGAGGGGGAGGGGGAGGGGGAGGGGGAGGAGGAGGAGGAGGAGGAGGAGGAGGAGGAGGAGGAGGAGAAGCACGAGGAGGAGAAGCACGAGGAGGACGAGGAGGAACAGGAGGAGGACGAGGAGGAGGAGAAGGGAGCGGACACATCCGAGTAACGATCAGGGCGAGGCCAGCACGCAAGTGCAGTGCGACCGGCAAGAAACGAAACGCACGCGTCACACGGAAAGCCAAAGTGGGATGCGAGCTAAGCAGTCGCACCCTGGCAGAAACCAAAAAAATGAAAACACTCTGCGTATCTCAGCAGCTCGAATACAACACACAACCCAAAAGACGGTGGACCACCGAGTCCCTGGCGCGAGAGATGAGAGCCAAACAGCGCGAAGACAGGCAGGGGGAGAAAAAGGCTGGAGGAACAGCGGGGAAGGCCGAAGGGCCCAGGGCGTAAAAGACGCTCAGGGGCAGCTCGGCGTAAAGCGGGCGTCGTAATGGCAGCGCACCACAAGCGAGAATGTGCGGTATCATGGAGATGTGCTTGACAGCTCCTTAGCTTGCCTACAGCTCGAATTGAGTTGAGACAACCACCCACGCAAGAAAATGCACGGCTCAACTTGAACAGTTGTCCAAGGAATATCTGTCAATATTAATAAGAAGGTTTCGCGCCACGCACATATCATCGAATTCGTCCCTGAACATCGCCCGCTGGAAACACTGGCACGGCCAGGGGTAAAACCCCAACGGCGTCCAGAGGGAAGGGAAAGGAGAGACAGAAGGGGGGAGGACGGAGGGGGAGGGGGCCAGGAAACAGGTATATGATCCGATGGTATTGCGCACGCCGTCTTACGCAGCGGCGGCGGCTGACTGGGCAATGGTCGCAAGCCACTTCGAAGCTTAGGCTAAGTCGATGGAGCATGTCTGGCAAACGCCGGAGCGCGGGCCTGGAGCAGCACCTGAGAAAAAAACACGGCTCCAGATACCGGGCAGCGATGGGTCTGCCAGCACGACCTGGCCGCACTTGCGCCACGACGGCGCCACTTGTACGCCAGGGTGACCCCGCAGATGGGCGGAGTTGAGGTTAGAGGAGAATCGGTCAAAACGGCCCGTGTGAAGAGCAATCAAAACGGGGATACCATTGAAGCGAATTACGCCACAATGCATGAAAATGGAAAACGACAGGGCGGCGACCGGACGAGGGTAACAGGAGCGAGGGACGGAAGAAGACAAACAGGAACAGGAAGTAAACCCGAGGCAT
>CAUYUJ010014938.1:37500-53129 GCA_963575745.1 Prorocentrum cordatum
CTCAGGGGGTAGGAACATCGAACGATAGGCCTCCGATAGCGAATACGCACGTTCTTGGGCGGGGTGGGCTATCGGGCCCCTATCGGCGATCGATGGGCGAATGGGGGTGGATATATCCCCCCTGAGCCCAATCCAGTACCTGGTGTTTTTCGGGCCGTAACTCGGGCCTCCCGCGGCCGTTCGGAACAAATCCGGGCACCCCCCCAGCGCCCTCGGCGTGGCGCAGTCACTGGACAGCACTCCGATGCTGGGAAACTACCAAGAACCACCGAAAAACCCGAAACCTCGAAACTATCAACCCCCCGAGCGCATTTTTGAACTCGCAGCCAGAACGAGCGTTCGGGGGGGGGGGAGTGGGAGGGCGACGGGAGGGGGCATAACGCAGCGCCCCTCCCCCAGACTGTAGTGCTGGACGCAGTGCGGCAGTGCCGGCCGGGGCCGCACTGGAGGGGCGAGCGTCACGTTGTGTGAGGGGAGAGGGGGGGGAGGGTAGAGGGCATAACGCGCGTTTCGGTCCAGAGGCTTAAAAACACTCTCCTCCTCCTCCTCCTCCTCCTCCTCCTCCTCCTCCTCCTCCTCATCCTCACCTCCTCCTCCTCCTCCTCCTCCTCCTCCTCCTTGTCCTTTTCCTCCTCCTTCTACCCTCCCCTCCTCCTCCACCTCTCACTCCTCCTCCTCCTCCTCCTCCTCCTCCTCCTTCTCCCCCCCCCTCTCCTCCCACCCTCCTCCCCTCCTCCCTCCTCCTCCTCCTCTCCTCCTCCTCCTCCTCCTCCTCCTCCTCCTCTCCTCCTCCTCCTTCTCCCCCCCCCCACCCACCCCCCTCCTCCTCCTCCTCCTCCCTCCTCCTCCTCCTCCTCCTCCTCCTCCTCCTCCTCCTCTCTCGACTCCTCTTCGACTCCTCCTCCTCGACTCCTCCTCGACTCCTCCTCGACTCCTCCTCCGACTCCTCCTCGACTCCTCCTCCTCCTCCTCCTCCTCCTCCTCCTCCTCCTCGACTCCCCTCCTCCTCCTCCTCCTCCTCCTCCTCCCCCTCCTCCCTCCTCCTCCTCCTCCTCCTCCTCCTCCTCCTCCTCCTCCTCCTCCTCCTCCTCCTCCTCCGTAGCCATTTGGCTCAAGCCGGCTCGGCTCAGGGTCGGGGCCGCAGGCCCGCCGCCCCCTGCCCGACGCCACCGGCGCCTGGCCCGCACGGACCTGCCCGCCGCCCGTCGCCCTCCCGCGCCGGGGGTGGCGGGCGGTGGAGGCTGAGGAAGGGCAGCAATGGCGGCGGCTCCCCCTCGGGGTTGAGCCGCCCCTCCCGCCCGCGCTGGCCCCTCGCGGCGGCCGGCCGCTGGGCGCCTCCGGCGCGAGCCACCTGATGCTCGAAGTGGCGGACGCGGTGCTGACCGCCCCCTCCCTGCCCGCGGCGGCGCTCGTGGCGGCGCGTGGCTTTGGAGACGGCCCGATGGCGCGGCAGATCAAGGCCAAGCGCTTCGTCTCGAGGCGCCGTGCTGCGACGCGCGCCGCGCGCCGCCCGCGCCGCCTGCTGGGCGGGATCGTGTGCCTGGAGGCGCTGCTGGACGCCTTCTTCGTGCGCTGGCTGCTGCTCGCGCTGGAGCCGCCCCAGGTCAAGGACCTCGAGGGCGGCAAGAATTGGGTGCACGGCGAGGAGTTGCTGCTCCTCGGGGTCCTCTGAGGAGGCCCGTGGCCGGGGGCCTTGTCCGTGGACGGGCCCCCGCGGTGGTCGGGGGGCCCACCCAGCGAGGGGGCCCCCCGCGGCGGGAGGGTCGGCACCGGCTCCTCCTGAGGCTCGCGGATCCTCCTCCTCCTCCTCCTCCCCCTCCCCTCCCCCTCCCCCTTCCCCTCTTCCTCCTGCTCCCCTTCCCCCTGAGCGTAATTAGCGACCCCCCGCGTTGCCCCCGAGAGAAGGACCTGAACTACTGCGGCGCGCGCGCGGGCCACCGGGGCGAGCGGGCGCTGACACGCGGGCGCTCTCGCCCGCAGTCAGACGGAGGCGACCTCGCGCGGCGGGCCCCGCCAGCCGTCCGGGAAACCACGACGACGAGGAGGGGGAGGAGGACGACGACAATCACAACGACGACAACAACGACGACGACAACGACGACGACAATGGCAGCGGAAACGGCGGCGTCGGCGACGACGACGACGCCGACGACGACGACGACGACGAGAACGACGGCCGCGGTGGCAGCGGTGGCGGCGGCGGTAGCGGTGGCGGCGGCGGCGACGACCACAACGACGACGACAGCGACGACGGCGAAGACAGCGACGACGACGACGACGAAGACGACGACGACGACGACGGCGGCGGCGGCGGTGGCGGCGGCAGCAGCGGTGGCGGCGGCGACGACGACCACAACAACCACGACGACAGCGTGGACGACGACGACGACGACGGCGACGACGACGACGACGACGACGACGACGACGACGACGGCGGCGGTGGCGGCGACGACGACGCCGACGACGCCGACGACGCCGACGACGACGACGGCGACGGCGACGGCGACGGCGGCGGCGGTGGCGGCAGCGGCGACGGCGACGTCGAGGCCTGCGACGACGACAGCGACGACGACGACGACGACAGCGGCGGTGGCGGCGACGTCCACAACGACGACGACAGCGACGACGGCGAAGACAGCGACGATGGCGACGGCGACGAGGCCGACGACGACAACGACGATGACGACGATGGCGGCGGAAACGGCGGCGGTGGCGACGGCGACGTCGAGGCTGGCGACGACGACGACGACGACAACGACGATGACAACGACGGCGGCGGCGGCAGCGGTGGCGGCGGCGGCGGCAACCACAACGACGACGACAGCGACGACGGCGAAGACAGCGACGATGGCGACGGCGACAGCGACGGCCAAGGCGACGACGACGACGACGACGACGACGACGACGATGGCGGCGGAATCGGCGGCGGTGGCGACGACGCGGTCGAGGCTGGCGACGAGGCCAGCGACGACGACGACGACGACCACAACGACGCCGGCGACGACGACGACAACGACGACGACGGCGACGACGACGACGACGATGATGACGACGACGACGACGACGACGACGACGACGACGACGACGACGACGACATCGACGACGACGACGACGACGACGACGACAACGACGACGACGATGGCGGCGGTGGCGGCGGCAGCGGCGACGGCGACGTCGAGGCCTGCGACGACGACCACGACGACGACCACGACGACGACGACGACGACAGCGGCGGTGGCGGTGGCGGCGGCGGCGGCGACGACCACAACGACGACGACAGCGACGACGCCGAAGACAGCGACTATGGCGACGGCGACAGCGACGGCGAAGGCGACGAGGCCGACGACGACGACGCCAATGGCGGCGGAAACGGCGGCGGTGGCAACGGCGACGTCGAGGCCGGCGACGAGGCCAGAGACGACGACGAGGACGACGACAACGACGACGACGACGACAACGACGACGGCGACGACGGCGACGACAACGACGACGACGGCGACAACGACGACGACGACGACGACGACGACGACGAGGACGACGACGACGACGGCGAACACGAGGACGGCGACGACGACGACGATGGTGGCGGCAACGGCGACGGCGAAGGCGACGTCGAGGCCGGCGACGACGACGACGACGACGACGACGACGACGGCGTCGGCGGCAGCGGTGGCGGCGGCGGCGTCGACCACAACGACGACGACGACAGCGACGACGGCGAAGACAGCGACGATGGCGACGGAGAGAGGACGGAGAAGGCGACGACGACGACAAGGACGACAACGACGACGGCGACGACGACGACGACGACGACGGCGACGACAGCGACGACGGCAATGGCGGCGGAAACGGCGGCGGTGGCGACGGCGACGTCGACGCCGGCGACGAGGCCAGCGACGACGACGACCACAACAACGACGACAACAACGACGACGACGACGACGACGGACGACGACGACGACGACGACGACGACGACAACGGCGGCGGCGGCAGCGGTGGCGGCGGCAGCGGCGACCACATCGACAACGACAGCGACGACGGCGAAGACGGCGACGATGGCGACGGCGACGGCGACGGCGGCGGCGGCGGCGACGGCGGCGACGGCGGCGACAGCGGCGACGGCGGCGACGTCGACGATGGCGGCGACGGAAGCGACGGTGACACAAAGGCAGTGGCTGTCTAGGGTATCCCAGAGATCAATCGGCCCGCGGGTTCCGAGGGGGGGCATCTGAACTCCAGTCATTATGCCCTCCATGGCCGCACACCAGCTGCACGGAGACCAAGTGGCGGGGTTGCGCAGGTTTGATGGATCCAGTCGAGGGGAGGCTCAAAGAAGAAGTGGGACGACAATGTAAAGGCAGAGGTGCGAGAGCTCAAAGATGCAAGGCGACAGAGACATCCCAAGAAACAGGATGCAGTATGCTGGTGGTGCGGTGTAGTGAGTGTGAGAACAGGTATAACAGGTGCGGGCGCAGTGAACCAAAAAGCCAGACGCAGCTGACGGTAGGAATCAAAGAGCGGCATTTGTTGTAAGCGAAGGTTCGGTTGTATAAGCCATGGAAAACGCTGGCGCTCGCAGCGCTCGGCTGGCGCAAAAGCGAGTACTTCTGCACTCTACCAAGTAGCCAGTCTTGTACTATGCTCGTGTTGCACTGTAGGCTGGGTCGGTCGAGTGGCACAATCACAAATAGCCAGAAGGACGGACGCAAGGTGCCTAGACAGCGCCAAAGAGGTACCATTGGATCTAGGAAGCAGTGAATATAACAAGCACGCCCAGAATCGAGGGAAGCAAGGAGCCCTTGTTTCGAAAGCCCTGAAGTGCATATTGAGCATATACACAAAATGCCCTGCACGACGAAGGTGGCACAGCACGATGAAAATGGGCGGACCTGCAGCGGAATGACTGGTCGCGGAACGCCGCCGGACTGGAACCAGCAGTCAAACCACGAGCCCGAGTCCTTGAAGTCGTGGAAGGCGACCTGAATGCCCGCACAACTGCACGCGATTTCTCCGGCTTGCTCTACGCCTCTGCTGATGACTGCTCTGCCCAGACTCGCCTTTCCCAGACGCTCCGTCGCCCTTGAGGCCTCATCCCCCTCTAGGCCTCATCCCAGCCACGTGCCTCACCCTCCCACTCAACTGTGCTCACGAGCAACTCCTCCCTGTCGCATCCACGAGGCCCGTCGACAGGGCGGGCCGGGCGTCTCGCATGAGACTTCCTCACCGGTGATGCTCCTGAAGCTTGCAACGTGCAGGAGCTTCGCGGCGGGAGAGCAGGTGGTTCTCAAAATGTAACTCTCGCTTTTATCGTCGCGCACATTAGTGTTAATGATTTGCAGAAATTTCACGGATGGAGGGCGGTCCGCTTTCATAGTGTGGCTCCCGCCTTGGCGCCGCGCACATGTGGGCGGCTCCTTTCCAAAATGTGTCTCTCGCCTCATGCAACATTTATTTTTTACGAGTTTGCAGCAGCTTCGAATATTCTCATGGCTACCGTCCCAGCAATTGTGCTCTGGCACGGTGTTGGCCTGTCAGGGCGCAACAGGTAAGTCGATTCGCAGCGTTGAAGTCCCAGGAATGCTGTTCTGGCACGATGCAGGATCGGCAAGACGCAGCAGTAACGGTGACTGGTGGCGTTGAAGTCCCAAGGATGTTCTGGCACAGCTCAAGATGTTCAAACGGTTGTCTTCCAAGGAAGCACTTCCCGCAGTGAAAATGACTCCTTGTAGGGGCCTATGAAGAATGAACTTGGAAGGAGGGTTTATCGCAATATCGTTGATCAGTCTTGGGTTTACAGTTGTCCTCCTCCTCCTCCTCCTCCTCCTCCTCCTCCTCCTCCTCCTGTTCCTCCTCCTCCTCCTCCTCCTCCTCTAGCCTCCACCTCCCACTGCTCCTCCGCCCCCTCCTCATCCTCCTCCACATCCTCCTCCTCCTCCTCCTCCTCCTCCTCCTCCTCCTCCTCCTCCTCCTCCTCCTCCTCCTCCTCCTCCTCTTCATCATCATCCTTCCCCAGCGCCACCTCCAATCGAATCGATGAGTCGAAATCACATCTGCTAGAAAACACGGATCGGAAAGAGATGAAACTGCGCGCCCTTTATCGGACAGGAGACAGAATCCAGACTTCCGCCACTGGATCCGCCGCCGTGCCCCCTTGCACGCTGAGGCGTGGAAGAATGCGAAGGTCTGTCTGGTAGGGTGAGAGCCACCCCCTGCTCTACTCGCAGACTCGCGCATGCATCTCCCTCGCTCCCGAGGCCACGCTCCCTCGTAAAAAATGCGTTCCCGAGGCCACGATCCCTCGCTAAAAACGATAAACAAACGTCACGAACCTTACAAACGGCCCATGCAGGCAACCAAGAACACGAAGGTGGCCCAAGATGCCTCGAAGACGACCCAGGATGACCCCATGGCCTCAAGACGGCCCAAGACGCCTCCAAGATGGCCACAAAAGGACCTCCAACAGGGTCCGAAGAAGCCAAAGACCTTGATTCGCGCACAGTGCCCACAGAATTTCGCATGACGGCCCACGAAGCCTCAAGACGGCCCACCAAGCCTCCACGATGGCTCCAAGACGACCCAAGATGCACCCAAAAGGCTCCCAAAATGGCCCAAGAGGACCCCACGGTGGTCCAAGAGGCATCCGATACAGCTCCAAGACGGCCCAAGAGGGCCTCCCGTAAAACCCAAGAAGGCCTTAGAAGGCCCTTCGAATCCCACGACGGCCCCCAGTGAGCCACCACACGGCCAACGGAGCCCGAGCCGGCCCAGGAGAGCCCCAACACGGCGTAAGCAGGTCCCAAGACGGCTCAAGAAGCCTCCAAACGATGGCCCAACAGGCATCCAATACGGCCCCAAGACGTCCCAAGAGGGCCTCGAGGATCCCACGATGGCCAACAAGGTATCCAAGACGAGGCACCCAATACGGCCTCAGAAGCTCTTCGACGGTCCCACACTGCTCACGTCCGCCCCAAGACACTCTTAATATGGCCAAGAGGGCCCTAAGACGTCCCAAAAGAGCCCCAAGACGAGCTACCAGAGCCTCAATACGGCCGAAGAGGGCCCGAAGGCGGCCCCAAGGGACCCCCAAGATTGCCCCACGGGAAGCCAAGACAGCCACAGGACAGCCGTCATCCGCATCGCGGCTCTCCCAAGCCTGGGGTCACGAGGTGTCACACGCGAAGGCCTCCCATGTCCCCTCCAACAACCGCCACCCAGAACACTGGGCTGGCACGGTGGCAGGACTTGTCGCAGGCAGCTGGAAAATAAAGCGAGAAGGAAAAGGAAATCCCCATCCGTTTACTACACCAAGAAATGACGTCACTCTCTCTTTCTCTGTCTCTCTCTCTCTCTCTCTCTTTTCTCTCGCTCTCTCTCTCTCTCTGTATATATTTCTCTCTCTCTCTCTCTTTCTCTGGCTTTTTGTTTTTCTCTCTCTCTCTCTCTCTCCCCCCCCAATATCTATCTCTCATTATCCGCCGATCCGGCGTGTGAGTTTCTGGTAGCGTGGACTTGAGCTCGCTCAAGCTTCACTCTGCGCTCTGCAAGGGGGGGGGGACGCCATTCCCGACGCCATTCAGTGCTCGAGAGCCGGGGGAAGGTTCGCTCTGCAAGGGGGGGGGGAGCCATTCCCGACGCCAGTCAGTGAGTGCTCGGGAGCCTGGGGGAGGGGGGTGCTCGGGAGCCAGGGGGGGGAGGGTTCGCTCTGCAAAGGGGGGAGGGGGGGACGCCATTCCCGGCGCCATGCAACGCTCGGGGGCGGGGGGGCTTCGCTTCCGACTGTCCCACAAACTCCCGGGACCGCGTCAAGACGGCTCAAAAGGTTCCCAAGACGACTCCAAAACGGCGAAAGGGAACGCCAAGACGGCCCAAGAAGCACCTAAGCCAGCCCAAGAGGGCTCCACCAGGGCCCCAGGAAAGGCCCAAGGGGGAGAGCCCGAACCAAAAATCAAAGTCTCCTCTTTCACAAAGTTCTCCAGAGGCTACCGCTCCCAGGAGGCCCCGACAGGCCCCCAAAAAGCCAACAAGAGAATCCAGAACGCCCCCAAGAGGCCCGAAACAAGGCCCAAGAGGCCCCGAAACGAGCCCGACGGCCCAAGACAGCCCCAAGACGGCCCAAGAGCCGCCCAAGAAAGCTCCAAGACAGCCAAAGAAGAGTTCACGACAGCCCAAGAGGCCCCCAGGAAGCCCCCAGAGGCCCCCAAGAAGCCTCAAGAGGCTTCAACTAGCCCCCAACAGGCCCCCAATAGGGTCCCAAAAGACCCCCACGAAACTCAAGAACTGCCTCCCAGACGCCCCCAAGAGGCCTCCAGTTGCCTCCAAGACGCCCCCCAAAAAGGCAAACGACTGCCTCCAAAATCGTCAAAAACGCTTACGTTTGAACAACCATGTGGCAAAACGAATGAATCTTCAATCCGCCGGCCCCCTCGTGGGGCCACCAGGCTGTAGGACCAGGCTTTGCTGTTCCCTGCGCCAGTTCCAATTTCCAGTTTCCACTGTTACAGTTCTGCTTTTTTGCTGCTTACTGTTCCTTCTAAATTATACAATACTTGCGTCCCCGAGGCCGCAAAAGCTCGCAAATGACACAACCTTCGCGTCCCCGACACCATGAACCGATGCAATAAACCATTGACAAATACTTACTATTCGCGTCCCCGAAGCCATAAACCATTGCAGATAACGCTAGATTCGCGTATCCAAAGCCATAAACCCTCCTGGATTACACACAATATTCCCGTCTCCGAAGCCATAAACCTGCGTAAATTGCGCTAGATGTGCGACCCCGAAGCCATAAACCATCGTGAATTACGCTATAGTTGCGGGTCCGAAGCCAGATACCCTCGTCAGTTACGCAATGCTCGCGCCTCCGAAGCCATAAACCTGCATAAGTTACGCTACATGTGCGACCCCGAAACAATAAACCCTCGCAATGTATGCGTCATTCGCGTATCATCATCGTTCAAAATGCAACACTGAGTTCAACACTATCATCAGAATCTCAATTTCTCTTGCCGATGCTGCTTCACGGCGGCGCCAAGGCCTCAAAATGTAGCTCTTGCAAAATCCATTATCCGAGAGAGGGGGCCGGCGGCAGGGGGCGAAGCCTTTACGGACAATTTCACTTCTTCAGACGTCTTGGGGGTCCTCCAAAGAGCGCCCCCCAAAGATGGCGTGCAACAGCTATTTCACCAGTTCATGGTTTTACTGGTGGTTCACGCGAGAGCGTCATTGTCGAAGATCCAAACGTTTCGCAAACGATTTCCACATGTTCATATTATGAAGATGTCCCCAAAGAGGCTGTATATCTTCAGCATACACGGTCATCCATTCCCATCAGCGTCGGGAGCGCCCCGGATCGGCGGCACTGGCCGGAGGCCACTACAATATCTAGTTATCTCTCTCTCTCTCTCTCCAACAACATTTTTTACATACATACATACATACATACATACATACATACATACATACATACATAATATGTCCGCACTCTCTCTCTCTGTCCCTCTCTCTCTCTCTCTCTTTCTCTCCCTCTCCCTCCCTCTCTCTCTCCCTCTCTCTCTCCCTCTGTCCCTCGCTGTCCGCAAGTACCACAGCGCGCCAGCACTGGGCCTCCAGCCTCGCACTTGTGCAAATCGACGAACAATCCAGACCCCTCCTCGACAGGTCCCAAGACCCCCTTTATCCCTCTTTCGTTCACTTTCTGTTGTTCTCTCTTTCTCTCTTTCATTGTTTCGCTCTCGCTCCCTCTCTTCTCTCTCTCTCTCTCTATCCCTCTCGCTCTCTCTCTCTCTCTCTCTTTTATAAATCCCGCTCTCTATGTATAAGTCGTCCTCTGCCTCTCTATATATTGAAATGTAAAACTCTCTGCGTGATACATGCACACATGCATACGACCATATGTGCAGACATGTATTAGCCAGCGCGGGCCCCAAAGCACTGTTTCTAGCAACATATGGTGTACACCGTGGGGCAAAATATGAGGTGAATACATGTGGTGAAGCAGATATATATATATATGTATATATATATATATGTATACATATATATATATATGTATATAACCAGAACCAGAACCATCGCACTCGCTTCGCACGCGCCTAAGTTCTACCAAGGCTGGGTGGTCGAACTCTTGGGGGCCTCTATTACATGACATTTCTTTTCCGGGACTTCCAATAACCACGAAGACGGCCCAAGTGGTTTCCAAGACTTCCTACGGTCCATCCACGACGTCTTAAGACAGGACCAAAAAGACACTTTGGGGTCCCTTTTATTCGCCGCGGCTGGACGTTGCCACCGGAGGAAGAGGAGCAGGGGAGGTGAGGGGGTTCCCTGGGGGAGAGGGAGAAGGAGGATGAGGAGGAATTGGAGAAGGTTGAGAGGGCCGCAGAGGAGGAGGAACCGGAGGAGGAGGAGGAAGAGGAGAAGGATGAAATATTAGATTTCCTGCTTTGCAAGCATAGCGAAACTGCCAGGCGAACTTTGAACAAAAAATGTTGGAACTCCCTTTTTTCCCCAAGTGCACTCGGGGCCTCTCTCGAGGCTCTTTTGGGCCTCTTTGGGGCTTCTTGGGGATATCTTGAACCTCCTGGGGCTCTCCTGCGGCGAAGATCTCGGGTTCCCGGCTCACGTTCCCGATCCTGGGCCGCGGTTGGGGCCCTCTCGGGCCGTCGTGGACGCCTCTTCGGCGCTTTTGAAACCTATTGGGCCGTGTGGGGCGATCCCCCGCCCGAGCCACCGACTCGCACTGATGTGCCCGCGCGTCAGCGCAGCCTGCCAGACGCGCTGGAACATCCCCAGCGGTCAACGCCACCGCGGCCGCGTCCGTCCCGCCAGATTTCTAGGCGCCCTGCGCGCGAGCCTGTGCGCACTAGCGCTGCCGCAGCGATGCACCAGCCAGCGCCAGGCAGCCATCGCAATCGCCGCCGCATTAGTTTTGCAGACCAAGTTGCGGGTGGGCGGGTGGGACGAGTGCACGAACAGTGGAGTCGACACCTCATTCCGAATAAAGCTCATTGCACCACATAGATGTCCCTGTTCCGAAAAAATGGGATCTATTACCCACCTACTAACCCCAGGGTTGACGGGCCACCTGTTCGCTATGCCTGTCCCATATGACCCTGCACACTCGCCCTGCCAAAATATGAATTCATACCATTCCGAGCTGTCTGGTTGTCGACACGCCCTTCCTCCGAATGCCCCGAAACAGTGTGTTGTCTTCTTGCAAGCTGGCAACGCGAATTCTCAACCAAAAAACGCGCGCGTTCTTTCAAATCCTCTTAAAAACTCAAAATGTCTGATAAGCTTGCATCAAATGCGACTGGGCGGGCCTCTCACGCGCGCATGCCGAAAATCATTCGAACGCCCTTGCGTGCGTGCGGGTGGGGTAAGAGGCACGATCCCTGTCAAATAATCAACACCACGCGGGCCACGCGCGGAAATCTCCCCAAAACCTTCATCGCCGATGCGAAGACACCATCACCGTCGTGGGCATGATCAGCACTAGCGCCGCTAATGCCCTCACCGTTGCCATCGCCGCCATCGTCACCAGCATCGCTACCACCATCATTGCGTCCATCGTGGCCGACGTCGCCATGGTACCGCGCCCGCCCGAGTCGCCGACTCGCACTGACGCGTCCGCGCGTCAGCGCGGCCTGCAAGACGCGCTGGGAAGCCCCAGCGGCCGACGCCACCGCGGACGCATCCGTCGCGCCAGACTGGCCGGCAGCTCTGCACGCGAGCCTGCGCGCGCAGGTGCGGCCGCAGCGGCGCGCCAAAAAAGCGCCAGGCAGCCATCGCAATCGCCCCGCATGGGCTTTGCAAGCACAGTTGCGGGCGGGCGGGCGGGGTGAGTGCGCGAGCAATGGCGTTGAGAATTCATTGCGAACAGAAAAGAATTCTCCTGTCTGGAAAAAATTGGTGCCACCTCCCCCCGCCCCCCAGGACTCAACGGCGCCCACTGTCGTTTTACGGTTCGCATATCAAATATGGATTTACACCATTCAAGGCAGTCCTGTCATCGACCCCCCTCCCCTACCCCTTCTTACATAAAAAACTACGCGCGCACACCGGCCCATCAAAAATCGTGTGTGTTCGAAAATCCCCTGCGAAAAAAAGCGAAGTGCACGCGCGCACGTCGTCGCGTGCGCGTGCCGAAACCATTCAAAAAACATCCAGTGTCGTACGGATTTCATAACCGTGTGCCCCGAAAACAAATTTGAGTAAAAAACAAGTGTTCCTTAAAGACTGAAAAACTACCCTCGAGCTCGCGTGAATGCTCAAGCAATACTGTGCTTCCACGTGTTTCCACATGTTCATCGCACGCGACCAACTGGGCCCCTCGCGCGCGCACATCGAAATCATTCGAACGCCGCCGCGCGCGCACTGTCGCAAAAAGAGCGCGCCAAAAATGCATGACGAAGGGCCCAACCAGATGCAGCTGTGAGCGCCGATGTCGTGAGTGCGCGAAACGTGCGAGGGGCGTGCCGAAGTGGGATGGCGGCGGCACGCGGGCGCTGCCACAGGAGGAGGAAGAGGTCCTCGGACCAGTCCGATCACCGCCGAGAAAAAACAAAGGGGGTGTCAAAACTAAAGACTGACCAAGGTCAACGAAGGCTCTTTTTGTTTTTAAGGTATAAAAAAGACAATATAAAAAGAAGAAGAAGAAGAAGAAGAAGAAAAAGAAGACAACAACAAAAAAAAAAAAAAACGTGCCTGAGCGCTGGGCACGGCAGGCTTGCATCCTGCCGGCGCGGCAGCGGCCCCGCAAACAGGCGGTCCAGGTTCAACGCCGCCCATGACCCAGAATCGGCCAATACAGAACGCTCTGGCGATCGAGAGAGTACGCGCCCAAGACTTTGAACGACCAAAGTGGGCACGATAGAAATGGGCATACAACAAGTGCTGTCCGAAACTGACGGCGACCGCTCTTGGGCAGGTGGTCCGCTTTTTCAAATGGACAACGTCTGCGGTGTTGCGGACAGCGAGTCCTGTTCAAAATGGCCGACTTAAGCCTGAGCCCAAAATTTCCATCTCTTGGGGCCACATCTTTCGCTTCCGCCGCCTTCCGCCGAGCTTCAGCCGAGCTTCCGCTGGCGGAGGCGGCCTCGTTTTAATTCCGCCGACCTTCCGCCGCCCTTCCGCCGGATCGCCCAAAATAAATAGGAACTATTGTTGGGTAGTGTACCCATGCTTTCCGTAGCCATTTCGTTCGTGCCGCAAGACGACCGAAGCAAAAATCGGGGATCTACTGACCTGGGTCAATCCAGGCACGGGCCAGTCAGGCGATGCAGGATCCTGCAAGATCCTGCAGGACCCTGCAGGCTTCTGCACCAAAGCCCTGGTCGATGCATCCCTGGCTCTGCAGGATCCTGCACGATCCGGCGCCCTGGCTGACCCCCGTTGGCATTGGCCCCCGCCTCTTGAGCCCCGAAGCAGATGGCCCCCCGAGAGGCCCGGCCTCCGCAGGGAGAGGCGCGCAAACGGCACGGGCCGTGGCCCGGAGACAGCGAGACAGGACGTGGCCCTGAGGCACGCCGGGGTCGCAGAACCCCAACAGGGCTCCCCGGAGCTCTCCAAAGGCTCCCAGGGGGCTCCCCGCCAGCTCCCCGGGCCTCCCCCGGGGGCTTCGCGACGGCGGCTCCCAGAGGGGCGCCCAGGGGCTCCGAGGAGGGGCTCGCTCCCAGGGCGCTCCCGCGAGCTCCCCACAGGGCTTGCCCCGGGGGCTCCCGCGGGGCGCTCCCCGGCGCTCCGAAGGCGCTCCCGGGGCGCACCCAGAACGAGGAGGGCGCGGCCGCGTCGCGGCCGCAGCCGCCCCTGGGAGAGGGGGCGGCCGGCGGAGGGCCCGCCTTGGTCGTGTCGGTGCAGGGCGCGGCGACGCAGCGCTGGTCGCCGAGCATGTCGAACATGTCGATGTGGTCCACCTCGCGAGGAGCCTCCTCCTCCTCCTCCTCCTCCTCCTCCTCCTCCTCCTCCTCCTCCTCCTCCTCCTCCTCCTCATCCTCATCCTCATCCTCATCCTCATCCCCCTCCTCCCGCCGCCGCCGCCGCCGCCGCCGCCGTATAGCACATGTACCGTACACCAGATTTGGATTCTCTGCAGGCCGCGCTCCAAGGCGGCAGGGTGCGCAGTTTTTCGGCGCCGAGGAGCGAACAATGATGTACCGTACCATCCTGGGTCAAGGATCGAAGCCCCCTCGGGAGACGCCAACGTGGCACGGTGCACTCAAGTCGTCCGCAGACACGTGCAAGCGAGGTCGGTCAGCCTCGAGCCAGGAGATTGGAGATCGGAGCGGAACGTGCGTGGCACCGGCCTGCATCGGCACGGACCCGACGTCGAATCGGATCGGCCGCGCCGGGATTCACGGCAGCGCCGTGCACGCATCGGGCCGCATCGGATCGCTGGAACATCGAGACCGAATCGGGTCCGGTCCAACGAGCAGGCGAGACGGACATGGTAACTAAAAGCGGCAGTGGCCGCAGCAATAGACGTCGCTGTCGTCGTCGAAGCAACGGTGGCGAAAACAGGGGTGAAGAGAGAGAGAGAGAGAGAGCAGGGAGGGAGGAGGAGGGAGGGAGGAGGAGGGAGGGAGGAGGAGGGAGGGAGGGAGGGAGGGAGGGAGGGAGGGAGGAGGGAGGAGGGAGGAGGGAGGAGGGAGGAGGGAGGAGGGAGGAGGGAGGAGGGGGCCAGCTCTGAGAGGGGGGGGAACATGTAGCCCGGATCGGCGGTGCATCGCTGGTGGGTCGGCGGTGGGCCCCCGGTAGCGAATCCGCACCTTCCTGGGCGGTGTGGGACATCGCGCCTCGATCGGCGATCCTTTGGGCCATTGAGGGTCGAGGCATCCCTCCCGGAGCCCGTCCCCCCACAACGTTGCCACTGACATGCCAGGGAGAAGCTGTACAGTCGGGGAGTTGACCTGAGGAACCCTGAATAAGGAACGAGGCCCCTTTTTCCCAGAAGTTCAACCTCGATTTCCCATGGACAACCTCGGGAAAAAACCCGAGGCAAGCTTTGAAACAATCAAGGAACACCGAGCCCCTCCCCAAAGAAAAGGGTTCCTTCTTCAGCGCCCCGACTGTAGAGTAGTAGCAGTGCCCCAGGTCGGGCCCCACCCCGAGCTTGACCATGCACTGGCTGACGAAGAGGTCCTGCCAGAGGGAAGGCCACAACCGGCTGGGCGCAGCTGTCCCGCCCTCCTCCCTCCTCCTCCTCCTCCTCCTCCTCCTCCTCCTCCTCCTCCTCCTCCTCCTCCTCCACCTCCACCTCCACCTCCACCTCAAACCCCTTCTTCTTCTTCTTATTATTATTATTATTAGTATTAGTCTTCTTATTCTTATTATTATTCTTCTTCTTCGTCTTATTCGTTTTCGTCGTCTTATTCTTCTTCTTCTTATCCTTATTCTCCTTCTTCTCCTTCTCCTCCTTCTTCTCCTTTTTCTCCTTATTCTCCTTCTTCTCCTTATTATTTTTATTCTTATTATTATTATTCTTATTATTATTCTTCTTATTCTTATTCTTCTTCTTCTTATTATTATTATTATTATTATTATTATTCTTATTATGCTTATTATGCTTCTTCTTATTATTATTATTATTACTCTTCTTCGTCTTCTTCTTCTTATTATTAGTATTCTT
>CAUYUJ010014938.1:53229-87564 GCA_963575745.1 Prorocentrum cordatum
CGCGCCGCCTCGCCGATGCATAGGCGATGCATGCGCGACGCACCGGCGATGCATCGGCGATGCACCGGCGATGCATCATCGACGTCGGATGCATCGGCGATGCACCGGCGATGCATCATCGACGTCGGCGATGCATCGGCAACGTCGACGTGAAGCAAATCGGGCTGCACATCCAGCCGCATCGCCGATGCATCGGTGATGCGGCGGGATCTTCCGACCCCATCTACTCCGACCCCATCCAGGAGGCCTAGAACAGGGCTGAAGCTAAACGGCGCTATCCGTTTTCGTTATGGTTTCGTTCTCCCTCGTTTGGTCTTCCATCCGCCTTCTACCGCAAAGCGAAGTCGAAACGAAAACGGCCCACGAAGTCGCCACAACACCGTTTAGGTCCAGCTCGGCGGTGGACAAACCTCCCTTTAGTAGACCTCCCCTTAGTGAAAACGGCCTGGGACCGAAACCGACGGACCTGGACCCGCAAAAACGGCGGCCGCGACGCCCTCTCGCGAACCGAAAACGGCCAATCCACTCATCGACGTGTCAGGGTAGGAGGCCTATCAACCTCCGACGGCACCTTCTGCGAAGCTTTCTGAGCCTTCCCCGGAGCTGCTGAGGGCTTCCGGGAGAGCCCCGCCGCCTTCTGAGAGGGCCTGCTCCCCTCCCACTTCCCTCCTCGGCTCGCCTCCGGAGTGACGACCGGCCTGGCCCGAAACCCAGAACCCGTCCAGAGCCCCCAGTGGTTCTTATTCCAGCGTCGCACATGCCCCTCGCTACGCTCGATGTTCTGACCGTTCGGGGACTCGACTGGAAGGCGCAGCGCGGACCAGAGGTTCCCGCAGCGCGCCGCAAGAGGCATCCCGGCTGCGAACCTGCACTGGTGCGCTTCCGAAACCTCCCCCCCAAGTGCCCACGGTGAAGCCCCTGCGGCACGCTGGAACATGACAGTTCAAGCATGTTATATCTCTATGTCTATTTCTCGATTTCGTTCCCTCTCTCTCTCTCGTTTTCTCTCCCCCTCTCTCTCTCTCTCTCTCCCTTTTTCTCTTTCTCTCTCTCTCTCTCTCTCTCTCTCTCTCTCTCTCTCTCTCTCTCTCTCTCTCTCTCTCTCTCTGCAAATACCACAGCGAGTCAGCAAGGGGCATCCAATCTCACACTAACATCCACACTTCCTCTCGACAGGTCCCATCGAGCACAATCTGCCTGGAACGACCTTCAATAGGCCTTCCATACGCCTGCGCTTCCTGAGGCCACTCTCCAGGAAAGCATGCATGCGCGACTTGCCGCTAAACGCCAGCGCACCAGTGCTGGCTACCTGCTTCACTTCACAATTCGTGCCCTGCGAGAGCTCCCGGCAACCAGCTCCGTTGTCCCAGCACTGGGCCGCTGAGGGGGATGCCCAAAAGGGACGCCTTCCTTCACAAGGCTCCGAGAAGCACGTGCCAAACAGTGCGAAAAGCCAGAATCGCCTTTCAGCTTCGGGAGCGCAGAAGGGCTGTGCCACACCCTGATCACCACAACCCTCCGGTTTTTCCCAGTTGGGGTCCCCATTTCGACCGCGCCATTGGGGAGGCTTCGCCACCCCCCCTATGTACATGCGTCGCCTCCCGCCAGAGCGAGCATGGCCCAGCCATCGCTTATAACCGGCGGGCCAGGACAGACACCTGTCCGAATCGGTGCTCTCTCTATCTCTCTGTCTCCCTCTCTCTCTCTCTCTCTACCTCCCTCTCTCCCTCTCTCTCTCTCTCTCTCTCTCTCTCTCTCTCGCTCTCAAACATACACACACACATGCATGCGCGCTCCACCAACAACTATTATGCCTGAGGAAGTGTGCCGGCATGCGCGTTACATCGGGTATCTGCATTGGGTGTGCAACCACGTTCCTTCAATGTTGCGCTTCGAAGCGATGATAACCCCACGAAACTCACGAAAATATCTGCCATACATGAACGAACCCCTTAAGCCTCGGAGGCACCAGAAATGTAAGTCAAGATCGCTCGGCCAAAAGAGCGACACGATGATCGACACCTACACAAATCATAGGACGACAGGGCACGCACAAACCTGATTAACCCAGCGGTTCCAAGGGACCTAGTGTGCACATTGGGTGAAATGACCAGACGCCACCCAATCACCAGGAATGCGCAATGCTGTCGAGTTACTACCATAAGGAACTCGAAATAAGAAACGAAGCCCCTCTTGGGTCCAACAGGCGCCTGGGTGCATGAGAAGCGCGACAGAACCAACCATGCAAGGATCTCAGGAACAGAGAGCCCCTTGCGAACCCACACTGCCCCCTATTCCAACGCCTTGACTGTGAAGATCCACCATGCTGGCGAGAGGGGTGGCAAGACATGGCCGCATGCTCTGAGCCGACGAGGCTTGCCAGCAGAATGAGCTGCGTTCGGTAGCAACTCATGGGAGCCTCCCATATGTCGGCTCTTGCGAATCGACGCCAGTCGACGCCAATCGACGCTAGTCAACGCTAAGTCGACGCTAATCGACGCTACACGACGCTAAACCGGCGCTATCCCATCGACGCCCAGACGCTAATCGACGCCAATCGACGCTAAAGACAAAACTAAGAGGGTATACCAGGCTCCCACGAGTTGCTACCGAAGGTGCGGAAGGGGGAGAACGCGACTGGCGCGGTGTGGCAAACACGAGCCTCCACTTCGAACAGTGCCAGAAGCCTGCTGGCAAAACACCCATAGGAGTGGCACCAGTGTTTCTTCTGCCGCTGCAGCAGGACGCGCTCCGCATGCGGACGGACGGGCCGCCCTCTGCCAGCGCGGTGCTCGCGCAGGTTGGCTCTTATCCGACCAGCCCTTGCAGAGCCGCCGCCTTCTGAGATGACGAGCCGACCTTCTCGGCCAGCCACCTGCGAGCATCGCCGCGTCTCCTCGAAGCTGCTACGGCGCAGCCGATTAGCACGCCACGCGTGAGGATCGTCGGGAGCTTCCACAGCTCTGAGGTCGTCGGGTCGTGAAACCATCGCGACGGCAAGTGTTTTACAAGTTTCGGCATCTAGGGGCCCTTACTTGGCTGTGAGACCGTCAACACTGAGTCGGGATGACAGAATGCCCAGAAAGGGGTCCAGACCTCCAGGGAACCACACTATGAGCAAATCACGACGTAGGAGATTTGGGAAGGGGAGGGCATAAAGGATGGAGGCAACCAGCACACTGCATCATGCGTGTAGCTGGTGCACCAAGTGGGAGGGTGAAATATATCTGGGAAGGCACCTCGCTGGAACATTGTGAAAAACGCACCCGCCACATTCATGCGGACCTACGACTTTCAAGGTGCCAGCGCGGGCGGGCTGTCTACGGCACGGCGAGTGAGAACGAAGGCGAGATGCACTGCGCTGTGAAGGGGTCCTGCAAATCTGCCACCTTGCCGCTGACCGGGGGGGGGCCCTTAGGTCCATTGCCTCATCCCCTGAGCTCAATCCTCCACCCTGAAGGTTCTTACAAGGCCCGGACCCCGAATTCACAAATCTCCTTGGGCTTGGCGCGGCTTGCCGGGGGCTTGCCGCGGCTTCTCGCGTGACCTGTTGGGGCCCAAGGAGGGCCACAAGACGGGCCAAGAAGACCTCAAAAGGCTCTCAAGACGGCCCAAGAAGGTCCCGAGACGCACAAAGATCGCTCCAAGACGCTCAAGATGGCCCCCAGACTGCCCAATAGGCCTCCACGACGCCCCAAGAGGCCCCCAAATCTTTGATTCTCCTGATATGTTTGAAGATTCTCGCCTTTTCGGCTTCCCGACGCTCCCAGACGGCCCTGGCCCCAAGATCGCCCCAAGAGGCCTCCGAAAGGAGCAATGAGACACGGCTCCACGCGAAGCGACTCTGAAAACATGGGCGGGCCCTGACAGCGCAGGCCGAAAAAACACCTGCAAAATATCTGCCAATGGGGCGCGAAACCAGCCCCCGCGGGTTGGCGGGTATATGTTGGCCAAACGCTTCGAGGAAAACAAGCCCGAAAATATCGACCAATCGATATGGCGCATCGAACAAACTCTGCCAATCCACTAATGTAAAAACGAATTATAGATAGATATATATTTATATATATATATATGTATCAACTACCAGGCCCCCACACACACACACACACAAAAAAAAAAGCACACACACACACACACACACACACACACACACACACACAAAACGACATATAACTTCGCCTGGGGTAGGGGGGGGCAGGACCGCGGGCACAAATGCTGATATTCCGGGGGTCACAACAAGCGGGCCCACCAAGAGACGAGCCCTCGGCGGTGCTCGGCGGCGGACCTCCTATGCCGCAACGAGAACGACTCGAAGGACGGGCCGCAGAGGCGAGGACGCTTCCCGTCGGCGGCAAGGCAGAGCTGTGCTGTTCCCATCGCACTTGAGGACCACATCCCACAAAATAGTTTCAAGCACCCAGAAAAGTATCGAAACAGTGTCAAAAACAAAGATCGCCCTCCAGGGCCCGACACGTGAAAACGCTCCAGTGTCGGTACTTTCCTGGTGCTCGAAATATTCTTTCTGGTGATCAAGGCTAAAGTAGATTCGAACATCATGACGCTAGAGCTCAACGGGGGCACCGAGAAGCGAACTGGCCAGCATGCAGGAGCGGGGAATGGACGGACAGGGAGGCAAGAGCGCAAGGGTACCCTGGAAAAGGCGCGCGTCCATGCTGTGCGCGTTGACTCTACCGCTTCGTAGACGAAGAGTAGCACTCTTTTTGCGAAGAGCGAGGACGGAGGATGCGGGAAGGGACGAGGACGTGGAGGACGAGGAGGAGCCGTAGCTAGGAAGAAGGAGGCAATATAGGAGGCAAACGAAACGATGATCCTGATTACGGCGGCGTGGCCCGTGCTCTGCGGGGAACGGAGCCGAACCTCCAAAGATCCGCTGGGCGCGCAGCTATTTTCTAAAACGAAAAAACACCATATATCAAGCTGAGCAAATGAGACACCTTCTGCGGGAGGGAGGGAGGAGGGGGAAGTGAGGGCGGGGAGGGGAGGCTGGAGGGCGGCAGGTGGCGAGAGGGGATTGAGGAGGAGGAAGGGAGGGTTGGGGTTCGGTTTGGGGAGAGAGAGCGAGGAGAGGGGGAGGGAGGGAGGAGGGAGGGAGGGAGGGGAGGGCGAGGGATCGGGAGGAGGGAGGGGGAGGGAGGGAGGGTTGGGGAGGGAGGGAGGTGAGGGAGGGGAGGGAGGGGAGGGAGGGGAGGGAGGTGGACGGAGGAGGGCAACCGTCCCCTCCGACCGGGGGCTGCTGGCGGAAGCGGGCGGCGGCCAGTCGGCTGAGGCGACGATCTTCTCCGGCGGCGCGGGGGCCGCAGCAGGGAGCTCTGGTAAGAACCGCTCGCCCAAGTCCCCCGCTTCCCCTGAGCATACTACCTCATCCTTCATCATCCGAAGAAAAGAATAATCCTCCTGCTGCACGCCTTCCCGCCCTCGGGAGCGGGAGGTGCTCACGGCCTCCGCTCCCCGGGAAGGCCCCTTCCAGAGTGCTTTGAAATAGCCCTCCAGACCTATAGGCCCGTCTGTGTTGCTCCAAAAGCCTCGACGGGCATGTATAAACGTCAAGGCCCTGGTGCTATGTTGCTACCCCTCCTGGCGGGTCAGGGTCCTCTCCCCTCCCGAACACTGATCAGGGATCCGTGGGTCTCGCGCGAGGGCGCCAGATCCTCCTCTATCCTAAGACCTCATTACTCCTCACTAATCTCTAATAATAATATATGTAAAATTGAAGAATGATGAAGAACGTAATAATACTAATTATTCTAATATTATGTGACTGAGACATCTTATACATACTCCAAGAATAATCCTTACCTCAAAATTCGACGCATCTCCTCACTCCTCACTCATCCATCCTCTCCTCCTCCTCCCCCCTTCCCCCTATCCTCTCCACTTCCTTCCCTCCTCCTCCTCCTCCTCCTCCTCCTCTCCTCCTCCTCCTCCTGTGTCCTAATGACCGCAAGTCTCGTGTGACGTACCGCACCCCACAACACTCCTCATCCCCGTTCCTCCTCCTCCTCCCTACCTCCTCCTCCTCCTCCTCCTCATCCTCCTCCTCCTCCTCCTCCCTCATCCTCTTCCTACTCCTCCTCTCCTCCTCCTCCGCCTCCTGCCTCCTCCTTCCTCCTCCTCCCTTCCTCCTACCTCCTCCTCCTCCTCCTCCTCCTCCTCCTCCTCCTACTCCTCCTCTCCTCCTCACCTCCCCTCTCCTCTCCTCCTCCTCATCCTCCTCCGCCTCCTCCTCTCCTCCTCCTCCTCCTCCTCCTCCTCCTCATCCTCCCCCTCCTCTTCCCCCTCCTCCTCCATGGATCTGGGATCCTTGGGTCTCGCGCGAGGGCGCCAGACCCAAGGATCGGGGAAGGCATACCCCCGAGTCACGAGGCCAGCGCCGCCTCGTTTTTTGGGCGACGGCGCGCGCCAGTGCTGCATGGAAACGGGGCAGACGGCTTACAGTCGGGGCGTTGACCTAAGGAACCCTAAATGAGGAACGAGGCCCCTTTTGCTCCATAAGTTAACCTTCGATCTCCTGTCGAAAACAGAAGGAAAGCCTGAGGCAAGCTGTGAAACACTTACGGAACGCGGAGCCCCTCCCCAACGAAAAGGGTTCCTTCTTCAGGGCCCCGACTGTATTCGCGCGCCCTGCCCCGCTTTTGAAGCGCCCCCTCCCCCACGGAGGAGAAGGAGCAGCAGCACGAGGAGGAGGAGGAGGAGGAGGAGGAGGAGGAGGAGGAGGTGCGAGGGTCGAGGATCGAGGAGAGTGGAGGCCGAGGAGGATCGACGAGGATCGAGGATCGAGGATCGATCTTCCTCGATCCCCGAGGAAGAGGAGGAGGAGGAGGAGGAGGACCAGTGCAAACTCAAGAGTCACCAACGATGTTGGAAGTACTCCTCCCTCCAAGCTCCCTCCTCAAAGGCTCCTACAACGGTTCATGTCCATTGAGAGAACTGCCTCGTTGGAAGACAACCGCTTGAAGACCTTGAAGCATGCGCCAAAACATTGTTCTCGGGATGCCCACGCCACGGATCAACCTGACTGCTGCGTCCTGACGATCTGGAATCGCACCAGAACGCCATGTGTTGGGACTTCAACACCGCGAATCAGCATAAGTGCTGCACCCGCATAATCCTGAATCCTTCCGAACACACAATTTTCTGGCACGCTGACCATGGGAATCCGTGAAACTCTTGCCACTGTTTAGAACGACTGTGCGCGGCGCTAATGCGAAGAGCCACAAATTTAAAACAACCCGCCCTCAATCCGTGAAACTCTTGCAAGTGCTGTTGAAACAAAGGCGCGCGGCGCCAAGGCGAGAGCCACCTTTTGAAAACGACCCGCCCTCAATCCGCGAAACTCTTTCAATTGTTTGAAACGAGTGTGCGCGGCGCGAGAGCCACAGTTTGAGAACCACATTTTGAAAACGGCCCGCCCTCAATCCGCGAAAATCTTGCAATGTTTAAAACAAACATTCGCAGCGCTAAGGCGAGAGCCACATTTTGAAAACGGCCCGCCCTCCATCTGTGAAACTCTCGCAAATGTTTAAAACGAATGTGCGCGGCGTGAAGGCGAGAGCCACATTTTGAAAACCACCCGCCCTCCATCTGTGAAACTGCTGCCATTTTAAGCTTCAGAATCATCAATTCCCAGAAGGCGCCGGCCCCACATCTGCAGGTACGGAACGCGCCTTCCAAGAAGCAGGGGTGCTTCTAAGAATAGAGGGGCCCAGGGACACACAAATCTGCCGACCCCGTCGGCATCTGTGAGGGGCTTTTCCGTTCCTGTCGGGCTTTTCCGTTGGAGTCGTCGTCTCCGTCCTCCTCTGTTCCATTTGCCTGGTCCCTCGAGAGGGCCCTCTTCCTCACACGCGCCGTCCAAAGCAAAATTGATGAACAACGTCGAAGTGGAATCGAAGGGAAGCCCCTTCCCTTTGATCCCTTCCCTGCGCCAGGGGGGGGGGGGTCCCCTCCCCTGGGGGGGTCCGGGGGGGGTCCCTGGAAGGTCCCATGGGAGGCTCCCGCGGGGGGGTCTGGAAGGGGCGTCGTCTGCACGCCGCGGCTGCTGACGGTGCGGACATCGCGTCGAGATCCGAACTCCTCCTCCTCCTCCTCCTCCTCCTCCTCCTCCTCCTCCTCCTCCTCCTCCTCCTCCTCCTCCTCCTCCTCCTCCTCCTCCCCTCCTCCTCCTCCTCGAGCATCCATGAGCATCAGGGATCCCGGGGGGTCCCGGGAAGGTATACAGAGGGTCGCCACCCAGATACGTTTTCCCCCCGCGCCCCGGCCCCCGCGCCTGCCCCAGCCCCGGCCCCCGCTCCGCCCTGGCCCACGACCTGGATATACGGCCCCGCCCAGGGGGCCGCAGCCTGCAGGTCCCTGCCCCGGCGCCCCTGCCCCGGCCCTACCCCCGGCCCCCGGCCGCAGCCCTGGCCGTGGCCCCAGCCTCGGCCTCGGCCCCGGCGCCCCAGCCCTGGCCCTGGCCCCAGCCCAAGCCCCAACAGAGCCCAAGAGGCTCCCAAGTGAGCCCCAAGACAGGCTCCAGAGCGTCAGCGTCGTCGTCGTCGCCGCTGCCGCCGCCGCCGCCGCCGCCGACGCCGTCGCCGTCACCCTTCAGGGTCGGCGGCACCCGCAGCGAGGCCTTCCACTAAATAAACACAAATCCCAAGATTACCCATGTTTCCCATATTTTCTGGGTTTTCGTCTTCCCCCCCCCCACGTCTCATATTTGCCCATATTTTCCCGGGAGTCGACGATTTTCCATGGAGTTGAGGAAGAAGGAGGAGGAGAAGGAGGAGGAGCAGGAGGAGGAGGGGAAGCAGGAGGAGGAGGAGGAGGTGGAGGACCCAGACATCCGACGTCGTGGCTCCCCAAATGCCTCGGACCCTTCCCCGGCGACCGGCTTCCCATCCTGAGCAGATGTTTGATGGTCCCAGGGCTTGACGAAGGCCTCTGGAGACCGAAACTGGCCAAGACCTTCTGTCGTAATCATCTTGTCACGACGAGAGGATTTCGTGGGGGGGAGATGGAGGAGCAGGGCAAGGAAGGATGAGCAGCGGCGCGGCAGGATCAGAGGAACAGAAGCGGGGGTTGGACGGGCGAGGGGAGAGAATTGGACTGGCACTAAGTCGGGCGTGTCCCCCCCCTACAGGGGGATTTCGGGCGAAAACTAAAGAATACTCAAAAAATACCCCAGACATGCGCAAAATAAGTCAAAAAATCGTCACCAAAACATTGTTTTACTATTTTTGAATATTCCCCCTGTACAGGGACAGGCCCGACTTAAGACTGGCAGTCGTCACGAGGCTCTGCTGGCAGCGCACCTCGTCCGCTCCCGCCCAGCGCAGGGCGCCTGGCCAGCGCCCTCAGCCCCCGCGCGCGCGGGCCCGCGCACGGTCGGCCAGGTCGGCCAGCTCCGTCGGGGGGGCCGTTCAGCATGTTCTTGCGGGCTCCGCTCCCTGGAGTAGGGAAACGAACTCTATACACCGACGCTTTTTCCGACCCTGCGCTGAAACTCGCACAGGAACGCGGATCCTGGTGTATACGGGATCCTGGTGTATACATGTTCCATTGTTTCCCCAGGAAAACGGAGGAAAAGTATACACCACACCACCCCGACGTCCTCCCCGACCCTCGAAGAAGTTCTGGGATTCAAGAACAGCCCGCCACTGGCAATGTATACGTTCCAGTTTCCGATGGAGGGTTCCAAAACGGGTCGACTCCGCATAAGGCATCCATGAGGAGGCAACTCCAGGGAGGTCTTCGCAAGAACGAGTCAAGGCTAGCACGCCCGAGGAAGGCAGCATTTCGCCGCATTATGCCAGATTGGGCCCAGGATGAAGCCCGGTTGCGCCGGATTCAGCGGGAGCGTGCTGGACTAGGCGGGACTATACCATGCGACGACACCTACAGACGGACTTGGGCCAGAAGAGCATCCTTCAAGAACATGAGACCCTCCGCCGGCCAAAACACACAGAACATCCATGGGTACCCCCCCCAGAATGCATAAGAACATCTAGCAAGCACAAAAACACTAGGGTACCCTCCCCGAACCAACCTCGATCCGACTGTACACCAGCGCCGATGCAAATTTGACTTCCCGGGGGATGCATCACCACATCCACACACCGCCACCACGCCTGGCCTGGGCGCCATCCTGGGTCCCACGGATGGTGCAAATGCTCTCCTGGCCGAGCCAGAGTATACCGGCAGGCTCGTGCGGCATCGGCGCGCGCGAAGGCTTTGGACACCGCGTCGATCGTTCAATCTCGAATCGATCGCGGCTCCGATCGTTCGTGGTTGAATTCCGTCGGGTCCCATGGCATTGCTGTGTCCCTCGGTGCTTCCGCGTCGTTCTATGGGCCGTGCTGATCTTCTCCTGTGTCGTTCGAACTTCAGCGGATGAAGGGGATCCATTCGCTCCTGCTCGTGCTGCCCGCTCCTCGACATCCTCCACCAGCTCCTGAGCTGCGTGCCTCCAACCCCAGACCCCCTCGCGTGGTGACACAATCACGACGGCAGATGTTTCTCCATGTTCGGCCTCCAGGGGGCCTCGCTGGAGGCCCCCGGGCCGTCCCGAAACACGCCTCGGGAGGAGAAACCGGTCCAGGGGAAGGGGTCCAGACCTCGGGGTCGACGGCGCGAAAAAATCACGGCGCCGGGGTGCTGGGCTCCAGCCTCCTGACCGCAGCAGGAGCGGGGAGGACGAGGCAGCTGGGGAGGAGAGGTCCAGGATAGCCAGTTCTCCGAGCCCGCCGTGGCGACGAGGGGGACGCAGAAGGGCACACGAGTACCATACGTCCTCGGAGCCGCCCGTCCGCACTAGAGCATCTCGCAGTAGATCGTTTCCCGAGCGGTGCGGCCAGGAAGCGCACGCCGCGGAGCGTGTGCTGCAAGACTTCTGGGCACGCGGGTCGCCCATTTTGGGGATCGGCGCACACACAGTAGTAGTAGTAGTAGTAGTAGTAGTAGTAGTAGTAGTAGTAGTAGTAGTAGTAGTAGTAGTAGTAGTAGTAGTAGTAGTAGTAGTAGTAGTAGTAGTAGTAGTAGTAGTAGTACTAGTAGTAGTAGTAGTAGTAGTAGTGGTATTAGTAGTAGTAGTAGTAGCAGTAGTAGTAGTAGTAGTCGTAGTAGTGGTAGTAGTAGTAGTAGCAGTAGTAGTAGTAGTAGTAGTAGTAGTAGTGGTAGCAGTTAGTGGTAGTGTAGAGTAGTAGTAGTAGGTGTTAGTAGCAGTGGTAGCAGTAGTAGTAGTAGTAGTAGTGTAGTAGTAGTAGTAGTAGTAGTAGACGAGAAAGTAGAAGTGTAGTAGTAGTAGTAGTAGTAGCAGTAAGTAGTAGCAGTGGTAGTAGTAGTAAGCAGCAGCAGCAGCAGATCAGGAGTTTAGTAGGTAGTAGTAGTAGTAGCGTAGTAGTAGTAGTAGTAGAAGTAGTAGTAGCAGTAGTAGAGTCGTTAGTGTAGTGGTGGTAGTAGTAGTAGTTAGTAGTAGTAGTAGTGGTAGTGTGTAGCAGTAGTAGTAGTAGCAGTAGTAGTAGTAGTAATAAAAAAACAGTAGTAGTAATGTAGTAGTAGTAGTAGTAGTAGTAGTAGTAGTAGTAGTAGTAGTAGTAGTAGTAGTAGTAGAAGTAGTAGTAGTAGTAGTAGTAGTAGTAGTAGTAGTAGTAGTAGTAGTAGTGGAGGCAGTAGTAGTAGTAGTGGTAGTAGAAGTAGCAGCAGCAGCCGTACGAGGAGTAGTAGTAGTACGAGTAGCAACAGCAGTAGTAGTATCAGCAGCAGTACCAGTAGTAGTAGTAGTAGTAGTAGTAGTAGTAGTAGTAGCAGTGGGAGCAGTAGTAGCAGTTAGCAGTAGTAGCAGTAGAACTAATAATAACAGTAGCAGTAGTAGTAATAATACTAGTAGTAGTAGCAGTAGTAGTAGTAGTAGTAGCAGCAGCAATACTAGTAGTAGTAGTAGTAGTCGTAGTAGTAGTAGTAGCCACAGCAGTAGTAGTAGTAGTAGCAGCAGCAGTACCAGTAGTGGTAGTAGCAGTGGTAGCAGTAGTAGTAGTAGTAGTAGGAGCAGTAATAATAATAATAACAGTAGCAGTAGTAGTAAAAGAACTAGTAGTAGGAAACATAAAAAATAGTTGCAGTAGCAGGTGGTAGCAGAAGTAGTAATGGTAGTAGTAGTAATAGTAGTAGTAGTAGTAGTAGTAGTAGTAGAAGTAGCAGCAGTAGTGAAAATAGTAATATGAACAGTGGTACTTGTAGTAGTAGCAGTAGTAGAAGCAGCAGTAGTAGTAGTAGTAGTAGCAGTAGCAGAAGTAGTAGCGGTGGTAAAAGCAGTAGCAGTAGTAGTAGTAGTCGTAGTAGAGGTAGAAGTAGTAGCAGTGCCAGTAGTAGCAGTAGTAGCAGCGGCAGTAGTAGTAGTAGTAGTAGTAGTAGCAGTAGCGAGGGTAGTACAAGTAGTAGATAGTGGTAGTGGTAGCAATAGCAGTAGTAGTAGTAGTGGTAGTAGTAGTAGTAGGAGTAGCAGTAGTAGTGGTAGTGGTCGGAGTAGTAGTCGTAGTAGGAGAAGGAGTAGTAGTAGTAGTAGTAGTAGTAGTCGTAGTAGTAGTAGTAGTAGTAGGAATAGTAGTGGTAGTAGTAGTTGTAGTAGTAGTAGTGGTAGCAGTAGTAGTAGTGGTAGTAGAAGTCATAATGGCAGTGGTAGTAGTAGTCATAGTACTAGTCGTGGTAGTGTTGGTAGTAGTAATAGTAGTAGTAGTAGTAGTAGTACTAGTACTAGTACTAGTACTAGTACTAGTACTAGTAGTATCAGTAGCAGCAGTAGCAGTAGCAGTAGTAGTAAAAGTAGTAGTAGTAGTAGTAGTGGTAGTAGTAGTAGTAGTAGCAGTTGTTGCAGTAGTAGTAGTGGTAATACTGGCAGCAGTCGTAGCCGTAGTAGTAGTAGTACTAGTAGTAGTGGTAGTGGTGGTAGTAGAAATAGTAGCAGCAGTAGTAGTAGTGGTAGCCGTAGTAGTGCGAATCGTGGTAGTAGTGATGGTAGTAATAGTAGTAGTAGTAGTGGTAGTAGTAGTAGTAGTGGTAGTGGTAGTTGTAGTAGTAGTGGTAGCAGTAGCAGTTGAAGTAGTCGTAGTGGCAGTAGTAGTAGTAGTAGTAGTAGTAGTAGTAGTAGTAGTGGTGGCAGTAGTACTAGTAGCATAAAAGGTAGTAGTAGAAGAAGTAGTAGCAATAGCAGTAGTAGTAGTAGTCGTAGTAGTAGTAGTGGTAGTAGTAGTGGTAGCAGTAGCAGTAGTAGCAGTAGTGGTAGCAGTAGAAGTAGCAGTGGTAGTGGTGGGGGTAATGCAAAATAATAGCAATAGTAGCAGCAGCAGTAGTAGTAATGGCAGCAGTAACAGTAGTAGCGGTAGTAGTAGTAGTAGCAGTAGTAGTAATACTAAACATGATAGCGGAAGCAGTAGTAGTAATAATAAGGGTCATAGGAGCAGTAGCAAAAGTACTAGCATTAGTCGTAATGGAACTAGCAGTAGAAGTAGCAATAATAGAAAAAAATAAGAGTGATAGTGGTAGCAGCAGCAGTAGTAGCATTAGCAGTAGTAGCAGTAGCAGTAGTAATAATAGCAGTATCAGTAGTAGCAGCAGCACCAGCAGTGGTAGTAGCAGTAGTCGTAGTAGTAGGGCCACTAGTAGCAGTAGCAGCAGCAGCAGCAGTAATAGTACAGTAGCAGTAGTAGCAGTAGGAGTGGCAGTAGTAGTAGTACTGATGGTAGTAGTGCTAGTAGGAGTAGTGGTAGTAGTAGTATTAAAAATAGTCGTAGTAGCAGTGGTAGGGGTAGGAGTGGTAATCGTAGTAGTCGTAGTAGGAGTAGTAGTAGTAGTAGTAGTAGTAGTAGTAGTTGTAGCTGTGGTACTAGTAGTAGTGGTGGTAGAAGTCATAGTAGTAGTGGTAGTAATAGTAGTAATAATAGTGGTCAGTTTGGTAGTGGTGGCAGCAGCAGCAGCAGTTGCAGTAGCAGTAGCAGTAGTAGTAGTAGTAGTAGTAAAAGTAGTAGTAGTAGTAGTAGTAGTAGCCGTAGTGGTAGTAGTAGTAGTAGTAGTAATAGTAATAGCAGTAGTACTAACAGTAGAAGTACTTGTAGTAGTAGCCGTAATAGTGGTAGTAGTAGTAGTAGTAGCAATAGTACTTGTAGTAGTAGCCGTAATAGTGGTAGTTGTAGAAGTAGAAGTAGTCAGAGCAGTAGCAGTAGTAGTAGTAGTAGTAGTAGTGGTAGTAGTAGTAGTAGTAGTAGTAGTGGTAGTGCTAGTAGTAGTAGTAGTAGTAGTAGTAGGTAGTAGTAGTAGTAGTAGTAGTAGTAGTAGTAGTAGCAGTAGCAGTAGCAGCAGTAGAAGCCGTATAAGTAGTAGTGGTAGTACTAGTAGTAGTAGCAGTAGTAGAAGAAGAAGTGATAGCAGTAGCAGTAGTAATAGCGGTGGTAGTAGTAGTAAGAGTAGTAGTGGTAGTAATAGCAGTAGCAGTAGTAGTAGCAGTAGCAATAGCAGTACTAGCAGAAAAAGTAGTAGTAGTAGTAGTAGTAGTAGTAGTAGTCGTGGTAGCACTAGTAGTAGCAGTAGTAGCTGCAGTAGTAGTGGTAGTTGTAGTGGCAGTAGTAGTAGTAGTAGTAGTAGTAGTAGTAGTAGTAGTAGTAGTAGTAGTGGTAGTAGAAGTAGTAGTAGTAGTAGTTGTTGTAGTAGTAGTAGTAGTGGTAGTGGGAGTAGTAATAGTCGTAGCAGTAGTGGTAGTTGTAGGAGTAGCAGTAGTAGTAGCAGCAACAGTAGTAGAAGTAGTAGTAGTAGTAGTAGTAGTAGCAGTAGTAGTAGTAGTAGTAGTACTGGTAGTGGTAGTAATAGTAGTACAGTAGCAACAGTAGCAGTAGTAGTAGCTGTAGTAGTAGCAGCAGTAGCAGCAGCAGCAGTGGTAGTAGTAATAGTAGTAGTAGTAGTAATAGTAGTCGTCGTAGTCGTAGTCGTAGTCGTAGTAGTAGTAGTAGTAGTAGTAGCAGTAGTAGTAGTGGTAGTAGTAGTAGTAGTAGTAGTAGTAGTACCAGTAGTAGTAGCAGCAATACTAGTAGTATAGTAGTAGTAGTATTAGTAGTATTAGTAGTAGTAGTAGTAGTAGTAGTAGTAGTAGTAGTAGTAGTGGTAGTGGTAGTGATAGTGATAGTGGTAGTCGTAGTAGTAGTAATAATAATAGTAGTAGTTGTTGTTGCTGCTGCTGTTGTTGTAGCATGTTGGGATGATGCCGACACGAGTCTGGTGTCGCTCGGGGTTCTGGGAGCGCTCAGGGCGATCCAAAGACCGAATTCCTGGGGGATCGACGGCACCCGTTTCTATCGTGCCGTGGCCCACCCGTCTGCCCAGAGAAAAAAAGGAGGGACGGACAGGGAGGCAGTGGTGCGAGCGACAAACCGACTCGAGGGAGCTTGCCCGAAGGCGCTTCGAAGGGCATCGCAGCTGAAGCCGAAGCCAAAGCTGAAGACTGGAAATGGGAAGTATTGGGCGCACGCTAGCAGAAATTGGAGATCCGTGGATCTGGCGTGTGAGCGCCAGATCCGCGGACTGGGGCTCAACCTGAAGCCAGCGCCGCCTGATTTGGCGACGCAGCGCATCACTACTCCACGAGCAGTGACCCATGCTCGCGCCTCCCTGAAATTATGGTTAGGTCGGGCATGTCCTCCTACAGGCGGATTTTCGAAGAAAAATGAAAAGTAGTTCAGAAACATTCGAAAATAGTGGAAAATAGTCGAAAAATCGTCCACGGACTGTGTTTTGGCTATTTGTGGTTTTTCCTCCTGTGGAGGGGCGTGCCCGATGTAAAGTTAGGGGAGGGGTTGGGCCACCCACCCCTGGCCTGGCTCCTCTTGCGCACAGGGTACAGGGAGGAACTTCGGCGTCCCCCAACCCCGTCTCCCCCAACCCCGTCTCCCAGCAGTAAAACTGGCTGTGAAGTGTGTTACTGAACGGGCCCAGGGACACACAAATAAAGACACACAACTCCCAGGATTCCCAATATCTTCTGATATGTTCTCGACTTCCGTCTTTCCCCCCCCATCCCGTGTTTCCTGGGCATTGACGATTAGTTGTGTCTGTGTGTTCTTTCCCCTCCTGAAGGATCTTCGGTGTTCCCCAGCCTCGTCTCCTCCAACCCCGTCTCCCAGCAGTAAAAACCTGGCTGGGGGGGGTGTCACGTCGGTGCTGCTCTGTGGCCCTTCTGCGAAGCCACTGCACCCGTCGGAAGTTCAGCTCCGAAAGCGCGACCCGCCCCCGAGCGGGCCTCCTCCAGTACGCCAAATCAGCCCTCAGCCTGCGCATTGGCGCCGGGACGAAGCCACTCAGCCTGCCATCTCCTCGCGCACGAGCTGTCGGATGATCTCGCTGGCGGCGCCGCCGATGCACACCGCGTCCAGCTGCTTGGCGTTGCGCATCTCGTTCAGGGCGTCGGCGCAGCAGCTGACGAGCGCGGCAGGGGAGAGGGACTCGGGCACCTCGCAGTTGCAGCACAGAAGCGCGCGCTGCAGGCTGCGGCAGAGCGTGCCAGAAGCGTGCACCATGCCAGGCAGGTAGTACTCGTGCACCGGCGGGCCCAAGGCGGTGCTGGGGGCGCTGGCGTCCTGGAAGAAGTGGGGAGCGGCCGTCCACAGGAGGCTCACCTCACGGGCGGTGGCCTGGCGGCGCCCTGTTCGCCACAGCACCTGCACCGCTGCCGCCCAGTCCTCCTGGACAGGGCTGAACCTAAACGGCGGTTTTCGTCTTCGTTTTGGTTTCGTTTTCCCTCGCTCTTGTCTCCCACCCGCCGCTGCTGCACAACGAAGTCGAAACGAAAGCGGCCCACGAAATCACCAAAGCCACCGATTCGGTCCAGCCCTGCTCCTGACTACCTACCAGACCTCCCCAACCCAACCCGAAGGCCCGAATTTGACCCGAATTTCGGGTTGGGGGCAAATTGAGAGTTTCGGGTTGGGTTGGGGTGGTTTGGTGGGTGGTGAGCTCCTGGACATTGGCCACCTGGCTCAGCACCTCGTGGAACTTTGCCTGCGGCAGCGCTGGGGGCAGCTCGCCCCGCGCGCAGAGTTCGGCGGGGAGGTCGCCGGCTCCCGCCTCCGCGAGCCTCCGTGCCCAGGCCTGCTCCTCCTGTGCACCGAAGGCTCCCACATACCTATCCAGATACGTGTATATATATATATATACATATATATATATATATATATATATATGTGTGTATATGTGTGCCGATGTTTTATATAAAAGTATATATATATATACTGATATATATATATATATATATATATATATCTATATATTATATATATATATATGCGCAGCCCCCCCAGCGCCCATGGATTTTGCATCGGTCGTTGACCTCAACTTCTGAGAGAGAGAGAGAGGGAGAGTTGAGGGAGCAGCGATCGCTTTGGAATCACAGGATTAGCGACGTCAAGGGTCGCCAAACCCTGTGTTTTCATTTGGGTTTTTGGGATTTCTGGTATGAGAATCAAGGAAACCATGTGCTTTCATTTGGATTTTTTGGATCTTTGGGATTTCTAAGGTTCTGAAGCTTCGGAGGCTCCTGGGTTGTTATTCTCTGGAAAGAGAAAATCCCCCAAGTCCAAAAAATCCACATGAAAACGCATGGTTTCCTTGATTCTCATCCCAGAAATCCCAAACATCCAAATGAAAACACAGGGTTTGGCGACCCATGACGACGCTAACCCTGTGATTCCACAGCGATCGCTGCTCCCTCAACTCTCTCTCTCTCTCTCTCTCTCTCCACCTTTCTCTACCTTTCCCTCAGTCTCTCTGTGTGCGTCCTTCTCTGTGTCCCCTCTCCTTTGTCGCTCTTGCTCTTTCTCCCCCTCCTTCTCCTCCTCCTGGCCCAGCTCCTCCTCCTCCTCCTCCTCATCCTCCTCCTTCTCCTCGTCGTCCTCTTCTTCTTCTGAAGCGCACAGGTGGGGGGAGAGAGAGAGAGAGAGAGAGGGAGGGAGAGTTGAGGGAGCAGCGATCGCTGTGGAATCACAGGATTAGCGACGTCAGGGGTCGCCAAACCCTGTGTTTTCATTGGGATGTTTGGGATTTCTGGGATGAGAATCAAGGAAACCATGTGTTTTCATTTGGATGTTTGGGATTTCTGGGATTTCTAAGGTTCTGAAGCTTCGGAAGCTCCTGGGTTGTTATTCTCTGGAAAGAGAAAATCCCAAACATCCAAAAAAATCCCAATGAAAACGCATGGTTTCCTTGATTCTCATCCCAGAAATCCAAAAAAAACAAATGAAAACACAGGGTTTGGCGACCCATGACGACGCTAACCCTGTGATTCCACAGGGATCGCTGCTCCCTCAACTCTCTCTCTCTCTCTCTCTCTCTCCACCTTTCTCTACCTCTCCCTCAGTCTCTCTGTGTGTCCTTCTCTGTGTCCCTCTCCTTTGTCGCTCTTGCTCTTTCTCCCCCTCCTTCTCCTCCTCCTGGCCCAGCTCCTCCTCTTCCTCCTCCTTCTCATCCTCCTCCTCCTTCTCCTCGTCGTCCTCCTCTTCTTCTGAAGCGCACAGGTGGGGGGGGAGAGAGAGAGAGAGAGAGAGAGAGAGAGAGAGGGAGGGAGGGAGGGAGAGTTGAGGGAGCAGCGATCGCTGTGGAATCACAGGATTAGCGACGTCAGGGGTCGCCAAACCCTGTGTTTTCATTGGGATGTTTGGGATTTCTGGGATGAGAATCAAGGAAACCATGTGTTTTCATTTGGATATTTTGGATGTTTGGGATTTCTAAGGTTCTGAAGCTTCGGAGGCTCCTGGGTTGTTATTCTCTGGAAAGAGAAAATCCCAAACATCAAAAAAACCCAATGAAAACACATGGTTTCCTTGATTCTCATCCCAGAAATCCCAAAAATCCAAATGAAAACACAGGGTTTGGCGACCCCTGACGACGCTAACCCTGTGATTCCACAGGGATCGCTGCTCCCTCAACTCTCTCTCTCTCTCTCTCTCTCTCCACCTTTCTCTACCTCTCCCTCAGTCTCTCTCTGTGTCCCTCTCTGTGTTCCTCTCTCTGTCGCTCTTGCTCTTCCTCCCCCGCCTCCTTCTCCTCATCCAGCTCCTCCTCCTCCTCCTCATCCTCCTCCTCCTCCTTCTCCTCGTCGTCCTCCTCTTCTTCTGAAGCGCACAGGGGGGAGAGAGAGAGAGAGAGAGGAAGAGAGAGAGAGAGAGGAGGAAAGGAAGAGGAGCGTATAACATCGCCAAAACACCAGAGGCCAAGAATGGGCGCTGGGGGGGCTGTCCATATATATATATATATATATATATATATATATATGTATATATGTATATATGTGCGTGTATGTATATGCGTGTGTGGGGCGTATGTATGTGTGTATGCATGCATGCATGCATGCATGTGTGTATGTGTGTATGTTTGTATGCGTGTATGTATGTATGTATGTATGTATGTATGTATGTATGTTTGTATGTGTGTATGTATGTATGTATGTATGTATGTATGTATGTATGTATGTATGTATGGGTGTATGTGTGTATGTATGTATGTATGTATGTATGTATGTATGTTTGTATGTGTGTGTGTATGAATGTATGTGTGTATGTATGTATGTATGTATGTATGTATGTATGTATGTATGTATGTATGTGTATGTTTGGATGTATGCGCGTATGTACGTATATACGTGTGTGCATGTATGTATGTATGTGTGTAACTGTGTGTATGCGTGTACGTGTGAATGTATGTGTGTATGTATGTATGTAAATACGTATGTAATTGCATACATATATATACATAAATATACATTACGGTCGGTAAACATATATATATATGGTACAGGTATAGCCACGTATTGAGATTTACATGTATGTCTATAGATACATGTGTCTGAATGTGTGTGGGTACGAAGATGTGTTGGTATATACAATGTTAGGTATACATGTATGCATACACGTATATCTACGTGGTCGAGATGTGTGAAAATACAGTTGTGTATGTACGTAGAGATGTGTGTGCATGTCTAGAAAGATACGTACATATGAACTTCTGCCTACACACGTGTAAGGGTATACAGTATAAGTAGATGCATGCACATACTAGTTGTGTGTTTCTGTGTATGCACACCGAGCTAAATTTAAATATGCATGTCTAAACTATGTGTATCTAAATATGTCTACGTATACAAATAAGTGATACACATATATGTGTGTTTCTCACTATCGAACTATATATATATATATATGTGTGTGTACCACTGCTGTGCCCAGCCAAGGCAATCCAGCGCCCCCGGCATGGCGCACACGCCCTCCTCCCGGTCGAGGCCAGCACACACGACCACGGGACCCAGGATGGCCCCAGCCAAGAACGGCGGCGATGCACAAAGGCCCCCTGCGGGTCCTGGGGCGACGCCCCGCGCAGCAGCCTGCCGAAGCTGCCGGTCCACAGCAGCGCCAGCTGTGCTGGGGCCACGGGCGCCTGCGGAGGGCAACGGAAGAAGAGGAGTCGCCCGTGCGAGCGAGGCCCTGGAGCAAGCGCACCCGAGGTAGGGACCGAGCGCGGCAGGATGATTCGGTAAAGTCACCGTCTCGTATAGGGGGTCGGGCCCAGAGAATCCGATGTCGCGATTCTTTCTGGACCTGGTCCCTAGCGGTCTCGACCCATGACCTGGGACCGGTTCTTCATCCCGAGTCGTTTCTGACGGTCCTGGGGCCCGGCGAGGGCCCCTGGAGGCCGAAAACTGGGCAGAACCGCCGCCTTGGCTCTGTCAGCACGCTGCATCCCTGGGCCCCTCCCCTGGCGCCTGGTCCTGCATGCAGACGAGCGCGAGCAGCTGCTGCAGCAGCCGCGTGCGAGCGCTGGGCGAGACGGTGGCCCTGCGGTCCGTGGCCCAGTCCCGGGCCCAGAGCAGGGCCTCGAGGAGCGCGGCCGGGCCCCCGGCGAGGCGCAGGAAGTCCAGCGGCTCCGAGGCGCCGCGGTCGTGCAGGACGGTGGTCCAGAGCGCGAGGCACCGGGGCCGGTCGACGCTCCCCTCGCAGGCGTGCGGCGCGTGCCTCAGGATGAGGCGCCCGAGCTGCACGGCGGTGGCCGCGCGGGTGCTGGAGAGGCGGAGCAGGCTGCAGAGGTTGGAGGGCAGCACATGCTGCAGGATGGCGGCGGGGCTGCGGCTGGAGGAGAGCAGCTGCGCGAAGAGCTCCGAGTCCTTGATGTGCTCCACGGCCCAGACCCTCTGGTGCACGTCGGCCCAGTTCACCGAGTGTCCACGCTTCACGGCGTCCACGAGGTCGTGGAGGGACGCTTCGGTGGCAACTCACGGGAGCCTCCCATACCCTCTTGTCGGCTCTTGCGAGTCGACGCTAATCAACGCTGAATCGACGCTAATCGACGCTGAATAGACGCTAATCGACGCTAACCGACGCTAAATCGGCGCTATCTCATCGACTTCAGACGCTAATCGACGCTAACAGTTAAGAAGGTATAACAGGCTGCATGATTTGCCACCGAAGGACGTCGCGTCTCCTGCCCAAGAGAACGCCAGCCCAGCACAGCCTGGAGTCCCTGCGCATTCCTCCGCCAGCTCGAAGGGGAAGCTCACCTTTAGATGATCATTCTGGAACCTCGCTCCACTCGTTCGTCGAAGCTGCGTCGAACCCGAGTCGAAGCTGCGTCGAACCTGCGTCGAGCCTGAGTCGAAGCTGCGTCGAACCTGAGTCGAACCTGAGTCGAAGCTGAGTCGAATCGACGCGTCGAGCCTGAGTCGAACAGATCCGTCAGGTGGGCCCCAGGAAGGTCCCCCAAAGCGAGCGTCGGATCGCCTGGTCCACGCACTGGCGGCGCCTCGCCCAGGCGCTCGAGAGGTTGAGGTCCCAGCTGCCGCGCGCGCCCATCGCGTAGACGCACCACGCCAGGAGGCGCAGCGGCGGCGGCGCCTCCTGGGCGCGCGGGGTGCGCTCCAAGAACTCCACGAAGCTCGCCAGCTCGTCCTGGGCCCGGTCCTGAGGGAACAGAGGTCGTCAACCATCAAAAGGGCCCTTACCCTTTGGGAGGGGACCCAAGTCAGGAGGGCCAAGAAGAACATCAGGGGCCTGCAGATCTATCGAGCCATACCGCCCAGAATCGCGATCCCCAATGCGAAAACGGGGACATCAGTGAGGACACGTCTTCACTGTGTTGTTAGGGTTAGGGGTTCTTGCATCATCGGTGAAACAAGATACCAGGACTGCTACTCCCCAGACCTGTCCGAGGGCGCGTTCCGGCCAGAATCTGAAGGCGAATCCAGCCACAACGACGAGGAGTGGGCACCCGAACACGCGACGTCCTGCTTTCGTCAATACGGGGTACCCGGAAGTCCCGACCCCTTCCCCATAGATCCGGCTTCTCACCCCGAGATGGCTTCTTTGACGGCACCCGCGTCCGCCGGCCCCCACAGAGGCCGAAAACGGCCCAAACCCGCCCGTCGCGGTTTTTGCTCACGACCCGAGCAGGTCTGGGCAGCGGTCATAGAGGCCTCCCAGATGGGATCGAAGGATCGCGCCGCATCGCCGACGTATCGCCGATGCATCGGCGACGTCGGCGGTGCATCGGCGACACCGGCGTGGGAAAAGTCGAGCCCCACATCGAGCCGCATCGCCGATGCATCGCCGCTGCATCGCCGATGCATCGCCGATGCGTCGGCGATGCGGCACGATCCTCCGACCCCATCTACTCGGACCCCATCTAGGAGGCCTAGATGGGTGGCGTTAAGTAGCGGTGTCGTTTCCTCCCCTGAGGTTAGAAGAAAAGGAAAAACGCCATAAACAGAAACTGTTGGCGCTCCGCGCGGATTTCTTGGATCCGCGCCTCGGCCCCCCCCCGCGGCACCTCCGGCGCCGCCCCTGGCGCGTTCCGCGCGCCACAGGGGGGTCCAGCGCAGACACAAGAAATCCGCGCGGAGCGCCAAAAGGGTATGTTTCTGCCATTTGCTCTTCCTCTAGATAGGGGAGACGTGAGACACGGGTTCGGGAGACTCAGGTTGGCCTGACGGGGCCATCAAAGAAAATGACGAGACCCAGTCTGAAATTTGACGCGAGCTCCCGCTGCAGACATCCCACGAAAGCCGGACCGTCAAAATCTCAAAATCCAGGACGTGCTCGTCAAAAAACGTCGGCAGACCCGACCTCTGGCTTACTCGAGCCTTACGTTTCCCCGATAGGAGGCCTAGACCCCCTGAGGTCCAGCATCGCCGCCCGGAAGCACAGGTCCACGAGCCCGGCCGCCGCGTGGGGGGCGCCCTGGCTTTGCCGGCCGGTGTGCCGCAGGTAGGCGGCGACGAACTCGGCCGCGGTGGGCTGCGAGATGGTCGGCACGCGATGCAGCAGGATGTCGGCGGCGAGCCCAGGGGGGAAGTGAGGAGGGGCGGGCCTTCTCAGCAGGCTCGGAAGTCCCTCGGACTTCTGAGAGGATCTCTACGCCCTCCCCGAAGACGCCGAAGACTTCTCGGAAGGCGCGAGGGCTTCTGAGAAGTCCCGCCGCCTTCTGAGAAGGCCTGCTCCTTCTCCTTTCCCCCCTCGCTCGCCGCCGAGGATGGTGCGGGCGCCAACAATGCACACCACCACCGCCACCACCACCCTCGATCCTTCCCTCCCTCTCAGGAGAGAGGGGGGGAAAGAGAGGCTGCAGGAGGGAACGCGGATGAGTGTGGTGGTCCTAGACCCCCGAGCTCGTGACTTTTTCGCAGCGTCGACCCTCCTTCCTCCTCCTCCTCCTCCTCCTCCTCCCCTCCTCCTCCTCCTCTCTCCTCCTCCTCCGCCTCCTCCTCCGCCTCCTCCTCCTCCTCCTCCTCCTCCTCCTCCTCCTCCTCCTCCTCGCGCCGTGCAGCATCACGACTGGAGGCTTCTCGCCACGTGCGGCCTCCCAGGGGCCCCCGCTGGGCCCCGGGGCCCGCAGAAGCGACCCCGGGAGGAGGAGAGGAGGAGGAGGAGGAGGAGGAGGAGGAGGACGAGGGGGAGGAGGAGGAGAGGAGGAGGAGGAGGAGGAGGAGGAGGAGGAGGAGGAGGAGGAGGAGGAGGGGGAGGGGAGGAGGAGGAGGAGGAGGAGGAGGAGGAAGGAGGAGGAGGAGGAGAGGAGGAGGAGGAGGAGGAGGAGGGGGAGGAGGAGGAGGAGAGGAGGAGGGAGGAGGAGGGAGGGGAGGGGGAGGAGGAGAGGAGAGGAGGAGGAGGAGGAGGAGGAGGAGGAGGAGGAGGAGGGTCGACGCTGCGAAAAAGTCACGACCTCGGGGGTCTGGGACCACCACACTCCTCTGCCCTCCTGCAGCCTCTCCTCCCTCCCCTCTCTCCTGAGAGGGAGGGAAGGATCGGGGGTGAGGGCGGCGGTGGTAGTGTGCAGGTTTGGGCCCCCGCAGGATGTCCACGAGGGCGGCCCGCGGGTCTGGGGATCGTTGTCTGTTTTTTCGGCGCCGACCCAGGTTTTCCGGTGTGGGGTTAGGTCGGGCCTGTCCCCCTACAGGGGGTTTTGGACGACAAAATAAAAAAAGTCGCAAAAATACCCCCTAATGGCAAGAAAATTTCTAGAAAAAATCGTCCCCTGGGTATTTTTTGACTATTTTTGAATATCCCCCCTGTAGAGGGACAGGCCCGACTTAACGATAACCTACCCTCTTCGCTCTGGGCAGCCCCACGTTTGCCTGCGCGCACCAGTACTGCGTACCCCCTTCGGACCTGCGCAACCGACAAGGTCATGCCATCGGGGGGGAGGCGGGCGAGCCCGACGACCCCGGTGATCGCCGGGCCCTTCCGAAAAAGCAGTCTCCTGGCCGCTGCAGCGCCTGGTCCAGCGCGTCGCACAGGCGGAGGCTGGCGGACTCCTCCCCGAAGACCAGCCGGCAGCCCACGAGCCAGTCGCAGACAGCGCCCCGGTGCTTCTCCGAGTTGCCCCTGGCCTCCAGCACGCTCTCGATGCGGGAGCGCGACAGCCGGGTCTGGATCAGGGCCACCTGCACGGGCGGCGCACCGGGCGTTGGCCGGGACTGCTCCAGGCGCTCGCGGTCCTTGGAGTCGATGCGGTTGCCGATGAGCACCACGCGCAGGGTGGGCCCGAGCTTCGCCCGGACCCACTCGAAGAGCTCGTCCTTGTGGTCGTCGCTCAGCATGTGGTACTCGTCGAGAATGAGCAGCCGCTGCCCCCGCCTGCCCTGCGCGGCGACGGTGCGCTGCAGGACCTCCGCCAGGGCGGTCGTGACCAGGATGTCGGACGAGCCATCGAACTCGTGTATGTCGAACTGCATCTCGCCCTCGAGCCTCCCTCGGATGGCCCCCATGTGGTGCGTCTTGCCCGCCCCTGGCGCCGACACGAGCAGCACGAGGCAGGGGTCGGCGCCGAAGACGTGGCGCTCGAGCTCATCGCGGAAGTCCGGGGAGAACGACGATTTGGCGGGCGTGTGGGAGAAGAGGCCTGGATCGCCGTCTGAGACCTCTGGCGCGAAGTGCCTCTGAAAAAACTGGAAGAGCCGCCGCGGGTCCTGGATGTCTTCGGGCGAGGGCTGCAGGCGCTCGGGGTAAGGGACTGTGTGGGTCGGGCGGATCTCCTCGACGGCGGGCGAGTGCAGATCTTCGACGGTCTTGATGGTGTGCAGTGGGTTCGGGGGCGCAAAGTGGAAGTTGCAGCGATCCCTGTTCTCTGGAAAGTTGAACGACGTGTCGACGCCCTCCAAGAATACGAAGCGCCAGGGATGCAAGCGCGTGTACTCTGCAAGCCATTTGAGGAGGATGTCGTCTATCTTGCGGAGCCCTTTGACGTAAGCGAAACAGCAGTAATTCGAAAATTGTGCGATGATCCCGAGGTATCCGCCACCGTGCGCCCTGGCACGTTGGGACGTGGTGTCATGCCATGTGCTGTCTGCTAGGACTTCTGTGGTCATTTACGACCTCACCTCGTGGCGCCCACTGCCATGCATGCCCTCCCTGCCCTCCAAGAGGGTCTGGGTTGCCACCAAAAGACCCAAAGGAATTCGAGACTGCCTCCAAAAGTGGCCAAGACCGCCCAAGAGGCCGTGCAGGCGATCCAGCGCCTGAATGGCCCGAAGACTGCCCAGACCAGCCTAAAGGCACCCCAAGAGCGCTCGACAATGCCTACACCAAGGCCCCAGACCGCACAAGAGGCCGCACGGCGGCCCAACAGGGTTCCGCGAGAACGCCAAACAGCAAGACTGGAAATCAAACGTTTGCCCGCGCGGACCGCAAAATGTGATTTCTGGCAGCACTCGGGATATTTAATGATATTTGGTTCACTCGATGTGGTGTATGATATGTGGTGCAAGCTGCGACTGCGACTACGACCCGCATCGCGCACCCTACACGTGCCGCTGATTGGAGACGAAGCAACCTTTGCGCAACCTGTGCGGTGCAAGCTATGTGGCACAACCTGTGGCGCAAGCTATGTGGCGCAGTTTGTGCGGTGAATGTTATATGGTCCACGCTGCGGGGTGCCCGCAATGTGGTGCAAGCTATGTCGTGCACACTGTGCGGTGCATACTATATGGTGCATGATCGGAAGCGCGTGACGCAGTCTATGTCACGTGTTCATGAACTTACGGTCGCCAACTCCATTGATTGAACCCAACCCGCGCTGGAGTCAAATTCAAACAAGACGGCTAAGATCTCAACCCGACGGTTCAGATCCCAAACGGTAAGAAAACAAAAACGGCTCAGAACACAACCGCCAGAAAAAAAACTACCATGTTTCAAGTTGTGTTGTCATGATCAGGTTGGCAACGAAAACCGACTGGTATCCACGCAAAACAACTCACGATGTGTTCATAGCGCGCGGTTGAGATCTATACTGTTACACTGTCCTATGCTATAAGATATGCGAGTTGTAAATACTCCAAGGCGGCCCCATGTAGGCGCGAACCACTCCAAGACGGCAACGTATACGAACGTACACGGAACTTACACGGAGCTTTGACGACACTGGTGCAACACGTATACACAGCGTATGGGACACGTATACGAAACTTACGGGAAACGTATACGGCACGTATGCGGCCCGTATACGAAACGTATGCGAGCACATGCGAAAAGCATACGAGACGTACACGATACGCATGCGCAACATATACGAAACGTACATGACACATATGTGGCATGCATTTGAAAGGTCCGCGAAACGTCAATGAAACGAACCTTACACGCAAATGAAGAGTAAACGAAACTTATATAAAACGAGTATATCTAGTATGTGAAACATATACGAAACGAATATGCAATATACAAGACACGCACATGAAACGCACATGACACGTAAGTACGAAACGCAACTGGAATGTATAGAAATACATCGCATCTAACACCGATATGAGACATCTACCAAACGCAAACGGAACTAACGACAACGTATACGCCACACATACGCAACATAGATGGAGCGTATGCGCAACGTACATTGGACAGGGATCGTCGAATGTCTGATGGAATCCACATTGAAAACGAAAGAGGAATATGAAAGAATCCTACGGGGCGCTGGGGTCGGCGCACATCCGAGTGAGACATATGAAGCACATGTGCAGGAAAAACTGGTGCCAACGCATTGCGCATTAAACTGCGATTGAAACACATATGAAATATGGAGGAATTCTGCGGGAGGCTGGGATCTTCGCCGCTCCTGTCGGGCTCCGATTAAAGCATACATGTAGAAATAACAGAGAACCTTAAGGGAGCTGGGACAATCGCGTTCCGTGTTCAATTCCGATTGGAATACACATACCTGATGCAAGAAAGTTGCTGGGTGGCGGGAGGCACGCATATCACATTGCATCCCGCCTGATACACATATGACATCAACAAATGCTGCTGGAGGCTGTGATTGGCGCATTTCCGACTGAATTCTCGACTGGAGAACACAAAACAAAGATATGAGAATTCTGAGAGAGGCTGGGATCGACGCTTCTCCGATTGAAGTCCGAATTGACAGCAAATAGAGTAATATGCTGGAGGCTGTGATCAGAACATGTACTACTCATTGGTCCCCAATGAAGAGCCATGAAAAAAATCAAAAAAATCTGCGAAACGCTGGGATCGGCGCAAGTCCTATTGAATTCCGATTGGCAACGTAAAACGGAAAATATTTAACAATCCTGCCATGGATACGATCGGCGTAATTCCTATAAACTGTACAGAATTCTGCTGGAGGCTGGGGCCGACGCATTTCCAAACAAATCCGGATTGAAATACAAATAGGACATTAAAGAGAATCCAGCTGGAGGCTGGGATCGGCGCATTTCCGATTGCATTCTCTATTGAACAGCACGAATGAAAACGTTTAAGAGTCCTGCGGGAGGCTGGGATCGGCGCATGTCTCATTGAAGTCAGAATGAAAATAAGGATGGAGGCTGGAACCAGAGCATGTCGTACTTACCAGTTTCTTTGGGAAAGAAATGAATCTTAAAGAATTCCACTGGAGGCTGCGACTGGCGCATTTCCCAAGGGATTCCGACTGAACAAACACAAGATATATCAAAACATGTTGCGGGTGGCCGAGGCTGGCGCAGTTGAAATGTCATTCCTAGTGAGAAACAATAAGAATTTTAAAGAATTACGGTGAAGGTTGGGAAGCGAATTTCTGACTAAACCTCCAGTGATAGACAAATAACAGATTAGACAATTATGCTGGAGGCTGGATCTTCCTGCACATGTGATACTGAAGTATCGAGTTGACTTATGTTTGAAAGCAAAAAAAGATTAAAGCATTATGCGAAAGGCTGGGGTCAGCGCACTACCCATACTGGAAGCACTAGCAGAAGATTGAAGAATTCTGCTGGAGGCTGGGTGGAGCGCTTTCCAACTAAATTCCACCGAAAAATGGTGAAGGCTGGGATTGGCGAGTTTCCTATTGAACCCCTGTTGAAAAACAAAAAAGAATCAGCCACTGTGCCCTTGGCACGAAGTAGAATGCCCTAAGGCTGACAGCTGTGCTGCTGCTGTTGCAGTTAGGATGCTAGATTCGTAGAAGTCCAGGAGCCCCTGTGTTCCATGTGTTCCCGAGAATTCCCAGAGGCTCTTGGAGTGTGTTGTCGCGTGCATCTTCTGAGGCAAAGAGAACCCCATAACGGGCCAAGAAAACCCTGGGAGGCCGCCCAGACGGTCCAAGAGGGCTCCAAGTCGCCCCAGGATCGCTCCGAAACGCCTTAGCGGCAAAAGAGAAATCCAAGAAACTTCAAGAGAGGCCCAAGAGCGCCCCCACGAGGGCCCTAACACGCGGAAATCAGGTATTACACTTTTTTAATGTTTGAAGAGTTGAGCCTTCTCGTTGTGTTCAGCTTCCAACGCTGAAAGACGGCCCAAGACGCCCTCACTAGCGCCCCTGGTCTGCACAGGCCCCCTGGAGGGCCCCAAGAGGGCCCCAGGACATGCCCAAGAGGCCCCCAAGACGGCCCAAGAGGCACCCAAGAGGGCCAAAGAGGGGATAGCTCGTCTCTAACTCATGATCCTGGTTCTCCTGTAGACGAGTATAATGCTACATCAACATAAAAAATGTAAAGTCAGCTCAGAATTCTTGGATCAGCGCTGGACCCCATCCTTGGCGCGAGGAGCGCACCCGGGCCAAGCGCAGGTCCACGCGCCGGAGGCGCCGCAAGGGAGGCCAAGCTCAGGGCCAAGAGATCCGCGCGGACCTTCGAAAGGTCATGTTCGAGCACTGTGTTCTTTTTCGATCCTGAGCCTAGCCTGCACTGGGCAAACGAACTGTTGCACTTTACCGCCCTCGGAGGTCTGGGGGAGACGGGTGTCACCCGTCACGGTCCTCTGGGCCCTGAAACAGAGAAAGCTGCCACATGGGACTGGTTTGCAGCGTTCGGAAGAGCGTGTCACATGCTACGGCCTTCTGGAGCGCGGACGAGCGTGTCGCATGCTACGGCCTTCTGGACGTTTCTCGGAGAGCCACCACACAAGCTGCAGCCCTGGCACGGTGGCGGAGCTTGCCACACAACACATGGATATCCCTGTATTGTCGACGCTGCGCTGCCACACCCTGCACTCGAAGTCCAGCACCGCGACGTGCAAACCGAGATCCTGCATGATCTGCGCCGTGCCTGGGCACACGATGTAGAGACCGTACATGTCGCTCTTGCGCTCGATGTAGCCGCGGACCTCCACCGGCACGTGCCAGGCGTTCGCCAGCACGCTCCGCAGAAAGAGCGCGGCCTCCGTGCCGGAGGGGCAGCAGCGGCAGAGGCAGTGCGCAATCACAGCCAGATTCACGCACCTGGCGTCCTGGTGCGGTGCGACGGCCATCATGCCCATCCTGCGCAGAAGGCGGCCAGCTCAGGGGGGGGGGGGGGGAAACATCGAGCCGGAACTGGCGATACATCGCTGACAGAGCGGCGACAGGCCCTCGATAGCGGATCCGCACGTTCCTGGGCGGGGTTGGCTATCCTATCCGCCCCCTATCGGCGATCAGTGGGCGAATGGAGATCAATGCGACAGGCCCCCGATAGCGGATCCGCACATTCCTGGGCGGGGTGGGCTGTCCTATCTGGCCCCATATCGGCGATCAGTGGGCGATTGGGGGTCGATGCGCCCTCCGCTGAGCCTGTCACCCCCTGACGTTTCGAACAGGGGATCGACTGCAAAATTGTATGTACCCCAAACTTAGCTTCCTCGTCGATCAACGAGAAAATGCGCAGAAATGCCCGAAGATCTACGAGCAGTCTGCGTAATGTCTGTCGACTCGACGACACTTTCAACTGTGGGGTACATCAAAGTCCTGCGGTCGATCTCCTCCTCGAGCGTGGCCCCTGACCACCCCCTGGCCAGGGTCGTCGCGGGCCCCATGGGTGGTGCGCTAGCCCCCCGGCCGCCGGACCCTCCACGGATGGCCCGGGCCAGGGGCGGGTCGTGGTGCGGTCGACTGCCTACCAGACCACCCCAACCCAGCCCGAAGACCCGCAGCGCGGGTTGGGGGGGGCGGGGGGTACAGGCTCCGTGTGTGTTTTTCAGCCTTCCCCGACCCCATCCCCCGCCCGCTCCCCTGGAGATGGAGGGCCCATCGAGGCCTTCGGGTTGGGTTGGGGCGGTCCGGTGGGCGGTGCGCGGTGACCGCCCCCTGCGGGCGTCCTCTCGCAGCAGCGCAGTATCCAGGCCGTGGCCTCCGGGGGCAGCGGCGAGCGGAGCACGTCGGCGGCCCACGCGAGCAGCTGGGCGCGGAGCGTGCGCACGGCCTCGGGGCGCCCGCCCGCGTCGCCGCAGCGCCCGGCGTCCTCGAGCAGGTCGGCGAACACGTTCTTGTGGATGAGGTAGCCGAGGCAGAGCCCCTCCGAGGCCGAGTAGGTGATCTTCAGCCTCTCTCGGGGAGACGTAACTCGCCATCGCTCGGACGTCCACTCCCTGTGCTGTTTTCGGTTTCGTGCGTGGTTTTTTCGCCAAATGATCGAGGATGCTCCTCGATGGTCCTCGCCGATGGAAAAATGCACACGTCCGAGCGATGCCAAGGCTCGGGTTGGCCCGACGGGGCCATCAAAGAGAACGACGAGGCCTCGTCGGAAGCTTGACGCGAGCTCCCGCTGCAGACACCCACGAAGACTGGGCCGTCAAAATCCAGGACGCGCTCGGCAAAAAGCGTCGGCGAACCCGAGTTCCGGCGTACTCGAGTCCTACGTTGCCCCGACTCTCTAGCAGTACGGCGAAAACAAAAGCTTGGGAGGTCCGCGCGGGCCTCTCGGGCCGGCGCCGAGAGCCCTCGTCCATCCCGCGGAGAGCGCGCCGGGGGCGGCGGCGGGGGCTACGCCGGGGGAGGTCCAACGACGATCCGAGACATCCGCGCAGGCCTCCGAAGGGTCGTGGGCATGCCCCTACGTCTTTGGACGCCCGAAATGGGTACGGAAAGAATGGGTACAGTGCCCAACAACAAATGTTGTCCCAAACCAACAGCGGCCGCTGTTGGGCGGGCGGCCTTCTGTCTCGAATGAACTCAGGCCGCGGCGGCGCGGACAGCGAGTCCTGTTCAAAATGAACAGTAACTGCTGTTGGGCATTGTACCCATTCTTTCGGTACCCATGTCGGGCGTCCAGATCCGCGCAGGCCTCCGAAGGGCCGTGTGCATGCCGCTACGTCAGGGGGAGGGCCAGCCAAGGGAGGCAACAGCGAGCTGGAGCCGGCGAGGCATCGCCGACGGAATCGGCGATAGGCCCCCCGTGGCAGATCCACAGGCTCTTGGGCGGGATGGGCTGACAGGACCCCATCGGCGACGGTCGGGCGAGTGGGGGTCGATGTACAGTCGAGGCGTTGACCTAAGGAACCCTGAATAAGGAACGAAGCCCCTTTTTCCCATAAGTTCAACCTCGATTTCCTATGGAAAACCAAGGAAAACCCGAGGCAAACTTTGAAACAATCAAGGAACTCCGAGCCCCTCCCAAACGAAAAGGTTCCTTCTTCAGCGCCCCGACTGTATCCCCCCTGAAACCGAATGATCCTAAGGTCGAGCAGTCCTCCTACAGGCGGATCTCCGAGGAAAACTAAGAAATAGCCAAGAAGCAATACTCCAGCATAGTCAAAGACAAATCAAACAACCGTCCCCCGAGTATTCTTTGGACTATGTTTGATTATTCCTCCTGTAGAGGGACATACCCGACTTAATCCCAACTTGAGCAAGGACCGACCGTCCCGGCATTCCTATAGGCCTACCACGACATGTTCTTAGAACCCAAACATGTTCTGAGAACACAAACAGTGTTCTTAGAACAGAAGCTCGATGTGCTAAACAAGACAGCCCCAGCCAGAAATGTTCAAGAACATGTCCTGCGAACCACAAGAGGTTCTTAGACCAGTCTCTGGTGGGCCTATAAGCGAACCAGGACGCTTCGCCACTGCTTGACTACTGACGTTAGGTCGGGCATGTCCCCCCATCGGCGGATTGGGGGCGAAAAATAAAAGATACCCCCGAAAATACCCCAACATATGTAAAAAATACTAAAAAAATCCCCAGACTATTTTTTGTTATTCTTTGATAATCCCCCGATTTGATACTAACGTTGCCCCTGGCTCTCGGGCCGCGCCGCGGCTCTCCAGCAGCCGGTCGGGACGAGCTGGGCAGCCCCGCGAGGCGCAGCCCTCGGCGAGGCGCAGCCGCCAGGCGGCACCCCGCCGAGGCCATGGGGGGCCCGCGGCGACGCCCCGGAAGACCTCGAACGCCTCGAGCGCCCAGGAAACCTCGAAGCCTCGAACCCCTCGAAGCCTCGAACGCCCAGGAAACCTCGAAGCCTCGAACGCCTCGAACGCCTCGAACGCCCAGGAAACCTCGAAGCCTCGAACGCCTCGAACGCCTCGAGCGCCCAGGAACGCCTCGAGGCCTCGGACGCCTCGAACGCCTCGAGCGCCCAAGAGAGAGCGGCGTGAGCACCACAAACTGCTGGCGCTCCGCGCGGACTCCTTGGATCTGCGCCGGGCCCCCCCTCCCTCGCGCGCGGGGCCTCCTCCTCCTCCTCCTCCTCCTCCTCCTCCTCCTCCTCCTCCTCCTCCTCCTCCTCCTCCTCCTCCTCCGCCTCCCTGGCGCGCGGGGCGCGCCAGGGGCGGCGGCGGGCGGCGCCGCCAGGGGGGCCCCGGCGCGGATCCAGGGAATCCGCGCGGAGCGCCAAACGTTTAGGCTCATGGCGTTTTGCTCCCCTTCGAGCCCCATGGTCGGGGCCTCTCCCCGTCCAGGGCGACGAAATAGAGCGGGACGTCCTCGCCGTAGAAGGTCAGCACCGCGTGCCGGCTGCTCGTGGGGCGCCCCACGCCCTCGGGCTCCCCGAAGAGCACGGCGCCGCCCGCGGGGTCGCGGTCCATGGCGGTGTCGGCGTAGCTCCTGTCCGAGCAGGCGCGGAACGTCTGCACGCACCTCGTGTGGGCGACGAAAATCGACGGGACGCAAGACTCGGGTTCGGGGGACTCGGGTTGGCCCGACGGGGCCATCCAAGAGAACGACGAGGCCTCGTCGGAAATTGGACGCGAGCCCCCGCTGCAGACACCCACGAAGACTGGGCCGTCAAAATCCAGGACGCGCTCGTCGAAAGGCGTCGGCAAACCCGAGTTCCGGAGTACTCGAGCCCTACGTTCCCCCGGAGAAAGAGAGGAGGGGCCCTGCGCGAGAAAGACACAGCGACCTTCCGCCGCGGCCAACGCTGACCGCCAGCGCGGCACGCTACGGAGGAAGCGACGACGCTCACGCGCGACCTTACGCGGGCAGCTCGCGCGCCCGTGTCGGCGCAGGCGTCCCCGCTTCTCTGTGTCGCTCGCGTGGCGGGACGGGCCCCGAGGCCCGGGCGTTGCGGTTCTGCCCGCGCTGGGCGCTTTCGCCCCGGCTTCGGGCGAGAAGGCCGTCCTCCTCCTCCTCCTCCTCCTC
>CAUYUJ010014938.1:87664-115164 GCA_963575745.1 Prorocentrum cordatum
TACTACTACTACTACTACGACTACTACTACTACTTAGACTACTACTACTACTACGACTACTACTACTACTACTATAACCACTACTACTACTGCTGCTACTACTACGACTACTACTACTACTACTACTACTACTACTACTACTACTACTACTACTACTACTACTACTACTACTACTACTACTACTACTACTACTACTACTACTACTACTACTACTACTACTACTACTACTACTACTACTACTACTACTAATACTACTTCTACTACTACTACTACTACTACTACTACTACTACTACTACTACTACTACTACTACTACTATTAACGAACACGACTACGGACTACGACTACGACTACTACTACTATCTATAATACTACTACTCACTACTACTACTGTACTCTACTACTTGCTAGTAGTATATACTTCTACTACTACTTACGTACTTCCACTTCTACTACTGCTACTACTACTACTACTACTACTACTAACTACTACTACTACTATTACTACTACTACTACTACTACTACTACTACTACTACTACTACTACTACTACTACTACTACTACTACTACTACTACCACTACTACTACTACTACTACTACTACTACTACTACTACTCTACTCGTATTAGTAGTAATATGATATCTATATGATACCAGAGAAGAAACCCAATACATTTCTTGTTAGGGCTGTAGGGCTATAGGGCTATATGGGCTATAGGGCTATTGGGCTATATGGTAATAGAGCTACAGGGCTATAGGGCTACAGGGTATAGGGCTATAGGGCTATAGGGTTATAGTGCTATAGGGCTATAGGGCTATAAGCCGATAGGGATATAGGGCTATGAGGCTATAGGGCTACAGGGCACCGGGCACCCGGGCACCCGGCACCCGGCACCCGAGCACCCACCCGGGCACCGGGCACCCGTCACCTGGGCACCCGGGCACCCGGCACCCGGCACCCGGCACCCGGGCACCCACCCGGGCACCGGGCACCCGTCACCCGGGCACCCGGGCACCCAGGCATCCGGGCACCCGGGCCCCGCCACCGAATCGGCGGCGAACCCGGGCACCCGGGCACCCGGGCACCCAGGCACCCGGGCCCGGCCACCGAATCGGCGGCAAACCCGGGCACCCGGGCAACCGGGCACCCGGGCACCCGGGCCCGGCCACCGAATCGGCGGCGCACCTCACCTACCCTTAATCCGCTAAGACCCCTACAGAGGCAAGCTCTGATTGGGGAATGTTCGTTGTGGTCCGTTTCATCAGCATAGTTGTTGATATAACTGTTCTAGTGTTCTTCTTATGCTTATTACTTCCCGTCTTCCAAATACAGCTCCAAATGCTGATATGTGTTACCATAAGTCGTGGTTTTAGTACTACTATGATTAATATCAATATGATTGTTGTTATTACGCGAGCCTCCGCCGAAGCACGCGACGACCCGGCGGGCGGCGCCCTGGGTGCCATGAAGAACACGGGCCCTGGCGGAAACGGGTCCTGGTCCCCGTGGCCATCCCCCAGGACCAGCTCTTCAGCCTGAGTCATCTTGTTGACGGCCCTGGAGTTCAGGAACGCCCAGTGCGAAAAAACTTAGGACCCCGTTCCCTCAGGACTCGTTTGCTTCATTGACTGCCTACCAGACCACCCCAATCCAACCCGAAGACTCGAATTTCGAGTGGGGGGGTACGGGTTCCATCTGTGCTTGTCAAAATTCCCCGACGCCCCCCCCCACTGGGAATGGAGGGCAAATCGAGGCCTTCGGGTTGGGTTAGGGTGGTTTGGTGGGCGGTGGTGATTCATTGAGGGGCAACGTTAGGGGGGGAACTGGTTCGCATCGGCGACACATTGCAGATGGATAGGCGAGTGGCCCCCGATAGCGAATGCGCACGCTCCTGGGCGGGGCGGGCTATCGGGCCTCTATCGGCGATGTGGGTGGCGATGCATCTCCCCCTGAGAATATCCCTTCCCCAATGGTTTCTGGGCCATACGTCGGCCCTCCGACAGCCGTTCGGGACGATCCCGGCACTCCCGCAACGCCCTCGGCGAGGCGCAGCCGCTGGGGAGCACCCTGGGGCAGGGCAACCACCGAGAACTACCGACAACGCCCGAAAACCTTGAACCTCGAACCTGTCGTCCCCCCTGATGGAAACCTCCCAAGCGGGATCCGAGGGACGGAGGATGCATCCCCGATGCATCACTGACACTGGCGACGTCGGCGTTGCATCGGCACCGTCGGCCACGAGAAAATCTGGCTACACATCGAAACGCATCGCCGATGCATCGGCGATACGGCGCGACCCTCCGACCACATGTGCTAGGACCCCATGCAGGAGGCCTGGAGTGGTTTTCCGGGCATCACTCGGGCGCCTCAGGCGGCCGTTCGGGACGATTCTGGCCCCCCCCCGGAACGCTCTCGACGAGGCGCGGCTGCTGGAGAGCAATCCGAGGCGGGAAAGCCTTCACAAAGGCCTGGATATCCCTCACATGGGAGGCCATCCCTCACATGGGAGGCCTAGCTATCCCCCCCTGACGTTGCCCCTGGCAGGACCCGCTCGCTTCACGCCGGCCTGGGCAAGCTGCAGCCCGCCTGGCGAGCCCGCCAACGGCGCGCGCGGCCCGCTCAACGCCCGCGCGACGCAGGCGGGGAGCGCGTCGAGCTCGCGCGCGCGGACCGCGCGCCGGTTCTGCTGCAGGAACTCCTCGGGAAGGCGCAAACCCTGCGTCGTGAGTATATATATACACATATATATATGTGTGTATATATACACACATATATATATATATATATATATATATATATATATAACATATATATGTATACATGAATGCATGCATGCATGCATGCATTCATACATACATACATACAAAAATACATACATGTATACATGCATACATGCATACATGCATACATGAATGCATGCATACATGCATACATGCATACATGCATACATGCATACATGCATACATGCATACATGCATACATGCATGCATATACATACATACATACATGCATGCATGCATACATACACACACAGACACACATACCTACATACATGCATGCATACATGCATGCATACATGCAGATGTACATTAATGCATACATACACACATACATGCATAGATACATGCATGTATACACTCAGTCATTCATTCATTCATAAATATAGGCATAACTACATACATACATACACTCATACATGCATACATGCTTACATGCATACACACACCTACATACATACATAAATATATACATACATGCATACATACAGATATGCAGACAGACAGACAGACAGACAGACGGACGGACAGACAGACACGCGTACCTACACACACATATACATACATGCGTGCATGCATACACACAAACATACGTATATACAGACATACGTGCATGCATACATACATGCAAACGTACATGCATGCATAAATACATTCAAACATACGTGCATATAGACATACAGACACACATACACACATACACACATTCATATATACATACAAACATACATGCATACCGGTATACACGTACGCACACACATATACATCTACATATACAACCACACGTGCACAAGCATATACAAATGCATATACACAGACATATGCAACGAATTACACACATACATATACACACATACATACATGTACAAATACACCTATATACATATATATATATATATACATACATATACATGAACATCTACATATACAAATAACTATGCATGTGCATGCACATTCAAAAATACAAATACATAGACACACGTGTATCCATATACATGCACATATACATTCACATACACACATGGATACACATTTGCATATGCGTATTCATTCACATTTGCATATGCCTGTAAATATACATAAACATAACGCATATCCACATACATACACATAAACATATACATACAATATGCATCAACATATATATCGTACGCACTTATCCGAGGGAGTAGAGATCCGCAGCGATTAATTGTGAAATCGCGTTTCTTGTGTCTGGCTGTTTCGCTCGGGAAATCCTCAGCATTCTAAAAAAAAACTGGCGCACCCCTCACTCAGATCGCGACGTAAACGGAATTCCAGAATGTGGAAACATGTGTTTCGAACTTACCCAATGCGCCTGGGAAATATGCAACAATCCAGCCCTTTTCTTTTTTCAACACGACTATTGGAAAAGAGCTCCGCCAGAGACATCCTCCCAAAATCGAGCCCCGACGCACAACACACACGCACACACAAAACAGACAGAACGCACACACACACACACACCACACACACACAGAACACACTCACACACACAGGAAACACTTACACACACGAACACCCGCACACCTAACACATGCACAAGATACAACACACCCAACACAAGCAGCACACACACAACGCAAACACACAATTCACCAAACACACACATTACACACAAAACACACAGTCTACACCGAACTCACACATGACCACAAGCACATCACACGCATATAGCACACAACATACGTAACACACACACACACACACAAACAAACAAACACACAAACACACACACACACACACTGATTACCCAAAACACAGAAAGGGCGCGCCGCTGGATCTCCCCAACGGGGGGTGGGGGGGGGAACCCGCCCCCCCTTCCCCGATCCGTCGTCGGGGACCACCACTCCCCTTTCCCGATCCGTCGTCGGACCCCCCCCTCCCCCCTTTCCCGATCCGTCGTCGGGCACCCCCCCATCCCCCCTCTCCCCCCCTTTGGCAGCTAAATTCGAGCCCCCCCATTTCGCCACGGCGCCCCCGGAATCCAGAACCCGACCCCTGCCACCCCCTTAACACTAATCCTCACCCTTACACTAACCCCTAACCCTAACCCCAAACCGTAACCCTAGCCCCGAACAGTACTCACTACTCATTACGCAGTACTCACTACCCACTACTCACTACTCGCTACTCACTACTCACATCTCACTATTCACTACCCACTACTCACGACTCACTACTTACTGCCCACTAATCCCGACCCACTACCCACTACTCACTATTCCCTACTCCCTACTCCCTACTCACTATTCACTACTAAAGACTCACTACTCACTACCCACTACTCAATACTCACTACTCACTAAACACACCTCACTGCCCACTACTAACTACACACGATTCACGACTCACGACCCACTGACCACTATCCACTACTCACTACTCACTACTCACACTTCACTGCTCACTACTCACTGCCCACAACTCACTACTCATTATCCACTACTCGCTACTCGCTACTCCCTACTCCCTACACAGTAATCACTACTCACTACTCACCACTCGCTACACCCTGTTCGCTACCCAATACGCACTATTCACTACCCACTACTCACTACTCACAACTCACTACTCCCTACTCACTAGTCACTAGTCGCTCGACACTACTCGCTAATCTCTACTCTCTACTCAGTACTCACTACTCACTACTCACGAATCACCACTCAGTATTCACTACTCTCTACTCGCTTCTCACTACTCACTACCCACTACTAGCTATCCAACCCTCCTTTCTAACTACTCACAACTCACTACTCAGTACTCCATACTAACTACTCACTACCACTATTCACTACTCGCTAACCCCTACTCGCTACTCACTACTCACGACTCACTACTTTCTACTGACTGCTCCCTCCTCACTACTCACTACTCACAATGCCCTAGTTGCTACTCACTGCTCACTACTCGCTACTCACTACTCGCTACTCACTACTCACTACCCACTACCCACTGCACACTATTCATTACGCACCACGCACTACTCACTACGCACAACTCACCACTCACTACGCACAACTCACCACTCACTACTCACTACTCACTATTCCCTACGCATTACCCACTACTACCTAACCTCTAGTCACTACGCACTAGTCACTACTCGACTCACTACTCACTACTCACTACTCATTATGCACTACCCACTACCGACTACACACTACTCAGTACTTACCACCCACTACTCACTACCCACTACTCACTACTCACTACTCCCTACTCCCTACTCCCTACTCAGTACTCACTACTCACTACTCACTACTCACTACTCATTACTCGATACTCACTACTCACTAATCAGTACTCACCACCCACTCTTCACTACTTTGCAATCCAGTACCCAACACTCACTATTCACGACCCACTACTCCCAACTCCCTACTCCCGATGCCTTACTCGCTACTCACTACCCACTACTCACTATTCACTAGCAGCTCTTCACCACGCACTACTCACTACTCACTACTAACTACTTACTACACACTATTCCCTACTCCGTACTCCTTACCACCTTCTCCGGCGCAGAAAAGACGAGGGGGAGATGCCCCGTCCCCCCCTCCCCGGCCCCCTGTTCGGCGCAAAGGGGGGGAGGGTCCGACCCTCCCCCCCCTTCCAGCGCCAAGGGAGGGAGGGGGGGGGGGGCCGGACACCCTCCCCCCTCTTCAAGGGGGGAGGGGGTCGGATCCCCCCTCAAGGGGGGGAGGGGGAGAGGGTCGAAAATCTCATCCCCCCTTCAAAAGGGGAGAGGGGGGAGGGTCTGCGAGCACACCCCCCCTTTTCAATTACAGGGTGATCCTGTGGCGCGTTTTCCAAAACACACACACACACACAAACACACACACACATTCTACACATCTGTTTGTATGGGCCTGGGCACACACGTACAACTTGTATATGTATAGATATATACACATATGTGTCTGTATTTCTTTTCTTTCGGGCGATTTCACAGCCCCTGGTGACTCTGATCTACTTTGGCTTCCGTTCACCTACGTTGCACTAGCTACCGCCCGTTTTGTATACATATATGTATACAAAACGGGCACACATATGTGTACATACACATATAAATATACACACACACGTGTCGCCCGACATATATATATATATAATAAAAAATGTGGAACTACACACACTTATATATATATATATATATATATATATATATATATATCGGAGGTGAGGGGGTGAGATCGAAGTGGAACGGAGAGCCCCCCTACTGGGAAATCGATTTCGGTTTCGTGTTCGTGCGTGCCGTGCGGGCGAGGCGAAGCTGCGTGGGCGGGCGAGAGAAAGTCTCCTGTGGCTGAGGCGCGGCCGGACCAAATGTCTCCCTTCCGGGCGGCCGGGGGCCCGCGGTGTCCCGCCGGTGTCCCGCTGGTGTCCCGTGTGGCTGAGGCGCGGCCCGACCAAATGTCTCCCTTCCGGGCGGCCGGGGGCCCGCGGTGTCCCGCCGGTGTCCCGTCGGTGTCCCGTCGGTGATGATGATGATAATGACGATGATGACGATGATGATGTTGACAACGATGATGATGATGGTGATGATGATGGTGGTGATGATGGTGAGTTCGGTAGTGAGATCGATAGTGAGACCGAATGTGAGATCGATTGTGAGATCGATTGTGAAATCGATAGTGAAGTCGATAGTGAGACCCAATGTGAGATCGATAGTGAGATCGATAGTGAGTTCGATAGTGAGATCGATAGTGAGACCGAATGTGAGATCGATTGTGATATTGATTGTGATATCGATAGTGAGATCGATAGTGAGATCGAACGAGAGGTCGATCATGACTTCGATAGTGAGTTCGATAGTGAGATCGATAGTAAGATCGATTGTGAGCCCGATTGTGAGATCGATTGTGATATCGATAGTGAGATCGATAGTGAGACCGAATGTGAGATCGATTGTGAGATCGATTGTGAGATCGATCGAATGAGATCGATAGTGATATCGGTAGTGAGATCGATCGTGAGACCGAATGTGAGATCGATCGTGAGATCGATAGCCAGATCGATTGTGAGATCTATTGTGAGATCGATTGTGATATCGATAGTGAGGTCGTTAGTGAGATCGAGTGTGAGATCGATAGCCAGATCGATTGTGAGATTGATCGAATGAGATCGATAATGAGATCGATAGCGAGATCGATAGTGAGATCGATCGAGTGCGACGGTGGTCCCCCACCTTCGCCTTCTTATCACCCGAAGGGTGGTCTTTGCGGTATACATATATATACATATATATATATATGTATACATCCTTCGCCAGACAACGCTCTCCCAGGACTGCACATTTTTCTGTGTGAGGCGCAGATCTGGCTGCAGTTACCGATGCCACGAGAGGCTGAGCATACTGGCACGAGATGCATCAGCAGGACTGGCAGGCACAGCCAGGTGGTTCAAAGAGGAAAAGAAAACAGGGGAGGGAGGGAGGGAGCGACTTCAGCATAAGTATGGCACCGTGCGCAGGAGACATCAGTTCGGGTCCCTTGTCCCGTTCGGGAGAGAGCGGGACTGATACCAGGACGACCGTTCGCAGAACTACAATCCTTCGCCAGACAACGCTCTCCCAGGACTGCACATTTGTTCTGTGTGGGGCGCAGATCTGGCTGCAGTTACCGAGGACACAAGCGGCCGACGCCTTCGCGTCGTGGAAAAATCGCGACGGGCGACCGCTAGCCATTTTCGGCCTCCAGGGGCACTCCCTGGGCCGAAAAGCTGGTCTCTGCATTGGCAGGGCCCCCAGATCTCCAGGGAGCCACGTGACGCAAAAAAGGCACGAAGGCGCACCTCTGGGACCGGAAACTCGTGGCGCCCAAAACCTGGGTCGCGAGGCGGCAGAAGCTTCCGGGAGGTCCCTCGCGAAGGAGCTCGGGAGCCTCTGTAGAGGAGCTGCTGGAGAGCTTCACGGCACACGCAATTGGGGAACAGGCACGACGTCCCGTGCCTGGGACCGTACACCTGCACCTCTGGAGCATCGTGGAAACAGGCCTCGGAAGAAATCAACGACCACTCATGCCACATTCATGTCTCAATGCCGCGCCCCCCATGACCGATAGGCGGTGGTTTGTTTGAGTTGAGTTGAATTTTGGGGGGCAGGGGAGTGTCCACTGATTGTTTCCCTCTACCAACTGATCCCGATCCCCACTGGCATCGCCTTGGCCGCACTGGCCGAGTGGTCGCCCTACGTCATGGGGTGTACGCTGTTTCCTTCGGGTTCCGCGGGGCCGATCCCGCCTGGTGGGGCTGGGCAGGTGTGTCTAAGATACCATGGCCCAGTGGGGATGGGGTGCGGTTAATCGATTCGATGATCCTCAGAACGTGTGTTGGCCCCAACGTGTGTTGTCCACCGAGGCCCTTCGATACGACGCAGGCGACGTACTGATCTACTGGCTGGGCTGAAGGGGGCAGACACACATTGGGCTAACACACGTCCTGAGGATAGTCGATGAACGATGCTGCCTTACACCGGTCCTGGGACCAGGATCGGCCAGGCGGGCCTGAGCTGGACCGAATCGGGAAACCGAATCGGATCGGAAACGGATCGGATCGCCAGCGGATCGCCCCGAGCCAAAGCAAAACTGGATCGCCGCGCCTGGACCCCAGGCTACCCCGACCGATGCTCGTGAATGGGACCGAAACGAATTGAATCGGAATCGCGGCCGCAGTCCCAGGCATGCGATGTCTTTTGGAAGCTGGGCGAAGGCTGGCAAATCCGTGGCTGCTAAAACGGTCTTCCCAGAAGGAAGACACACAAAAAAAAAATCCCGTAATCAAACTCAGCGCACCAACTGATAAACGGGCTGTTTCCCGGAAGGAAAAAAAATATCCCAGTGCGACCCTACATAGGAGTTGGAGCCCCTAAGAAAGCAACATTAGTAGCAACAGTAAAGCTAAGCTAAAGCTAAAGCTAAAGCTAAAACTAAGCTGAAGCTAAGCTAAAGCTAAGCTAAAGCTAAGCTAACGCTAAGCTAAAGCTAAGCTAAAGCTAAGCTAAAGCTAAGCTAAAGCTAAGCTACATCTAAGCTACAGCTAAGCTAAAGCTAAGCTAAAGCTGAGCTAAAGCTAAGCTAAAGCTAAGCTAAAGGCTAAGCTAAAAGCTAAGCGAAAAGCTAAGCGAAACGCTAAGCTAAAGCTAAGCTACAGCTAAGCTAAAGCTAAGCTAAAGCTAAAGCTAAAGCTAAAGCTAAGCTGAGCTAAAGCTGGGCGATAGCTAAGCTAAAGGCTAAGCTGAAAGCTGAGGCTAAAGCTAGGCTAAAAGCTAAGCTAAAAGCTAAGGCTAAAGCTAAGCTAAAGCTAGCTGAAGCTAAAGCTAAGCTAAAGCTGAAATCTGAAACTAAAAAACGAAAAAAAAAACAAAAAAAAAAAAAAGAAACGAACCGAAAAAAAAAAAAAAAAAAAAAAAAAAAAAAAAAGAAAAAATATCAAAAAAAAAAAACTAAAAAAAAAAAATAGCAAAAAAAAAAAAAAAAAAACAAAAAAAAAAAAAAAACATAAAAAAAAAAAAAGAAAAAAAAAAAGGCATAAGCAAAGCTAAAGCTACACTAACCGCTAAGCTAAAGTTAACTAAAGCTAAAGCGAAGCTAAGCTAAAGCTAAATATAAAGCTAAATATAAAGATAAATATAAAGCTAAAGCTAAAGCTAAAGCTAAGCTAAACTAGGCTAGGCAAAGCTAAGCTAAGCGAAGCTAAGATGAGATAAGCTAAGCTAAGCTAAGCTAAGCGAGAGCTAAGCTAAGCTAATATGAGATCAGATAAGCTAAGCTAAGATGATGTAAGCTAAGCTAAGCCAAGCTAAGCGAAGCTAAGCTAGGCTAAGTTAAGCTAAGCTAAGCTAAGATGAGATAAGCTAAGCTAAGCTAAGATGATATGAGCTAAGCTAAGCTTAGCTCAGCTTAGCTAAGCTAAGCTGGGTGAACCCAGGGGGGCGCAACTGGGGGAACCGCGGGGCGGGGACTGGGGGAACCGCCCGGGGCGCTTTCCACTGCCCGGCCCCATTAAGCTAGAGAGTAAGAACCCTTCTAGGCAGAGCCTAGGTAGGGAACAATCTCCCGGGGTTCCATCTTAGCAGCCACGGATTTGCCAGCCGTCACCTGGCTTCAGAGTCTTGATTTTTCCATTCCGGGGACCCCGGAAGTCCCGACCCTTTTCGGGGAGACGTAAGACTCGGGTACGGGGGACTCGGGTTGGCCTGACAGGGCCATCATAAAAATGACGAGACCCAATCAGAAATTTGACGCGAACTCCCGCTGCAAAAATCCCACGAAAACTGGACCGTCAAAATCCAGGACGCGCTCGTCAAAAAACGTCGGCAAACCCGAGTTCCAGCTTACCCGAGTCTTACGTTTCCCCGACCTTTCCCCAGGGCCAGTCTTCGTCTCGACTCTCCCAGGGCCTGCCGAGGGCCCCGGTAGGCCAAGAATTGCCGAAGACATGCTGCCGTGACTTTCTGCACGACTCGAGCACCTCTGCGGCCCCGGCTGGCGAATCGAATCGCAGCGGAAGCGAATACGCAGTGCTCCCTGACTCTCCACCTTCAACGCCGTTCGACCAGCAGGTAAATGGTCGCAGCCACGCAGAGGGCGTGCGTAGCGACGCCCCGAATGCTCGGTCTCCAGTACTTCTACGTGGCGGCGCCCCCGCAGGCACGCAGAGGGCACGCGTGGCGACGGGGGCGTCGCCACGCAGAGCTTCTAAAGACCAAACATTTTGAAAACCAATTGTTTCCATTACTAAAGTAGTGATCTCCGAGGGAGGGGAAGCCGCATAAACATAAACGTTCCAAGCTCCGAGCGGATTTCTTGGATCGACGCTGGCCCCGTAACGGGGTCTCCAGCGCCGCCCCTGACGCACTCCGCGCGCTAGGGAGGGGGGGGGGTCCAGCGCATACTCAAGCCTCGAGGAGATCCCGAAAGTCGGCCACCTGCTGATCGGAAGGTGTGGATCAGCGTCGAGCGAGGGGGGGGAGTGAGAAGGAGAAGGCCCTGCCAGAAGGTTCGGAAGTGCCCCGGCCTCCTGAGAAGTTTTCTGAGCCCTCTGCGGAGACACAGAAAACCTCCCAGAAGGCGCGAGGGCCACTGAGAAGTCCCGCCGCCTTCTGAGATGGCACTCTCCTTCTCATTCCCCCCCATCGCTCGCCGCCGAAAGACGTTCCACTACTCGCAGTGTAACCACTCGCAGAAGGCCTGGATGTGCTGCGGGGGATTTCCTATCCATGACACATCGAGACGACCATGCGGTTTTCGGGCGTTTGTGAGTATGCACTTTGCGAGTAGTGGAACGCGCTCGGTGAAAGGTGTGGAAGATGGTGAGCATAGGTTCAAGTAGGGAGATCGACTACAAAACTGACTCACCCCAAACTGGATTTGCCCGTCGAACCTGCGAACAACTACGCAGACAGCTCGCAGATGTGCGGAACGGGCTTCGCATGTCCCCTGGAAAGAAAAAAAAAACTGGGGCAAGCAACCTCTGCAGCCGATCCCCCTACTCGAGGGCGTCAGCTCCTGCAGCGCCGCGCTCAGCTCCCCGACCTCGCTCGGGTGGAGGGCCACGAGCGGGTCCCCGGGCCGCTGCAGCCGCGAGGCCCAGAGCTCCAGGCTGGGCGGCAGGCACCCCGGGCCGTGCACGGCCTGGAACGCCTCCTCTGCCGGGCGAGGGCTCGCCGACGCCGCCCCGGACCCACCCCCCCCCGAGGCATGAAAGACTCCCAGGGGGCGAGCGAGGGGGGGGAATAGTGCGAGGCGGCGGAGCGGCCTTCTCAGAGGGCGGCGGGGCTCCTCAGAAGCCCTCGCGCCCTCTGCGGCTTCGGGGAAGGCTCGGAAAACGTCTCTCGGGAGGCCGTGGGACTTCAAAGCCTTCTGAGAAGGCCCGCCCCTTCTCACTTCCCCCCCCTCGCTCACCGCCGAAGATCACAGTGGGAGGTCGTTCTTAACTTTCGGCCTCGTGGGGCCCCTCGCGAGGCCCCGGAACCGTCAAAAAACTAGTCAAGATGAGGAGCTGGTCCCCGGGAATGGGTCGAGACCTCTGGGGGTCGACGCTATGAAAAATCATGACGTCCGGGGTCTGGGGTCGACACAGCGGCGCCACCTCCCCCTCCCACGGCGTGTTCTGTCCCCCTGTGGGGGGGCCTCCTGAGGGTCCTCGTCACCACGACTGGATCCGCCTGATAAAACCAGGTCGGGATGGAACCCAGGAGAGCTCTGGAGGCCGATTTTGACCAGCTGTCGGCCAGGCGGGAGGCCCAAACATCCTCCGATGCCTTGCTCGATGCGCTGGGGAAACCAAAAGGTACCGATACCGCGCTACTCCCCGAACCTCTCCCGGGGTGCGTTCTGGCAAGAATTTCGAGGCGAATCCAGCGGTGGCAACGAGGGCCGCCCAGGAGACCCAAAAAGGGGAAAACGGCCAGGGGGGTAGAGGCATAGGTACCTTCTCCTCCTCTGACGGGAGGCCCAAACATCCTCCGATAGCTCGCTCGATGCTCGGGAGCGGCCAAGAGGGGGTGTCCAAGAGGGGGGGGGTGCAAATCATGACCGGCTGCATGTGCGCGGCCCAGCGGGGGGGCCAGGGACGTAATGAAATAAGAAGGGGCGCCATGAAATCTGGGAAAAAATCATAGCCCCCGCCATGATATCCCCCCCTAGTCATCACCCCTCTCTTTTCCGCCCCCGAGATGCGCGGCCCCCGCAGGAAGGTCCCGAGCCCTCCCCGGGGGCCGCTTCCCATCCCGGGAACCAGCTCTGCCGGCCCGGGGGGGGGGCCGCATAGGGGCCCCAGAGACCGAGGATCGACGAAACACTGCTGGGCCTGGTTTTTCCACCACCACCACCACCACCATAAGTTGGAGGGGGGGAGGAGGAGGAGGAGGAGGAGGAGGAGGAGGAGGAGGGAGGAGGGAGGAGGAGGAAGGAGAGGAGGAGGAGGAGAAGGAGGAGGAGGAGGAGGAGGAGGAGGAGGAGGACCCCTTCCCCCTCCAAGGTTGTGGTGGTGGTGGAAAACAGGCCCATCAAACACGCCCAGGCTGAGAGGATCGTGCCGTCGGAGATCTGGGGGGGAGCCAGCGTGGCGCCGACAGGTCGGCTGCGCGCAGGAGGAGGTGGCCCCGCAAGAGGGACCTCCAGTGCGCGGCCCCCAGGGCCGTATGGGGAGGCCAATATCCAGGGTTAGGTCGGGCATGTCCCCGTACAGGCGGATCTTGGACGAACAAAAAAAAAACTAAAAAGTAGACAAAAAATAACCAAGAATACAAACAAACAAACAAAAAACCTCCCCTGACTAGTTTTTGACTATTTTTGAATACTCCCCTTACTATTTTTGACTAGTTCTGACTATTTCTGACTACTTGGGGATATCTTTGACTATTAAGAAAAAACGTCCCCTGACTTGTTTGACTATTTTTGAATATTCCTCCTGCAGAGGGACAGGCCCGATCTAAATCCAGGGAGGGGTGCAGGCCGGTGCTGGGGGGAGCCCTTGGGGCCCGGACCAGGGGCCACTCCAGCGAAGGTCGGCGGCGAGCGAGGGGGGGGAGTGACCCTGACCTGAAGTCGGGCGTGTCCCCCTACAAGGGGATTTTCGACGAAAAATTAAAAATACTCCATAAATATTCAAAAGATGCCCAAAAATACTCAAAAATAGTCCCCTGACTATTTTTCTACGATTTTTGAGCATTCACCCTGCAGAGGGACAGGCCCGACTTAACCCTGACCCTCCAGAGGGCTAAAAAATAGCCCCCCCGGCCTACGGACCTATCTGAGTTGCTTCAAGTTTCGACAGGAATTTCGACGCCAAGGTCCTGGTGCTATTTTTTAGCCCTCGTGGAAGGCCAGGGTGAGAAGGGGCGGGCCTCCTCAGAAGGCTCGGAAGCCCCCCAGCCTCCTGAGAAAGCTTCTGAGCCGTCCCCGAAGGCACACAAAAAAAAAGCCCCTGGGAAGGCGCGGGGGCTTCTGAGGAGCCCCGCCGCCGTCCGAGCCCAGACCCCCGACGTCGTGACTTCTGTCGCAACGTCGACCCCCCCGAGGTCTGGACCCCTTCCCCAGGACCGGTTTTTCGTCCTGAGTTCGGGAGCGGCCAAGAGGGGGGTGTCCAAGAGGGGGGGGGTGCAAATCATGACCGGCGGCATGTGCGCGGCCCAGCGGGGGGGCCGGGGACGTAATGAAATAAGAAGAGGCGCCGTGAAATCTGGGGAGATTTCATGGCCCACGTCATGATATCCACCCCCCCCTAGTCATCACCCCCCTCTTTTCCGCCCCCGAGGTCTGGACCCCTTCCCCAGGACCGGTTTTTCGTCCTGGGTCGTTGTTTGACGGTCCCTGGGCCTCGGAAGGGCCCCCGGGGCAAACCTCCCGTCGTGATTCTCGTCACAACGCGGCGGGGTCCGGGGAGAAGCCCCGCCGCCCTCCGAGGGGGCCTTCTCCTTCTCACTTCCCCCCTCGCTCGCCGCCGAGAAGGGCCACCCTTCCGCCTAGCCTTGAAGATGCCACGACAATTCACACCCTAATAGTCTTTTCATTGAATTTAAATGTGTTTAAAATGTAGGAAAAAGTTTCAAAACATGCTTTAAACATGTTTAAAACATGTTTAAAACATGCTTCAGACATGTTTTAGACATCTGGAAATGATTTGGCAACATGCTTCCTCTCCATTGATCGTCCTCCACAATCGGCCACACGCAAGAGGGACCCTGGGCAAGAGTGACCTTTGGTGCGCGGCTCTTGGGAGGCCACGGGGGGACCAAACACAGGCGCGCAAGCCGCTACTATCGCCTCGCGTTCGGCGATCGGGGGACCCCATTGGGCCCGCACCAAAGGTCACTCTGGCGAAAGGTCACTCTTACGTGTAAACGACACAGGCCTAGCCAGCCTCCGTCCGGCCTCCCCCGATCCTGGATGCGGCACAGCAGCTCCTGCAGCTCCCCCAGGGCCATGTCGTCCAGGAGCCTGCGCGCCTCGGCCTGCTGCTCGAGGCGGAGCAGCAGCTCCACGCGCGGGTCGCCCTCGGCCAGCAGCGCGAAGTCCACCGACTTCACGGCCCCGGACGCGCGCGCTCGGCGGAGGTAGTCCTGGAGGGCCCCCCCCCCAAAAAAAGGACTCGGCCCGGAGATCCCCACAAGTGCATGCAGTCTCCTGGCGCTCTCCGCTGCGGGCGTCTGGGCACAAGAGAGTCTGGGTATGAGTGGGCCGAGTACGAGGGTCTCCGTACGGGTGAGCCCGAGTGCGAGCGAGTCTCAGCTTGAGTGAGTCTATAGGTCTGAATATGACTATGCCTAGTGTAGGTGTATATGAGCCCGAGTGGTCTGAATATGAGTGCGATTGACTCTGAGTACAAATAGTCCGAGAGGGAGCAAGCGTAAGGACAGAGGAGAGAAAGCGGCAAAAGGACAGCTCTTTCCTTCTCCTACTGCGTCCTCGTTTGTACTAAGCCGTCCTTTCTCCTCCTCCTCCACCTCCTCCTTCCTGGCGGCCATCCTTCCCCCTCACACCTGCGCCCTCCTCCTCCTCCTCCTCCTCCTCCCTCCTCCGTCCTCCGTCCTCCGTCCTCCGCCTGGCAAGTGTCCCCCTCCCTGGCGGCTCCTCCTTGGGGTGCCCACATGCACGATACGATTGCTTCATCGCGGCGCCCATGACGCTCGCAATAGAGAGAGAGGCCCGAGCCACCAAACAAGCAGAGCGCCCGAGACATCTCCCCACGCCGGCCGCGAACGGCGAAGTGACATGTACCCTGATGGCTCCCCCCGTTGGAGGTGCTGAAACCTGCACCTCGCCGGAGGCATCCTCACCATCTGCTGCGAGAGCAGAGCACGCTGGGCACCCGGACGCGCGCGATCCGCCAGACACACCCCCACCATCCGAGCGCGAACGGGCCCGTAAGCTAAGCTCTAGCAGGCTCCCTCTCAAGCGCTGAAAAACCGGCGCCTCGCTCGAGACATCCTCGGACTCTGCTCTGAACGCAGACGCGTCTGGCCACCAAGGCAAGCAAACCGCCCGAGGCATCCTCGCAAGCTGAGCCCCTGGCGGGGCTCAAAAAACACGCCTCGCCCGAGACATCCTCAGAAATCTGCTCTGAACGCGGACGAGTCTGGCCACCAAAATGAACCCGGCGCGACCCCAATCAGGGGAAAACTTCCTATTGCATGGGCGCAGTGCTTGGCATTGCGTGGCATTGTTTGGCATTGCTTGGCTCTTGTCATGTCTTAGCATTGCTCAGAACGGGCACAATAAGAATACGAAGCACCCGCGGGGGAGAACCAAGGGACAGCGGGGAACCCGAGGACCCCGGAGAACCTGGGGAACCCGGGAAACCCAAAGAACCCAGGGACTCCGGGGAACCTGGAGAGCCGAGAACCCGGGAAACCCGGGAAACACAAAGAACCAAGGGAACCATGGGGAACCATGGGGAACCCGAGGAGACCGGGAAACCTGGGGAACCTCCGAGCAACGGGCAAAGCAACCCCCCGAGGCACCAACTTTAACCAAGTAAGAACTCATTAGGCAAGCCTAATTGGGGAATAATAAGAATAATAATCCTCATCATCAGCAGCAGCATCATCATTATCATCATCACCAGAATCGTCATCATCATCATCATCATCATCATCATCATCATCATCATCATCATCATCATCATCATCATCATCATCACCATCATCATCATCGTCGTCGTCGTCGTCATCCTCTCATGTATAATCAGCATCATCATCATAATCTGCATCATCAGCATCATCATCATATCATTCAAAACCTGGGTAGTGACCCTGAGAATGACTCTGAGTGACACTGGTTAGTGAGGAAGTGGAGGAGGAGAAGGAGGGAGGTGTGAGGAGTCGGCGCGGTTGGAGTAACAACAAGAACCCCATCATCAGGAGATGGGGGAAAAAAAACGCTACCCCTGCAAAGCACCCTGCACTCAGAATCCAGAGCAAGGATGCTTAAGATAAGGATGCGAGACCCTCGAAGTCCCATTGACCGTTTAGAGCTGCTTGGACGTCGACATTGGCTCAGGATGGGCCACAGAAGCAGGGATGCCAGGGTTGCCTTGCTGAAGCAGCGAATCCATAATATGGAGTATGACTAAAACAGCATAGAGAAAACGTGTATTCCTGCGCATTCCTAAGGACTTGTAGGCGTGACAGGGGTGAGAGCACGGCCATGTGCATCGCAGTGTGTCTTGCAAAGAAGCGTGGCCGTGTAGCAGGGGTCAGAGCACGGCCACGTGCACCGTGGTGCGTGATAAGGAGAATAGAGGCCGTGTGACGAGGGTAAGATCACGGCCGGGTGCTGTGCGCCGCAGTGCTGTGTACAAGGCACCGTGGCCGCGTGACAGGGGGGAGAGCACGGCTATGTGCACCGAAAAAGGTATTCTGAACAAGGGACCATCTCCGTGCGCCCCCTCTGGTGAGGATCCTAATTATGGCTCTACCGCACGTTCGCGACCTGGGAAGGCCAGAATGTGAGGATCGTAGATGCTGACAAAGGAAAACAATTGCCAGACCAGGGCGGGCACCCTCTCCCCGTCCCCCCTTTGATGGGAACCCGACGGCCCTTCCACACGCTCGCGGCCTGGAAGGCTGGATTGGTGAGAACAATGCGTTTTTGTTACCAAGAGCAACTGCTGTTAAACCGGGGCGGGCGCCCTCTCTCCGTCCCTTCTGCGAGGCCCTGCGCGAACCTGTGACCTTCGTTAGAACCCTCAGAATCCGATGGCCTTGCCACATGGTCGTGACAGGAAAAAGCAGGAAAGGTGAGAATTTCAAATTGCTTCCCAAAGACAAACGGTGCAGGAACCCTCTCCCCGTCTCCCTTGCGATGAGAACCCGATGGCTTTGCCACACGGTCGTGACCGGGAAGGCTGGAATGGTGAAAAAATGTACTTTGCACAGACAGCAGTAGCTCACACATCAGTTACAAGGAAATGGGCCTCCCAGGTGCCTGCCGAGCTGGCTTGTGGTCGTCCCGTCGCCGCACCGTCGCCGCACCGTCGCCGCCCGTCGCCGCCCGTCGCCGCCGCCCCTGTGGCCCTGAGTGTTGGTCAGGCCGGCTTGTGGCTGCCCGTCTCCGCCCCGTCTCTGCACCGTCGCAGCACCGTCGCCTCGCCGCCCGTCGCCGCCCGTCGCCGCCGTCCGCTTTGCCCACCGGGCCGCCGGTCTGGCCAATTTGTGGCCGCCCGTCGCCGCAGCGTCTTGGTTGTAATTTTGACGGTGCGAACAGCCTCATCCCCCCCCCCCCCGGGAATTATCGGCACCTCCTGGGATAATACAAATCTGCCCCATCCCTCATTCTGCATACGAATCCATGGCATCCCAACAAGTACCACCATCGCCCCCGCACTCCTGCCAAATAGTACATTGCGCGCACTCGCTCATCACAAGACATCACGGCTCAATCATCCCTTGCCGAAAATTGAACAGTTATAACACGCGGGCGTCGTCGCGCGCGCATGTCGGAATCCTTCCAAGACATACAGACTTCGAAAGATTTCAAAGACTGACTTCTTGAAATATGTACAAACCAAACGTTGTCCAACGACCTCCCCCCAAAGATTAATGGGCGCACGCTTTTGCGAAATCTTCCGAGAAAAACCATCGATTGTTCAGCCAATTCGTCACATCGGACTCTCGCGCGCGCGCATGTCGAAGTCATTCGAATGCGTTTGCGCGAATGTTTGGCGGCACGATTTTTCCCAAATAGTACCATGCGGACCACGCGCGCGCGCGTCGGCAGCGCGCGCATGCAGAAATCCGCACAAAACCTTCATCAACGACGCATGGGCATCATCATCGTCGTCGGCGTTACCAGCATCGGCGCCGTCATTGGCCTTGCCGTCGTCATCGTCATCATCGCCACCACCATCGTTACTATCAACATCGTTTCTGGTGTTTGTTGTTCTTGTCAACGTCACCATGATACCGCGCCTGCCCGAGCCACCGACCGGCATTGGAGCGCCCGCGCGCCAGCGCGGCCTTTGCAACGCGGTGGGAAGCTCCACTCGGTAAGCGCTCTCGCGGCCACATCGGCTGCGCCAAAGCGGCTGGCCGCTGTGCGTGCGAACTTGCGCACGCCAGCGCGGCTGCGGACATGCGCCAGCCATGGCCAAGAAATCATGGCAACCGCTGCCGAATGGGCGTTGCAAACCGAATTGCGGGTGGGAGGGTGGGATGATTGCGAAGATTATGCTAAGCGGATTGCACCAGGTAGGTTACACCACCTAGCTTACACCGCATAGAATGGACCACAATGATTGCACCACACAGATTGCATCACGTAGTTCACACCGCATATGTTCCCCTGTCTTTTGAAAATTGATATACCCCCACCCCCTTCTGGACTTAAAGGATCCCTTTTTTCGCATTCCAAATTACATTCGACTCTGCCAAATCGTCCATACTTTATACAACCTCATATGATCGCAGCCAGACCAGTAACGGTTCTCCCCCCCCCACATCCTCTGCAACAAATACTGCGCGCACACTCGTTTATCAAAAATTATCCCTTGCAGAAATACGGGACGAATTACACACGCGCGCGTCGTGGCGCGCGCATGCCGAAATCCGTCAAAACATGAACAACCGTAACGATTAAGAAACCCAGTGCCCCGAACACGTATGGAAACACATGGTTCTGCAACATGAGATTTGAATCCCCCCTGAAAAAAGCTTCGCTCGCGCTCGTGCGAATTCTCCAGAAACAATAGGCTGTCAGAATTCCCACTAATTTCGGCCAAGCAGGTGTTTTTTCGCGCCGCGTGTCAACATCATTCGACCGCCCTTGCGCGCGTGCTGGGGGGCACGATCCGTGTCAAATAAAAGCGTGCCACTTTCGCGCGTCGGCCGCACGCGCACGTCGAACTCCTCCCCAAGCCTTCATCACCGACGCGAGGGCGCCGTCATCGTCGTCGGTGTGATCAGCACCGGCGCCGTCACTGGCCGTGCCGTCGCAGATGTCATCATCTTCGCCAGCGTCGCTACCATCATCATCGTGTCCACCGTCGTTTACGTTGCCATGATACTGCGCCCGCCCAAATCGCCGATTCGCACTGAAGTGCCCGCTGGGAAATGCCCAGCGGTCAGCGCCACAGCGGCCGCATCGGTCGCGTCAGTCTAGTTGGCCGCCGCCTGCGCGAGCATGCGCGGGCTAGCGCGGCCGCATAACTGCACCAGCCAACGTCAAGCACTCATCGCTATCGCCGCCTCATGTGTTTTGCAAAACCAGTTGCGGGTGGGCGGGTGGGATGATTGCGCGAGCTGTGGAGCTGACAACTGCGAGTTCAACAAGTGACATGCACCACACAAGGTACACCACATAGGATGTCTTTTTATACATCATATTTGGATCAACCCCCCCTGGAATTAACAGCCCTTCCTTTCGTACTGTAATCCCACCAGCCCTTTGGGCGACAGGTGGTCTAACGAGGGTTTCTGTCCTCTTCCACAACCCCTCTTCCCTTCGGGGAAGGAAATCCTCCCCTTCCCCTCCTTGAAAGTTTTTGGGGAGGGGTCGCGTGGTGCCGGAGGTTCCTTTTCGGCCCCTGGGACGGTCAATTTCTGACGCCAGTCACGAGGATCGTGGCGCCCGAGGGGGGGAGGCAAATCGAGGACCCCACTCTTCTGACCGACAGCCTCCAAGATGGCCCGACAAGGCGGTCCAGGGCTGCCAAGAGTGCTTCAAAAGGGCTCCAGGGGCGCCCCAAGAGGCCCCAACAGGGCTCCAAGAGGCACCCGAAAAGCACCCAAAACGCCCTCAAGAGGCCTCAGAGAGCCCAAGATGACCTCCAAGATGGGTCAAATAGCCCAAACTGGCTCAAAATGGCGTCCAAGATGTTCCAAGCGGCCCCAAGACCGCTCCAACACGGCTCGAGATGGCCACGGAGCCTCCCAAGCCTCCCTCGCTGTTTGACTATGCGTCTCTCTTGATGTATCCCCCCGTCAACTCTCATGGGCATCGTTTCTGGATGGGCTGATGAGGATACGCGAAACGTCAAGAATTTACATACGACGCTGCCTCCTTTTCCATTCAAAACATGAACTCGTACCATCCCCGGCACGCCGGTATCGGCCCCACCCCGCACCCTCTGCAAAAAAACTATGCGCGCACAGTCGTTCGTCAAAATTCATAAGTGCAAATCCCAACCCCACCAAAAACGAAGTGCATACGCGCGCGTCGTCGCGCGCGCATGCCCCCCCCCAAAAAGAAATGCTGTAAAGAGTTCAAAATCGAGTGCCCCGAAAACATGTTATAATGTTTGAAAGAAGAAAAAAACATGCGGTCGCGCCCCTCATGATTATTCACGGAAGTTGGTTTTCAACATGTTCACTATTTGTTGCCAAACGGACCCCTCGCGCCGCACGTCGACATCATTCGACCCCGTTTGCGCGCGTGCTGGGAGGGAACGACCCGTGTCAAATAACAGCGTGCGGGCCACTCTCGCGCGTCAGCCGCGCGCGCATGTCGAAATCCCTCCAACACCTGCATCACCGACGCGAGGGCGCCGTCATCGTCGTCGGCGTGATCAGCATATGCGCCGTCATTGGCCGTGCCATCGTCGTTGTCATCATCGTCACCAGCGTCGCTACCACCATCATCGCGTCTACCGTTGTCGACGTTGCCATGATACTGCGCCCGCCTAAGTCGCCGACTCGCAGTGAAGTGCCCGCTGGGAAATGCCCAACGGTCAGCGCCACCACGGCCGCGTCGGTCGCGCAAATCTGACGGGCCACTACGCGCGCGAGCATGCGCGGGCTAGCGCGGCCGCAGGGACGCACCAGCCAACTCCAAGCACTCATCGCAATCGCCGCCGCATGACGCTTGCAAACCTAATTGCGGTTGGGTGGGTGGGACGATTGCGCGAACAGTGGGGTGGACAAGTCACTGCAAGCAGACATGAAATCTCCCCTCCAATAGACTAGATCCTACCCCCCCCCGCCCCTTGGAATTAATGGCCACCCATTTTTCCCACATTGCAAATTACATGCGGTCCTGTCCCATCGTTCGTCCTAAATGAATCATGAATTCGTACCATCCCACGCAGGCCAGCATCCACCCCCTTTTCATCCTCTGCAACAAATGCAAAGCGCGCGCACTTGCTTGTCAACAAAAACAATGGCGTTCGAGAGTCCCCTGCAAGAAACGAAACGAAGTACAATCGCGTGCGCCGTCGCGCGCACATGCCCAAATCCTACGGAAAAATGTGTACCGTAAGGATTGCATAATCGACTGTCCCGAAAACAGATATCAAAAAACAAACCAACAAAAAATCCTGAGTTTTCAACAAAGAGTTTTCGAACCAACTGCGAGCTCGGGTTCTTGCATTGTCTAAAGAAACAGCACCGGCTGTTGTTTGACCGTGTTCACGTGTTGCTACCGCACGGGCCTCTCGCGCGCGCATGTCGGAATCGTTCGAACGCCCTTTGCGCGCGCGCTGTTACAAGAAGCCGTTGCGAAGAAAGGAATAAGCACACACGCGCGCGTCGTCGCGCGCGCATGCCAAAATCATCTTTTGGAATAATCAGCATGTTCATTGAATTCGGCCAGACGGGTCCCTCGCGCCGCGCGTCGAAATCATTCGAACGCCCTTGCGCGCGTGCTGCAAAAGGGAAAAGTCCTGGTCAAAGAATTCCGCGTGAGCGACTCTCGCGCGTCGGCCGCACGCATATGTCGACCTCCATCCCAAACCTTCAATCACCGATGCGATGGCGCTGTCATCGTCGTCGGCGTGATCAGCATATGCGCCGTCACTGGCCTTGCCGTCGTCGTCGTTACCATCGCCACCAGCATCATTACAGTCACCGTCGTGTCCACCGTCGTCGACGTAGCCATGATACTACGCCCGCCCAAGTCGCCGATTCGGCAGCGCCAAATTACCTGGCCGCTGCGCGCGAGCATGCGCGGGCTAGCGCGGCCGCAAATATGCACCAGCCACATCCAAGTACGCATCGCGATCGCCGCCACATGACTTTTGCAAACCAGGTTGCGGGCGGGTGGGTGGGATGATTGCGCGACAATGGGGTGGACAACTCAATGCGAACAAATTTTGATGGCACCACACAGATTCTCCCTTCTAAAAGACTCATAGATTCTACCCCCCTCCCCCCCACCCGGACTTATCGCTTCCCCCTGGGATAATATGATTTCATATATATATATATATATATATATATTATATATATATATATATATATATATATATATTATGCACACTCGTCCATCCTAAATATGAAATCATACCATCCCAGCCAAACCTGGTTCCCCCCCCTGAGGTTCCCTTGTAAAAAACACTATGCGGTGACACTTTTTGTTCTAATTTAACATTTTGTTCGCGAATCCCTTGCAAAAAATGAGACGAAGTGCACACGCGCGCGTCGTCGCGCGCGCATGCCGAAATCCTTCAAAAACCTTCGGTGCGGGAAGGATTTCGCTATCGAGCTTCCAAAAAAAACATACAAAAACACAGGGTTTCGCAACACAGAGTTGCTAAAAAACTTCCGCGAAAGCTCTTGCGACATCTTAAGAAAACCATAGGTTTTTCACGATTTACATAAAATGCTTCCAAACGGGCTTCGCGCGCGCTCATGTCGAAATCTGTCGAACGCCCTTGCGCGCGTGCCGTCGCGAGAATCCCCTGCAAAAAACGGGACGAAGTGCAGACGCGCGCGTCGCCGCGCGCGTACGCCGAAAACCTTCAAAACCCATCGGTTTCGGAAGAATTTCAAAATCGTGTCCAAAAAAAAATTACAAAAACACCAGGTTTCGCAACACGGATGTTCAACAAAAGCGTGCGCGCGCGCTCTTGCGTCGTCGTCGTCGTCGCCGTCCTCCCTCCTCCCGCGTCGTTGTCGTCGTCGTCGTCGTCGCCTACGTCGTCCTCTGTCTTTCCTCGTGTTCGTCGTCGTCGTCCTCTTTGGCGTCGTGGTCGTTTCCGTCGTCGTTGTCGCCGTGGTCGTCCTTCCTCCTCCTCCCTCGTCGTCGTCGTCCGTCGTCGGCGTCTCGTCGTCGTCCCTCCTATTTCGTCGCCGTCGTCGTCGTCGTCGTTGTCGTCGTCGTCGTCCCCCTCCTCCCTCGTCGTTGCCGTCGTCGGCGTCGCCGTCCTTCCTCCTTCTTCGTCGTTCGCGTCGTCGCCGTCCTCCCTCCTCCCTCGTCGTTGTCGTCGTTGTCGCCGTCGTCGTCCTCCCTCCTTCCTCGTTGTCTTCGTTGTCGACGTTCGTCGTCGTCGTCGGCGTCGGCGTCGTCGTCGTCGTCGTCTTCGTCGTCGTCGACGTCGGCGTCGTCGTCGTCGCGCCGTCGTCGTCGTCGTCGTCGTCGTCGGCGTCGTTGACGTCGTCGTCGTCGTCGTGTCGTCGTTATCGTCGTCGTCGGCGTCGTCATCGTCGTCGTCGTTGTCATCGTCGTCGTCGTCGGCGTCGGTGTCGTCGTCGTCGTCGTCGGTGTCGTCGTCGTCGTCGTCATTGTCGGCGTCGTCGAAGTCGTTGGAGACGTCGTCGGTGTCGTCGTAGTCGTTGTCGGCGGCGTCGTCATCGTCGTTGTCGCTGTCGTCGTCGGCGTCGCTGTTGTTGCCAAGTGCCATGTGGTACCCACCGTCACGGTCTTAAGAGATTTTGCAAACCAAGTTGCGGGTGGGTGGGTGGGATGTTTGCGCGAGCAGTGGAGTGGACAACTCACTGCGAACAGAAACTAATCCCACCAAATAGATGATCCCCTCTTTTCTTTTTCAATATATATATATATACCCCCATCATCCCCCCGGTGTTATCCCCCACGCATTTTCAGTATGAACTCATACCATCCTAAGCCAGCGGGTATCGACCCCTCCCCGCCATTCTCTGCAACAAATACTATGCGCGCACACTCGTTCATCAAAAATCATAAACTTGCAAGAACACACTACAAAAAAAAAACGAAACGAAGTACACACGCGCGCGTCGTCGCGCGCGAATGCCGAAATCCTTCAAGAGCCTTCCGTTTCGGAATGATGTCAACATTGAGTGTCCAAAAAATACAAAAGCACAGGGTCTCCCAACACGGATGTTCAACAAAAGCGCGCGCGCGCTCTTGCAACTTCTTGAGAAAATCACACGTCGTTCAACACTTTTCAAAAAATGCTACCAAACGGGCTTCGCGTGCGCGCATATCCAAATCGTTCGAACGCCCTTGCGCGCGTGCTGGGGTGGCACGATCCGTGTCAAATAAAACCATGCAAGGCACTCTCGCGCGTCTGCCGCGCGCATGTCGAATTCTTTCCAAAACCTTCATCCCCGACGCGAAGACGCCGTCATCGTCGTCGGCGTGATTGGCATCGGCGCCGTCACTGGCCGTGCCATCGTCGCTGCCAACATCGCCACCAACATCGTTACTAGCATCATCATCATGTCTACATTGGTCGACGTTGCCATGATACCGCGCCCGCCCAAGTCGCCGACTCGCACTCAAGTGCCCGCTGTGCCGACGGGTCAGCACCACCGCGGCCGCGTTGGTCGCGCCAAACTACCTGGCCGCTGCGCGCGCGCGCATGCGCTGGCTGGCGCGGCCGCAGATGCACCAGCCAGCGCCAAGCACTCATCGCAATCGCCGCCACATGAGGTTTGCAAACCAAGTCGCGGGAGGGTGGATGGAATGTTTGCGCGAGCAGTGGAGCGGACAACTCACTGCGAACAGAAATTAATTGCACCACATAACTTACACCTTATAGATCGCTTGACATATATTGCATCACAAAGTTTACACCACATGTATTGCAGCACAATGCATGCAAGGGCGGGCACCCTCTCCCCGTCGTCCCTGCGAGGTACTGCGTGGCTCCATTTACCTCAATGAAAACCATCTAGCGAAACGCAATGAGGTAATAAGCATACACTTTTGGAGCTCTGAGCCGACTTCTTAGAATGGCGCTGGGCCCCACTTGGCAGCGCCTCCGGCGCACAGCACCGATCCGAGAAATTCGCGCGGAGTGTATGCCGTTGCTTCTTCTTCTTTTTTTTATGCTTCTTCTTCTTCGACGTCCTCCGAGACAGCCAGCAGGAAATCCCGGACTCGCTCGGCCGGCTCCAGCAACTCCCCGTCGCCCATCGCGTGTTCCAGGGTATCCTTCTGAGCATCGTTTAACCAATCCCCTTCTGGCCTAGGGCCCAACTGGCCGACGGACCTCCCGAAGGTGGGGGCATGTGCTACCCTTCGGGGCTCGCGGGACCTCTCCACACAGGGGGGGGGACTGGTAAGGCTGAGATGCCATGGCCCAATACCCAGTGGGGATGTGGATCAATTATGGGACGCACAGAAACGTACTAGTACTAGATGTACTCCTTGGAGGCGCGCGTCCGACCCGAACATCTAGTCTACCACTCTTGCAGTATTAGGTCGGGCGTGTCCCCCTGCAGGCGGATTTTGGATGCAAAATGACGAATACCAACAAAAATATTCAATAAATGCTACAAATTACTCAAGAAATTGTCCCCTGACTAATTTTTGCAATTGTTGAATATTCCTCCTGTAGAGGGACACGCCCGACTTATTTGCAGTATATCGCTTCCCGAGCGGTGCGGCCAGAAAGCGCCCGCCACGACGCATATAAGATTTCTCGGTACGCACGTCGCCCCTGGGGGGCGACGCACACATACTATCAGTATGTCGGGGCGACGACGAGATTAGACGATGCTGATCCTGGCCCAAGGTGCCCCCAGGATTCCCGCGGTGGCCCAGGTGGCCTCCAGAGAG
>CAUYUJ010014938.1:120164-144256 GCA_963575745.1 Prorocentrum cordatum
AAGACGCCGCTGGCCAGAAACTCCTGGCCTCGCAACACTCACAGAAGGGGTCGGCGGATGTGGCGTAAGCCTGTAGAATCATCATAATGGTCGTCGTCGGCGTCGTGGTCACCATCATCATCATCATCATCATCATCATCATCATCATCATCAGCAGCAGCAGCAGCAGCATCCTCATCACCATCATCATCATCACCATCCGCATCAGCATCATCATCATTAGCATCATCATCATCATCATCATCATCATCAAAATCAGCAGCAGCGTCGTCATCATCATCATCGCCAGTTTCAGAATCATCACCATCAGCATCAAAATCATCATCATCGCCATCACCATCATCATCATCATCGTCGTCGTCGTTGTCGTTGCTGTCATCATCCTCATCATCGACATTATCATCATTCGCATAATCAGTATCATCGTCATCATTGTCGTTGTCGTCATCATCCTCATCATCGGCACTATCATCACCAGCATAATCAGCATCATCATCAGCAGCATGACAATTGTCATCATACTCGGCATCATCATCATCCGCAGCATCATCATCAGCATCAGCATCACCGCCATGAACATCATCATCATCATCATCATCATCATCATCATCATCATCCTCGTCATCAGCAACAGCACCAGCATCATTATCATAAGCGTTGTCATCATCAGCAGCAGTATCATTATCATCAGCAGCATGTTCATCAGAATCATCATCAGCATCATCATCGACATCACCATCATCATCATCAGCAGCATCAGCAGCATCGTCGTCATCATCATCATGATCATCATCGCCAGTTTCAGAATCATCACCATCAGCATCATCATAATCAGCATGATCATCAGCATCACCATCATCACCATCAACATCACTATCATAACGATCGGTGTCGTCTTCGCCATCATCATCATCATCATCATCACAACCAACTTCATCATCATCAGCATCATCATAATCAGCCGCAGCAGCATCATCACCGTTATCAGCGTCGCAACCATAATCATAATCATAATCATATAGTATCATAGTCACCAGCATCAGCATCATGAACAGCATCATCATCACAAGCATCATTATCACACTTGATCACCATCATCAGCATCATCATCGTCATTACCATCAACAACAGCATCAGCACCAGCAGCAGCAGATCGGTACAGCTCCTTCTATTTCCCCTTCTGCTTACGCTCCTGCTCCCCATCCTACTCCATTCCCCCCCCCGTCACTTGTTCACTCCCCATCTCCCCCCACCTCCCCCACCCACCCCTCCCGGGAGGGTGAGGAAGGGTGCGACGAAGAATCAGAATCAGACCCTCCACTCAAGCAGGGCCCCGGGACGAGACGAGGGAGGAGAAGGACGACGAAGAGCACGAGGAGGACGAGGAGAAGAGGGGGCCGGGGAGGAACAGGAGAAGGCAGGAGCCGAGGAGGGGCCCGAAGCGCAAGCGGGGCCTCGGCACAGCCGCCGGAACCGCCCAGCGAGCGCGCGGCGGCCTGAGCGGCAAAGGGGGCGCGCCCCGCGCGCGCGCGCGTGGTGGTGGCGGGGAGGGCGGGGCGCCGAGTCCTCTCCCCAGCCGTCCCACTCCAGCTCGGTCCTGCGAGCAGAGGACCAGGAAATGGACGGGGGGAGGGGGATACCCGGACGACCGACGTCGTGGCTCTCGGAGCGTGCCTCCCCGAACGTCTGAACCCTTGCCCTGGGACCGCCTCCTTGTGCCAAGTCGTTTTTTGTTACTGCCCTTGGGGACCCAGCAAGGGCCCCTGGGCGGCCAAACACTGCCGAAAACCTAATTTCCTTGACTCCTTCACGGCGCAGGACGTCAAGGAGGGGAGCGGCTGCCCCCCTCCCCCGCCCTGTCTTGACCACCCGATCGGCTCCCTCTGGGATAGCCACCCGATCCGCGCCAGCGGCGGTGGCGAGGCGGTTCACGCCCCGTTGCTCCTGCACCGCTGCTGGTTCGCCTTCACGAGGTACCGCTCCACTGCCGCCTGGGAGAACACCTCCGGGCTCGGACGGGGGGGAGGAGGCCCTTGGGCGTTTTGGGCGCAGCTTGGTCGAGCCACAAACAGTAAGTGATTGCCCTGTGGGTGTGTAAGCTATATGGAAACAAGCTACGTGGCGCAATCCACGTGGTGCAGCATACGTGGCGCAAGCCAGGCACGGCAACGAGGCGGCAACAAGGCAGCAGCGTGGCGACACTTCGCCAAACAAGCCCAGCGCACGAGGCGGCAACGAGGCGGCAACGGGGCGGCAGCGCGACCAAACCTCGTCGGCCCCACCCACCGCACGAGGCGGCAGCGGGGCGGCAGCGGGGCGGCAGCGGGGCGGCAGCGGGGCGGCAGCGAGGCGGCAGCGAGGCGGCAGCGAGGCGGCAGCGAGGCGGCAGCGTGGCGGCCCCCTGGACAGCCAAGCCCCACGGGCGGCAACGTGGCGGCAGCTGGCCGGAGCATGGCGAGTCCTCCTCGGGGCACCTCCTCGGGCGGCCGCGGGAGGGCCACAGGGGCGGCAACGGGCCGGGGCGTGGCGGATCCTCGGCGCACCCCTCCGTGTCTTGGGAAACGCAAGTGCGAAGGCTCCAGGTGCAGGCACCGCTTCGGGAAAAGACCCAGACGGAAAGCCAGGCCCCGAGCAAGGGGTCCAGACCGTTGAGCTGCCCACGTTAGGAGAGTACGTGCTTTATGTATGTGTATATATATAGTAGAACAATCATAGGCATAATCAGAAGCATACTCATAAACATAATCAGAATCATAATCTTCATCATAATCTTCATCATAACCTTCATCATAATCATAATAATAATAGTAATAATATTAATAATAATAATAATAATAATAATAATAATGATGATGATAATAATAATAATGGTAATAATAATAATGATAATGATAAGAATAAGAATAAGAACAATAATGAATAGTAATACTAATAATAAGAATGATAGTAATGATACGAATAGTATTCATAATAATAATAACAACAACAAATCATGATAATATATATATACAAATCGGGCGCATAGGGGCGGAAGCGGTCGGGCGCCGGTCGGGCTAAAGGCGGGGTGCGCCGAAGCAAATCTGGACACGTGGGAAGAGGAAGAAGCAGAGCGAAGGCGCCGACAGAGCCACTCAGATCATGCAGACCATCACGGGATGCCGCCGAGAGGACGTGCGGGCTGCGGTCTAAACAGCGGGAGCCCAGGGCCATCAAGTAGCGGAAAGCTTTTTTGAAGGTGTACTAAGCAACCGAGCAGAACATGGGGAAAACACGAACCGGAGGCAGGCAGCGGGAAGACGCGCGGAAAACGTACAGGGGAAGTCCTTGTGAAGGAAATTGGCGCACAAGGAGTGTCAAAATGCCTGCGACGCAGCGGGCTGGGGCCGAAGACCATGTGGAGGAAGGACTTGGAATGGTGAACACCCTGAAGTGGTCGAACTGAAACGGGTGCAAATGGAAGGATCCCTTAGGAGCTGAGCTGATGCGTGGGAAGACACGCACCGCGTGATGTCTGGGAACGTGAAGCCCCCATAAGCAAACAAGGACCCCCCCCGGATGCCGTTTGCCTCGACGCTTCCCAGACATCCGACGTCGTGATGTGTTCACATTTTGGAGGTCGGAAAGGGGTCTGGAATAAAGAGGTGTGGTACCAATAATGGAGATGGCAATGTTATCTACCAGAGATACCATCGCCAAGTCCTGGTTTACATAACATTGGCCCCACACCCCTTCACACCACACCCCTTTCCCACCTCCAGAACATCGTAACTCCCCAGAGGTCTGGACGCATTCCCAGGTGAGTAGCTTTTGTGACAGCCCCGGGCCACGGCAAAGGCCCCCAGAGGCCGAAAACTGGCCAAAACCTTCCGTCGCGATTACTTTCACAGCGAGGAGATGTCAGGGTTCTCTGCCACCGTGCTGCAGGCACTGATGAGCGGCAACGATCGGGGGGACTGGCACAGGGGGAAAACATCGAACTGGAATCGGCGATACATCGCCGATAGATCGGCGATGGGCCCCCGATAGTGAATCCGAACGTTCCTGGGCAGGTTGGGGCTATCGGGCCCCCATCGGCGATCCATGGGCGATTGGGGGTCGATGCACCACCCCCTGGAGAAACCAAGAGGTACCGATACCGCTACCCTCCGGACCTCTCCTGGAGTGCGTCCTGACCAAAATCTTGAGGCGAATTCAGCGGTGGCGACGAGGACCTCACAGGAGGCACAAAAAGGCGAAAACGAAGCAAGGGTAGCGGTATGGGTACTTTTCCTCCTGTGACCCTATGCATATCGCCCCATATCGTTGCCTCTGAACTGAGCGGAGCGTCCTCGGGTCCGTCCGAGCTTTCGGCACTGGGCGCTGGAAGTATTGCTATCAATAGTAGAAGAAGAAGAAATATGAACATTTGGCGCTCCGCGCGGATTTCTTGGATCTGCGCTGGACCGCCTCCCTGGCGCGCGGAGCGCGCCGAGGGCGGCGCCGGAGGCGCCGCCAGGGGGGGCCCAGCGCAAAACCGAGAAATCCGCGCGGAGCGCCACGAGTTTGCGTGAAGGCCGTTTTCTTCTCCTTCGAATCAAAAGCCGCCTGGACCACCGAGGCACGGCCCCTTGGGGGCGCCCGCGCGCGCCCAAGAGAGGGCACTTGGGCGCGACCCCTGCGAGGCGCCTCTCTCGGGGCGACGTAAGACTCGGGTGCGGGGGACTCGGGTTGGCCTGACGGGGGCCATCATAAAAACGACGAGGCCGAGACCCAGCCTGAAATTCGGCGCGAGCTCCCGCTGCACGAGCAGCCCGCGAAGACTGGGCCGCCAGAAAGGAGGACGCGCTCGTCCGAAAAAACGTCGGCAGACCCGGGTGCCGGCTTGCCCGAGTCTCGCGCTTCCCCGACTCTTCAGGGGCCCCGAGATCGGGAGCGGCCAAGAGGGGGGCGTCCAAGAGGGGGGGGTGCAAATCGTAGCCGGCGGCATGTGCACGGCCCAGGGGGTTGGGGACGTCTGGAAAAAAGAAGGGGCGCCATGAAAAAATCTGGGGAGATATCGTGGCCCCCGCCATGATGTCCACCCCCCCCCTCTTTTTGCCGCCCCCGGCGAGAGCGCGGCCACGCGCGCCCAAAGGGCGCGCCCTCGCCCGGCCGACCCCCATGCGTAGCGCTGCTCTCAGTTTAGGAATGAAAGAACGCCCCTACCCTGGGTTACAGTCAAAAACCCTGATAAGGACGCGCGACTTTGCTCAGGGTACCCTTGCGTCCTTGCTCTTCCTTGCTCTTGCGTCCTTGAGATTTTCGTCGTCCGCCGCCCCAACAATCCCAACTTCGGCTTCCAAGGGTCTTGCGTCCTTACCGCGCGTCCTTATTATGGTTTTTGACTGTACAAGTCCGTGGTCAGTAAACCTCCTGGTAACTCCCACCGGCCAGAGAGCCGCCAGGACGCCGCGCGGCACGCGCGATGCGCAGGGTGTTTACCCTGTCAGCCCAGCAGGGAGGTTCAGCGCCCAGCGCCTCCTAAACCAGGGTAGAGGCGTTTTTGTACGCCCTTGACTTGCCGTCGTTCGGACGTCCATTTCCCGTGCATTTTCCGGTTTCGTGCGTGTTTTTTCTGCTCGATGGTCCAGGATGGTCCTCGATGGTTCTCGCCGAGAAAAAATGCACACGTCCGAGCGATGCCAGGTTGGCTCAGGGGCCCCGAGAGCGCGGCCGCGCGGATCTCCCCGGCGCACATCCGCAGAGCCACGCCCTCGCGGCCCGGCCCCTCCGGAGCGCGGCCGCACGGCAGTTGGCGCCCCGCGCGGGGGGGGCGGCGGGGAGCAGGTTGCCGTGCTCGAGCGGGGGAGATCGACGGCAGCATCAGCCCGCCCCGAGCTGGACGTCGTCGTCGAACCTGCTGAGCAGAAGATCGTCCCACTCCCGAGGGAAAACGTCTGTGTTTAGCGCAGTCGCCTCTTGGCCGTCCACGAGGCTCACAGCAGCCCAAGAAGGCTCCAAGATCGACCCAAGGTAGCTCCAGAGGCCCCTAAGAGGGCTCCAAGACGGCCCAAGGGGTCGGCGGTGCGGCGTAAGCCAATGGATATGTAGAATGTTCGACGATCTACGGACATCTTTTCCCCCTCGTGTCACGAGATTCGGCGAAACAAACAACTTGGGGGCAAATCAACTCTGCAGTCGATCTCCTGCTCGATCGTCATCCGCGGGGTCGCGGCCCAGGTGCCTGGCCCGCGAGGTCACGGATACGGACATTTGATTCGCCCAGGACCTCGACCTCCGACGTGCGCTCTGACGACCGACGAGTACGGCAGGTCCGTGTCGTGTCTACAGTGGCGTTGATTGCTGACACCGGGGGGATCGTTCAAACTTGAACGATCGGCCGTTTTCAGATCGTTCAGCATCGACCGATTCTGGTTCGCTGGCGGCGTTCAACACGGAACGCCGGCGGCGGGGTCGCCGCCGGTCGCACAACGCGACCTGCCGTACGTTAGCAGAAGAGACATCGCCAGAGCACGCAAACTGTCGAGAGGTCCGCTCGGCTCTCTTGGATCGTCACGGGAACCTCCCCTCCTTGGCGCGCGGAGCGCGCCGGAGGCGCCGCCAGGGGGGCCCGCGCCGATCCAAGAAACTCCGCGCGGACCTCCGAAAGTAGGATTTGTTCGTCTTCGAAGGCAGCAAGGAAGGGCCTCCTAGACGGGGCCCGAGTACGCAGACAGGGTCGAAGGATCGCGCAGTTTCGGCGATGCATCGGCGATGCACTGGCGACGTCGGCGATGCACCGGCGACAACGGCGTGGAGAAAATCAGGCTGCACATGGAGCCGCATCGGCGATGCTTCGGCGATGCATGGGCAATGCCGCGCGACCCTCCGACCCCATCTGGGAGGCCTCGAATCGGGTCGGGCGAAAGAGGAGGATAGCAAAGTGGGGGTTTGAGAATCAGCTCACGTAGCTGATTTTCCCGGCGCCTCCCGGCGCCGGAGGCGGCTATGTATCGAGAAATGGCCCCCTCGGTGAGGCCGGAACCAGCTGCATGCAGCAAATTTCGTCCCCCCCCTTTCCCAATCCCCCCCTTTCGTCCGGCCCGATCGAAAGAGGGGAAGAAGGTCGGGGCCGGAGTCCGCTCGCCGCTTGGGGGGCGGAGGCCGGGAGGAGTGCAGCGCGTCTGCGGGGGCCCGCCTCGAGCGAGCCGTAGAACTCGCTCCAGCCGAACTGGACGAACCTGCCCTGCCCCCCCCCCCGAAGGGGCCGGGAGCGCCGCAGAGGGGGCGCCAGGAGAAGGGGGGCCTGCGCCGCGTGGCTCGAGGCATGTGCGCGACGAGGGGGGGGCAAAGAGCGCAGATGGCAGCGAAGAAGAAGGAGGAATAGAAGGAGGAAAAGGAGAAGAAGAAGCAGGAGAAGGAGAAGGAGAATGAGAGAAGGAGGGGGATCCGAAGGAGGAGGCGGAGAAGGGGACGGGGAGGAAAATGCGAATAAGAAGAGCAAGGATAAGGATAAAGGTAAGCATAAGGATAAGGATAAGAATAAGGAGAAGGAGATAGAGAAGGATCATGAAAAGGATAAGGATAATGATAAGGATAATGATAAGGATGAGGATCATGAAAAGGATGAGGATCAGGAAAAGGATAAGGATAAGGATAAGGATAAGGATAAGGATAAGGATAAGGATAAGGATAAGGATAAGGATAAGGATAAGGATAAGGATAAGGATAAGGATAAGGATAAGGATAAGGATAGGAATAGGGATAAGGATAGGGATAGGGATAGGGATAAGGATAAGGATAAGGATAAGGATAAGGATAAGGATAAGGATAAGGATAAGGATAAGGACATAAGGATAAGGATAAGGATAAGGATAAGGATAAGGATAAGGATAAGGATAAGGATAATTAAGGATAAGGATAAGGATAGGATAAGGATAAGGATAAGGATAAGGATAAGGATAAGGATAAGGATAAGGATAAGGATAAGGATAAGGATAAGGATAAGGATAAGGATAAGGATAAGGATAAGGATAAGGATCAGGAGGATAGGAGGATAAGGATAAGGACAAGGACAAGGACAAGGATAAGGATAAGGATAAGGATAAGGATAAGGACAAGGACAAGGACAAGGATAAGGATAAGGATAAGGATAAGGATAAGGAGAAGGAGATAGAGAAGGATCATGAAAAGGATAAGGATAATGATAAGGATAATGATAAGGATGAGGATCATGAAAAGGATAAGGATAAGGATAAGGATAAGGATAAGGATAAGGATAAGGATAAGGATAAGGATAAGGATAAGGATAAGGATAAGGATAAGGATAAGGATAAGGATAAGGATAAGGATAAGGATAAGGATAAGGATAAGGATAAGGATAGGAGGATAAGGATAAGGATAGGGATAAGGATAAGGATAAGGATAAGGATAAGGATAAGGATAAGGATAAGGATAAGGATAAGGATAAGGATAAGGATAAGGATAAGGATAAGGATAAGGATAATTAAGAATAAGGATAAGGATAAGGAGGGGAAGGAGAAGAAGTAGAAGAAGAAAGGACCACGACAGTTAGGGGATACCATGGCCCTGGCCACAACCTGTGACGTCCAAAGCCCAGATAGCGGTGCAGTCAACTTGTGCCGTCCAAACCCAGGATAGCGGTGCAGTCCACAGCGCGTGAAATGCCTCTGGGAGACGCCTGCAAGGACGCTGGGAAGGATGCCTGGGAAGCTGGCGAGCACGAGAAAGGAAGCCTCGCAGGAGCTTCCGAGGAGCTTCCAGGGAGCCGCGGAAAGCCTCCCGGCACGCGCCCTGGGAACGAGCAGGAGAACGCTTCTCGAGACACGCCGCGAGGTCGAGCAGGTCGCCGGGAAGAGCCACCGGGGCACCGCGGGGCCGCGGGGCTCTCGTCCGAAACACCCCTGCGCTCTCCGAGGGGCTGTCTGGGAGTGATGCTCGCACCTCCCGCCGGGTGCCCCCTCCTGGCCTGAGGTGGGGCACGTCCCCGGACAGGACGACTCTGGAGGAAGACGTGGCACTGGGCAATGATACTCTCAAGAACGGTCAAAACAAAAATAGTCGGAGCATCGTCCCCAGACTGTTTTTGTTTGACTGTTCTTGAATTTTGTTCCTCCTGTGGAGGGACAATGCCCGACTTGACCCTAGCTGTCACCCCCGCAGAGGGCGGGGGGGGGGAGGGCGAGGGAGCGAAGACCTGGGCGGGCGGGGCAGCGCCACAGGCGAGGGAAGGGCCCCGACGCCCTCCACGTCGTGACTGGCTCGCGACGCGCCCCGCGGCAGGGATCTGGGTATCCCTCGGGCGCATGTGTCTATTCGCGGCCATACAGGGCAGTTTTTGATATATTGGATGTTTTAGAATATCGGATTTCTGATACATGATTACTTTATGAATGAATGTATGCATGAACTCATCGTTGTTTGTAATACCTATACGACCACCCTTCGGGTGATAAGGAGGTTCGGGGGGGGGAGGATGCAGCGTCTCACTCGATCGGTCTCACTATCCATCTCACTATCGGTCTCGCTCGATCGATTTCACTCGATCGATCTCACGATCGATCTCACTCGATCTATCTCATTCGCTCGGTCTCACAATTGATCTGATTATCGATCTCACAATCGATCCCACATTCGGTCTCACTATCGATCTCACTACCGATATCACAATCGATCTAACATTCAACGTCATCATCATCATCAACAACAACACCACCATCTCCATCGTCATCGGGACACTGTCATCTTCACATCATCATCGTCGCCATCATCATCAACGCCATCATCATCATCAGGCCATATCATCATCATCATCATCTCATCATAGTCATCATCATCATCATCATCATCATCATCATCATCATCATCATCATCATCCTCATCATCATCATCATCATCATCATCATCATCATCATCATCATCATCGGGACACAGCCATCGTCATCATCAACATCAACATCATCATCATCATCATCATCATCATCATCATCATCATCATCATCATCATCATCATCATCGGGACACCATCATGGTCACCATCATTTTCATCGTCAACATCATCAACAACAACATCGGGACACCATCATCATCATCAGCTCATTATCATCATCAACATCATCAGCAGCATCATCATCACCAACATCATCATCAATATCATCATCGGCACACCATCACCATCACCATCATCATCACCACCGTCATAATCATCATCATCATCATCCTCATCATCATCATCATCATCATCATCATCGGGAGACCATAATCATCATCAGCAGCACCATCATTACCAACATCATCAACAACAACGGGCAGAAACATCATCACCATCGTCATCTCATCATCATCATCAACATCAACATAATCATCATCATCATCACCAGGACACCATCATCGTCATCGTCATCACCATCAACATAACCATCATGATCATCATCAACAACATCATTATCGGGACACCGACGGGACACCGACGGGACACCGGCGGGACACCGCGGGCCCCCGGCCGCCCGGAAGGGAGTCATTTGGTCCGGCCGCGCCTCAGCCACACGGGACACCAGCGGGACACCGGCGGGACACCGCGGGCCCCCGGCCGCCCGGAAGGGAGTCATTTGGTCCGGCCGCGCCTCAGCCACACGGGACACCAGCGGGACACCGGCGGGACACCGCGGGCCCCGGCCGCCCGGAAGGGAGTCATTTGGTCCGGCCGCGCCTCAGCCACAGGAGACTTTCTCTCGCCCGCCCACGCAGCTTCGCCTCGCCCGCACGGCACGCACGAACACGAAACCGAAATCGATTTCCCGGTAGGGGGGCTCTCCGTTCACTTCGATCTCACCCCCTCACCTCCGACTAAATCCCTGCATTTTTAATACATGATCCGCACGCGGAGCATGTTTTAAAAACGGCACTGTACAGTCAGCCCGTATGATCAGGACGCGCGGTGAGGATGCAAGGGCCTTGGAGGGCCATGTCGACGCCTTTGGGGAGCCGGGCGCGGACGGCGAAAGCGGCCAGGGACGGGCCGAAAGGAAAGGATGCAAGGGCACCCTTGGGAAGGTTGCCCATCCTGACTATGCGGGTTGACTGTAACGGGCGTTATGGTGGGGAGGGGGTAACGCGCGCACCCACCCCCTGTCTGGTGCCGGACGCACTGCCGCAGTGCCGGGGACGCACTGAGGGGAGGAGAGCGTTACGTTATGGGGGCGGGGCAGGGAGAGGGGGAGGGTAGGGGGCATAACGCGCGTTATGGCCCAGAGGGTACAAAAACACTCTCTTCCGGGGGTCTGGAGCCGATTTTTGGCAGTCCCAGGGCCTGGCACGGGCCCCCATGGAGGCCGCTGGTCGAAAACGCCCGGTGTGCAAAAATTACAACGCCTGGCTCTCCTCGGGGCCCGAAAACCGTATGGTGACCGACCGCGTGGTGACCTCGGCCGGGGCCCGGCGCAGATCCAGGAAATCCGTGCGGAGCGCCCAAAGTTTATGTTTACGTATGGCGTTTTTTCTTATTCGAAGGATCCCGAAAGATCAGGCGCTCTGGCTTGACCCCGCCTCAAGGCTCCCGAGCCGTGGGCCCGGAGAACCCCCCAGCGCACTGCTGGCACTCAGCGTCATCGCCGTCCCCCTCCCCCGCCCACCGCTTCCTCCTCCCTCCTCCTTCTTCTTCCTCCTCCTCCGTTTCCTCCTCCTCCTCCTCCTCCTCCTCCTCCTCCTCCCTCCTCCTCCTCTCCTCCTCTCCTCCTCCTCTCTCCTCCTCCTCCTCCTCCTCCTCCTCCTCCTCCTCCTCCTCCTCCTCCTCCTCCTCCTCCTCTCATCCTCACTCCCTCACTCCTCCCCTCCTCCCTCCTCCCTCCTCCCTCCTCCCTCCTCCTCCTCCTCCCCTCCTCCACTCCTCCTTCTCCTCTTCCTCCTCCCTGCTCCCTCCTCCCTCCTCCCTCCTCCCTCCTCCCTCCTCCCTCCTCCTCTTCCTCCTCCTCCTCCGCCGCCTCCTCCCTCTTTCTCCTCGTCTCCTCATCCCTCCTCGTCTCCTCCATTCCTTGCCCTTATAAATAATTTCTCCCTGTCGCACCCCGAAGCCAGTTTTTAGGGCGGGCCGGGCGTTTCGCCTCAGACTTCCTCACCACTGATGATTCTGAAGCTCAAAACATGGCAACTGGTTCACAGTTGGAGGGCGGGTGGTTTTCAAAATGTGGCTCTCGCCTTAGCGCCGCGCACATTTGTTCAACAAAAATTGCAAGAGTTTCACGTATTGAGGGCGGGTGGTTTTCAGAATGTGGCTCTCGCCTTAGCGCGGAGCACATTCGTTTTCAAAGATTTGCAAGAGTTTCACGGATTGAGGGCGGGTGGTTTTCAAAATGTGGTTCTCGCCTTAGCGCCGCGCACATTCGTTTTAAAGATTTGCAAGATCTTCACGAATTGAGGGCGGGTGGTTTTCAAAATGTGGCTCTCGCCTTAGCGCCGCGCACATTCGTTTTCAAAAGTTGCAAGCGTTTCACGGATTGGCGGATCCTTTTCAAAATGTGGTTCTCGCCTTAGCGCCGCGCACATTCGTTTAGAAAAATTGCAAGGGCTTCACGGATTGAGGGCGGGTCGTTTTCAAAATGTGGCTCTCGCCTTATGGCCGCGCACCTTCGTTTTCAAAGATTTGCAAGAGTTTCACGGATTGAGGGCGGTCTCTTTTCAAAATACGGCTCTCGCCTTAGCGCCGCGCACATTCGTTTTCAAAAGTTGCAAGAGTTTCACGGCTTCCCATGATCAACGTACCAGAAAATGTGTTTTGGAGGGGTTCAGGATTATGCGGGTGCAACAATTATGTTGATTCGCGGTGTTGAAGTCTCAAAAACGGCGTTCTGGCACGATTCCAGATCGTCAGGACGCAACAGTCAGGTTGATCCGTGGCGGGGAAATCCCGAGAACAATTTGGGCATGCTTCAATTCCAACGAGGCAGTTCCCTCAATGGATCTGAACCGTTGTAAGGGCCTATGAAGAGGGAGCTTGGAGGGAGGGTTGGTTCCAACATCGTTGATGACTTTTGGGTTTACACTGGTCCTCCTCCTCCTCCCCGTCCTCCCCCGCTCCTCCCCCGTGAAACCTGCACGGCAAAGAGTTCTGGGAAAAAACTGGCCAGGGGGGCGGAATTTGGAAGATTTCTGCAGCAGAATGCATTTCGAGTAGGGGATCGACTACAGAATCGATGTACCCCAAGCTTGATTTGTTTGTCGATTTTACGAGAAGTATCAAAAAATGTTCCGAAGATCCACAGGGCAGTCTACGTATTCTCCGTTGATTCGGCGGACAAATCAGTTTTGGGGTAGACCAATTCTGCAACGATCCACTACTCGAGCCTTCGGGGCGGGGGGGCACGGGGGCGAATAGGCCAAGGGAGAGCAATACGTGTATCCAAGGGCGCCGATGGTCCATGCCTTCGGCGAGGCTCCCGGGCGAATACATGCATCATTCGCCCCCAGTCGTCGCCTCCAAATGAGCCCAGCGGGGGTGTCCGACACCCCAGCGTCGATTGGAGCCGGAGGGGTAGGGTTCGCAAGCGGTCGCAGATCCCTCCCTCCCTCCTGCTCGTTCCCCTGCTCATCCGCCCTCTCCTCCACAGCCTCTCCCCCTGTCGGATTGTTCGTAAGACGAGGGGTCGCCCGGGGGATCCAAGCCCGTTATGACGCCCCTTGGCGGAGAGAGGGAAACTAACGCATTGGAAGGGATGGGTGGGAGGGGTAGTAGGTCAGATCCTGCGCGAGCGCACCTGGCTTGCCCCACCCCCCTCCTCCCACATGTCCAAGCATGCGCGACCTTGCTCTGGACGATACAGAAATCTCGACACGCGCGCGCGCCCGCGAGACCGCGCGACCGCGCAGGTGGTGGCCCTTGTAACATTAGGTCGGGCATGTCCCCCCACAGGTGGATCCTGGAAGAAAAACCATATTTTTTAAGAATGCACAACATAATAAAAAAAATGCCCGGAAGACCGTCCCCATACGACCTGTTGACTACTTTTGAATATTCCCCCTGTGGAGGGACATGCTCGACTTAACCCTTTGTAGCATACCAATAGGAAACTTGCATGGTGGCCTGGAAACCAAAGGGAACACTCAGCGGCGACCAGCCGGGCGGCGCGACCCACGGTACCACTCCGCCCCACCCGACGAGAGAACGGTGCCCATGCTCCGCAGCCACGTCTCGACTCCTCTCGGGCCCCGATCCAACGCGGAACGCTGCATAGCATGGCTCTTCTCAGGGCCAACACACAGAGTTTCTTAGTAAGCGTCGGGGGGGGGGCGTCACTCCCGCCGACAGCCCCACATCGACCTTCGTCGCGGGCAGCCACCGCGCGCCGAAAAGGCGCTCCGACCCCCGTCGAGGCGCGACGACGAGGCGAGGTTGACCCCCATCGGGGGGGTACCCCCCCACGCTTATTAAGAAACCCAAGGTAGCTTGTCGGCTCTGAGGGCCAACACACTATACACCGCACAATTCCTGGGTCGAACACCGATGACGCCTCCTCAGACGTCAACGCGGTGCGGTTCACAATTCGTCCGCAGACACCGCCCGTTTCTGTGACAACACATGAAAACCTCCCATGCCATCTTGCTGGCTTTTGCGATTCGAACGCTAATCGACGCGAGTCGACGCTATCAACGCTAGATCGAGGCTCATCGACGCTAATTCTGCGAGTTCTCATCGACTGCCAGACGCCAGCGCACGCCAGTGCACTCTAACGACGGATTTTCGAGGACATGCAAGGTTCCCATGAGCTGCTACCGAAGTCCAGCCCTCGTGCGGGGAACGCGCCGCAATTGTTGACAAAGTAGCCGTTGCCGCCTGCCAGAGGGAGGGGGACAGGTTGGAGGCGTCCAGGTGGTCTGAACTGGTTGGGACCCGAGAAAATCTGGCAGGAGGGGCGGGGGAAGCCAAATCCGCTCAAAATCGGTCCCCGGACCCCTCCTGGGGTCCTTCTGGTGCAGTTTCTAATACGGATTCTGACGGTCCCGGAGCACGAAGACGGCCCGCAGAGGCAGAAGAAAGCACAAAAACCGTCCGAAACCAAAACCTCGACCCACCCCCACGCTCCTGCTCGCCAGAATCGCTGCTCCCCCTCTCCTCCTCCCCCTCCCCCTCCCCCTCACCCCTCCCCTCCTCCCTCCTCCTCCTCCTCCTCCTCCTCCTCCTCCTCCTCCTCTTCTTCTTCTTCTTTTTCTTATTCTTATTATTATTATTATTATTAGTTTTATTCGTCTTCTTCTTCTCTTATTAGTATTAGTATTCGTCTTATTCTTCTTGTTACGATTATTATTCTTATTATTAGTAGCATTCCTATTCTTATTATTATTATTATCAGTATAATTATTAGCATCATTATTATTAATATTATTATTACTATTACTATTAGTATTAGTATTAGTAGTATTAGTATTATTGTTGTTGTTATTATGAATATTATTATTACTATTATTAGTAGCATGCTTATCCTTTTTCTTCTTATCAGTATGATTATTCGTATCATTCTTCTTATCATCATCATTAATAATATTATTATTCGTATTGTTATTAGTATCATTATTATTCCTCCTCCTCCTCCTCCTCCGCCTCCTCCTCCTCATCCTCCTCCTCCTCCTCCTCCACATCACCCTCCCCCTCCCCCTCCCCCTCCAACTCCCCCTCTTCCTCCCGCTCCCATCTTCTTCCTCCTGCTCTCATCCTCCTCCTCCACCTCCTCCACCTCCTCCTCCGCCTCCTCATCCTCCTCCGCCTCCTCCTCCCCCTCCTCCTCCTCCTCCTCCTCCTCCTCCTCCTCCTCCTTCTCATCCTCCAATATCCACCTCCCCTCTTGCCTCCTTCCCCCTTCTCCCCTCCACACCCCCACACGCTCGGGGCACGTAGATGACGACCACACCTAGTTCGGAAGAAGGTCGGTGATCCGTTGGATGTCTGCTGGGTGGGAGGGGATTTCCATGCCATCTGGAAAGAAGTTCACCTCGATCCTCATCAGATGCCCCTCGCTGCGAACCATTGACCGCGCCCCTAATCCCCTCTCCGATCCTTCCTTGTCTGCCTGTCGCCAACTTCTGCACGGGAGGGGGGCGAAAAAGGACGACAGGAAGACGACGACGAAGGAAGAGGAGGAGGACTCTGCCGCTACGCAGTTCATTGTCCACCGTGCTGCACGCCCTCGAGCAGTACGACACGCACAGCACGAAGAACACTCCATACCGGCAGCCACACTCCGACAGGCAGACCTCGAGCAAGGCCACTTACGACACCAGTACGAGTGCTGGCACTCTGCCTGTGGGTCTGGCGGCTTGATCGAAGAGGAGCTCAGCTGCTCCTGCGAGAGACTGAGCGGCGCACCACGAGGAGGCGAAGGCACACGCTGCCGAGGACGATGCGGCCCCTTCCGCTTCGAGAAGCCCGAAGAGTGAAGAGAGATCGCCCAGACCACCAGATGCCGAGCACAGCGAGGCGGCGAGCACGAGGCCCTACGACTGAACGGGAAACAGCGCGTCGGCCAGGTGCGCCACCTCGTCCACAACGTCATGAACGACGGAGTTTTTATCGTCCCCTTCCTCTGGGCAGCCATCCCAAGCACCAGGGGCGCACTCAAACGCGAAGGCGGAGTCCCCACGACCAGCCTCCTCCAGCACCGAAGGCGACGCGTGCACCACGAGGTCCGAGGAGACGTCGGGCAGCAACACTGGGAGGGCGCAGACCTCCCACAGCCCAGGCCAGCGCGCCGAGGCCGTGGCCCAGCCACCGTCGAACTAATGCACAAGCTCCTCGGCGCCGCCGTCCCCGCCGCCGACTAAGCGAGGCACGAACACCGCGACGTCCGCGGAGAGGCTGGCGGCGCCGAGGTCCGCCTCCTCCCTCCGTGGGGGATCTTGGTCCTGCGGGTCCACGACACACGCTCCCCCTCTCTACCTGCGCACCCTCTGCGCCGCCGTCCCGACGGCGGTCTTGGACGGGGGCACGCCCACAGAAGCAGGCGCGCGGCCCGGGCGAGGGCCTTGCGCGGCACTGCGGAGGTCAGCAGCAGCCGCTGTGCCGAGCGGGTGCGGCACCGCCTCAGCACGCACCGCCACATTCCGCCTCCGCACGTCGACGGGAGGAAGGTCCTCCTGGCTCTTGCCCAGCTGGCGCGCCAGCACAGGAACCGCGGCCAGGAGCCTGTCGACAGGCTCGAGGTCTCCGAAGACCTGGCCGATGGACCCGCAGCGAGACCTCCAGAACTCAGCTTGGCGACGAAGATCTTGGCCGTGAGCTTCGCGAGAGAACGGGGCCCACCTCTGGGCCTCCCTTCAGAAAGCGGACGACCTCCACGGCACGGCGGCTCCCCGGTCCATCTCCAGCCCAAGCGCGCTTGAGCCAAGCTGGCGTGAGCCAAGATCACTTGAGCCAAAATGGCTACGAGGGGAGAGAGGAGGAGGAGGAGGAGGAGGTGGAGAAGGAGAAGAAGAAGAAGAAGAAGAAGAACAAGAAGAAGAAAAAGAAGACGAAGAAGAAGAAGGAAGAGGACGACGACGACGACGACGACGACGACGACGAAGACGGCCGCGACGACGATCGCGACGATGATCGCGACGACGATCGCGACGACGATCGCGACGACGACGACGACGACAATCATCACCACCACCACCACCACCACGACCGCCACCACGACGACCACGACGACCCGCGTGGTCAGAATATGACCACACGCACTGCCGCTGAATCGTATGCCGAGGATTCGGGGAGAGGAGGGTATGGATACCTGCCCGCCCGCGTGGGGCAACGATAGGGGGGATAGGCACAGGGGGGGACACATCGACCTGGAATCGGCGATACATCGCCGATAATTGGCGATGGGACCCCGATTGTGAATCCGCACGTTCCTGGGCTGGCTGGGGTTGTCGGGCCCCTACTTGCGATCAGTGGGTGATTCGGGGTCCATGCATCCCCTCCTCTGCCTATCCCTCCTGTCGTTGCTCCTGATATCCATATCCACCGTTCCTCGAGATCTTAGGGCACGACTCCGAGGCGGTGGACGTGGACCTTGACCCGAGGGGCAAAAGGGGGCGCGCGCCGCTCTCGGTGTGGGGCGCCAGCCGCGGGGCGAGCCGCTGCGGGAAGAAGACGGCGTCCGGGTCGACCTGGCCCCGGCGGCGGCGCTGCGCGCGCTGCTCGGCCAAGCGCACGGTCAACGATGTGCCGTAAAGAACGCCTCCTCCTCCTCCTCCTGCTCCTCCTCCTCCGACGACGATGATGACGACGACGACGATCGCGATGACCCCGGTGCGCATGGGGTGGGAGAGGGGCATCGGGCAGGGTGGCAGCATTGGCGGGGGCTTGCTGGTTGAACGATCTGGAGTATGCTGTCTCGGACACTCCTTCTCTTCCTCCTCCTCCTCCTCCTCCTCCTCCTCTCCTCCTCCTCCTCCTCCTCCCCATCCTCCTCCTCCTCCTTCCTCCTCCTCCTCCTCCTCCTCCTCCTCCTCCTTCGTCTCGTCCTCGTCCTCGTCGTCGTCCCGTCCCCTCCTCCTCCTCCTCCTCCTCCCCTCCTCCTCCGACACCTCATCCTGGCCACGTCCACCTCCTCATCCGCCTCCTCCTCCTCCGCCCTCCTCTCCCTCCTCCTCACTCCTCCCCTCCTCCCTCCTCCTCCTCCTCCTCCTCCTCCTCCTCCTCCCTCCTCCTCCTCCTCTCCTCCTCCTCCTCCTCCTTCCTCCTCCACCTCCTCCTCCTCCTCCTCGTCTTACAATTTACCCTCCTCCTTCTCCTCACCCTTCTCCTCCTCCTCCTCTTCCTCCTTCTCCTCCCCCTCCTCATCATCCTCCTACTCCTCCTCCTCTTCTCATCATTAGTAGTAGTATTATTTCTCTGGGTCTTAGCAATGACTAGTATTATTAGTACAAGTATACTAGTAGTATCAGCAGTACTCCGATTCGTGAACGTATAAGTAATTGTGATCGTCTTCTTCGTATCCGTATTCGTATCAATGTGTGGTAGCAGTAGTAGTATTACTATGACTAGGGTTGTTAGTATTAGTCGATGGTTCCTCTTAGTATGTGCATTGTTCGTCTTTGTGTTCCTATCAATATGGTTAGTTGTCTTGTTCGGCGTCTTGCTCTTGCTCGTCATATTCGCAGTTTCAGGTTTAGTCGCATTCTTCTTAATATGATGAGCTTCGTATCATTAGTATGCTGAATAGTCGTGGTGGCAATACTCGTATTATTGCTGTGCTTGCTCTCAGTAAGATTATGAGTGTTAGTGTTATGCGTAGTCTGATTCGTATTTTTGTTCTGCGTAAACTTACTATTATCATTCCTATTGTCGGCACACGAGCGTGGGAGGCAGAGCCAACCGAGCATTGGGGCCGAAGTGCCGCTGAGTTTGGCATCCGCCTCCTCCTCCTCCTCCGCCTGATCCTCCATCATGCTTCTCCTCCTCCTCCTCCTGCTCATCCTACTCCTCTTCTTCCTCCTCCTCCTCCTTCTACTCCTCCTCCTCCTTCTGCTCCTCCTCCTCCTCCTCTCCTTCCTCCTCCTCCTCCTCCTCCTCCTCCTCCTCCATCACTTTCCCTCATGAATAACTCCACCCTGTCGCACCCCGGGGCCATTCGGAAGGGCGGGCCGAGCATTTCGCCTGAGACTGACTTGCTATGTATGAGACTGGAGCTAAAAAACTGGCACCAGTTTCACGGATTGAGGGCGGGTGGATTTCCAAACGTGGCTCTCGACCTAGCGCGCGCTCACGCTCGTTCAAAAGATTGCACAAGAGTTTCACGGATTGGAGGCGGGTCGTTCTCAAAATGTGGTTTTCGCTTTAGCGCCGCGCACACTCGTCAAGGGTTTCACGGATTGGGGGCGGCTCCGTTTCAAAATGTGCTTCTTCCGTTAACGGCACGCATATTCGTTCTGAACAGTTGCAAGGGCTTCACGGATTGAGGGAGGCATCATAATCATAATCTTCGCCTTCATCCTCCTGATCCGTCTCATCAGCAGCAGCAGTAGTAACATCATCACCATCATCCTCATCATCATCATCACCATCATCACCATCATCACCACAATCCTCATCCTCATCCGCCTCATAACCATCCTCATAACCATCCCCATACCCATCATCACCATCATCATCATCATCATCATCATCATCATCATCATCATCGTCGCCATCAGCATCGTCGTCGTCATCTTGGCTAACATCATAATCACCGTCATCACCATCCACGATCCCCCCTTCCACCTTCCACCGACCACCGCCTACCGTCCACCGTCCATCATCCAGCACCCATCAATACCACCCATCATTAGAATCATCATCCCCCCAATCATCATCAGCAGCATCATCAAAATCACAATCACAATCACAATCATCATCATCAGCATCATCATCAGCATCATCAGCATCATCATCATCAACAGTATCATCATCAGCATCGTCATCACCCATCATCATCCTCAGCAGCAACATCATCGTCATCATCACATCACCATCTTCATCATCAGCATCATCATCGTCATCATCAGCACCATCATCGTATCGCCATCACCATCCACTACAACTGTTACATCAGTATCAGCAGCATCATCATCATCATCATCATCATCATCATCATCATCATCATCATCAGCGTCATCATCATCATCATCATCATCATCATCATCATCATAATCATCATCATCATCATCATCACCAGCAACATCAGCAGCAGCATCATGATCATCATCAGGATCACCATCGTCATCGTCATCGTCCTCGTCAACATCATCATCAGCATCAGCATCATCATCATCATCCTCATCATCATCCTCATCATCATCATCATCATCATCATCGTCATCATCGTCATCACCAGCATCAACATCACCATCAACACCTCATCGCATCATCAGCATCATCAGCATCATCAGCATCATCAGCATCATCAGCATCAGCATAACCATTGGTATCGGCATCACCATTGCCGTCGTCGTTATCATCAGCAGCATCATCAACAGAAGCAGTATCATCATCAACAGCAGCAGCATCACCATGATCATGATCATCATCAGCATCACCAGCATCAGCATCATCAGCATCATCATCAGCCCAATCATCATCATCAACATCAACATCATCACGATCATCAGTATCGTCATCATCATCATGATCATCGTCAGCAGCGTCATAATCATCATCACCATCATCATACTCATCATCGTCATCAACATTATCAGCATCATCAGCAGCAGGCGTGTCCTTCCCTTCTGTGACCAAATCGACCTATCAAAAGATACGACCCGGCCCCAAAACAGTCCAGATTGTGGTGTGCCTCTGGAAAGCAGCAAGGGCGACTGACTTTCGAGCAAGCAGCGCAACGCGGAACCAGCTCGCACAGGTTGATCCATCGAGGAGATCACAAAAAAGGTCCCCCGCGAAACTACGTGTGGGATCTCACCAAGAACCGAAGGGTGGCCACAGATCTACGCTTGCGAGCGCGGTACGTTGGATCGAGCTGGGTAAACTGGAATGAAAAAGGCCAAGGCGGGCTGGGCCGGACGGCCTGGCGTTAGCTGCACTAACCTGGACTGAGCTGGACTGAGCTGGATTGACTGCGCGGAACTGGACCAAGCTGGAGTGAGCTGGACTGGGTTTGTCTGAGCCCACTTGAACTCGACCGAGCCAGACGAGCAGAAATGAGTTGGAGCAGCCAAGATTGAAATGCTCATGCATGGACTGGGCTGGGCTGACATGATCCGAGCTGGGTCGGCGTTGCATGAGATCGACTCGGACCCGCCCGGAGCGATCTGGGCCAAGCTGGGCTGAGGGGGAGAAACAAGGGAGAGAATCAGGGGATTGATGGGGATTGGGGAGGAGGAACACATGTTGTAAACGCCTGCTGGTCATTACCCTGCACCCCCGCCCCCTCCCGCTTCCCCCTTTCCCGCTCCCCATTCCGCATCAACCCTCCGTCTAATCTCTCCTCTGGCTCTGCCTCCCTCCCCTCCCTCCCGGCCACGGCGTCGGGGTGGCCGGGGAAGGTATCTCTCTGGCAGGCGGCGCTCAGGCGAAAGCCGGCTTGACGCTGCCTTGCGCCATCCTTCCATTCGCCCGCCCTCCCTTCGACACTCCTCGCCCCTCCTCCTCGCTAACGACGACGTCGCTGACGACGACGACGACGACGACGACGACGACGACGACGACGACGAAGACTTCGTCCCTCTCCCGACAGCACTCCGCCCGCGGCCCCCGCGGGGCGCCTTCACGGTCCAGTCGCAGGTCCGGAAGGTGCCCTCGGCGCCGACCATGTTCCAGGCCTCCATGAAGATCGCCGTGTTGACCCACGAGCTCGTGGTGACCTCGGTGGCGCGCCCTCGGGGGGCGGGGGCGAGGGGGAAGGGCCTCCTGCCAGAGGCGAGGGGCTTCCGAGGAGCGCGAGGGCCCTCCCGGAAGCCCCGAGAGGCCCCCAGCGCCGTCCTGGAAGCCCCCCGCCTTCTCGGGAGGCCACCCCCCTCTCGCGCCACCCCCTGGCGCGCGCCGCCCGTGACCCCCGCATCCCCAATGTGGCCGAGCTTGACCGTGGACACGTCGATCTCCGGCGTCTCCCTCCCGGCGAGGTAGACCGAGCCGCCGTTGCTGAGGACCGTGTACCTGGAGATCCAGCGCATTGGAAAAATCAAGGCGGAGGCTTTTCACCCCATTCGGCCTCGAAAGGCCCTCGCCGGGCCCCGGGACTGTCACAAAACGGCTCAGGATGAAAAATCGGTCCCGGGGAAGGGGTCGGGACCTCTGGGGACCCCGCATTGATAAAATCACGACATCGGATCCCTGGGTACGCGTCGCAGCTGAAGATGCTGGCCCCCTTCTCGTACTGCGCCGCGAGGAGCTCTGGCTCGGTGCTCTGCTTGGTCACCCTGATGACGCTGAAGCAGAAGAGCGACGGCGGCTCCTCTCAGCGGCGAGCGCGGGGGGGGAAGCGAGAAGGAGAAGGCCTTCTCAGAAGGCTCGGAAGTCCGCCGGCCTTCTGGAAAGTTGTCTACGCATTTCCCGAAGACACCAAAAACTTCCCAGAAGGCGCGAGGGCTCCCAAGAAGCCCCGCCGCCCTTCTGAGAAGGGCCTTCTCCTCCCCACTTCCCCCCTCCGCTCGCCGCCGATCCTCGGTCGTGGTTGTCACCTGGGTCGGCGTGGTCGTGGTGGTCGCGCTCGACACGCTGGTCCTGAATCTCGGCCGGGGAGGGCGAGGAGGCAGAGCGGGAGGACGCGGGGCACAGAACAGAAACGAGAAGGTGCACAGCCATAGGCTTTCGGAGCCCCGCGCGGGGGTATGGAACCAGCGCTGGGCCCTGGCGCCCTCGGAGGGAGATCCGGCGCTGATCCGCGGGATCGGCGCGGCACCCCGAAAGCCCCTGCTGGTGCCGCTTGGTCTTCTTCCAGGGCCAGGCTTTCTCTTCTCGCGGCGTGCCACACCAGGCAAAACTCTTGCATGGGTTACGTAAAACTTGGCTGGCAGAGCAGCTGCTTTACATACAGCGCGGCCTGCGCCTCGGAGGAGAGAGGGAGGGAGTGAGGGAGGCCGAGGAGGAAGGTTGCGAGGGGTCGGGCTGGTCCTGGCGGCTCCTTACAATTTCGAAGAAATTCCAGGCACTGCAGTGGAAACCCATGCCAAGAAACACCCTGCTTGCCTCCAGGCTGCTCTGGGTGTCTTGGGTTTCGATGGTTTTGCTACGGAAAGCGTGACGTTCCAACACAAAAAACCATGCACGTCCTGGGGCCTCAGGCTTGGGTATCTTGTGGAAGTTTTCTGTGGTCGAGCTCCTACTGTTTTCTTCCTCCTTCTCGTTGCTGCTCGCCTTCTCTCATGCCACTCATGCGGCGTAAGGACCGATGGAACGAACGGGGAGAAGGAGCAGCAGCAGCATGAGGAACAGCAGTAGTAGTAGAGGGCGGAGAGGGAGCATCCGCCATAGAGTGAGGGGGAGGTGATGGAAGGAGAAGGAGGGAGGGGGGAGGAGGACGAAGAGGAGGAGAAGGATCAGCAGCAGGAGGAGCAGGAGGAAAAGATTGAGAAGGACGAGGACGAGGAGAGAAAGGAGGAGGATGAGCCGCAGCGGGAGGAAATAGGAGGAGGGGGAGGGGGAGGGGGAAGAG
>CAUYUJ010014938.1:144356-169356 GCA_963575745.1 Prorocentrum cordatum
TCGTAACCCCCCCTGTCCCAAACCCCCCCTTTCGCCCGACCCGACCCAGGAGCGCCGCTGCCCCCCTACACGCAGCACGCACGACGCGGCGTGCTGGCGCGGAGCCCGGCACGGAGGTCGAGCACGCGGGCCCTGCTCGGCATGCTCGCAAGGGGCGCGGGCCAAGGCCCTGAGCCGACACACAACGTGTTACGGTGGGGGCATTTGAAGGGGCCCCAGGACACACTGATAAATACACACAAATAAAAAGATCCCCCATATTTTCACATATTTTCTGGGTTTCTGTCTTCCCCCCCACTTCCCATATTTTCCCATATTTTCCTGGGAATCGAGGATTAATTGTGTCTGTGTATTTTTTCCCTCCTGAGCATTGGATAAGGAACCCTTAGACAAGGAATCCAGGGTCTGGAGGCCGGTGGAACTCCCATCGAGGCTCGGCCATGGACATCACCGCCGTCCTCATCAGAGAAGGAATCCTCCAGGCTCTGCAGGATCCTGGGCGCATGCCTTAACCAACGCCCCCACCGTAGTACGGACGTTTTGAACGCGGTACATGTTGCGTTTCAGCACGGGCGCATCAGTGCAGCTGAGCCCAGGAGGCCCGAGGGGCAGCGCGGCCTTCCTGGGCGAGGCCGCCCCCCCTGGAGCACCACCATTTGAGCAGGGGCCGACCGTCCAGGCAGTCCCTGGAAAGCAACTACTGGGAGATCTTCGTCGGAAGGATTTGGGAACGTTGGGCCCCGTTGGCGGGCTGCTACGCCGGATTAGGCCGCGGATTAGGCGCGGGATTAAGCGGGATGGACCGGGATTGAGCCAGATTCAGCGGGATAAGGTCGGATTAAACAGGATTTCGGCCCAGGACAAGTTCAGAATTTGAACTCCCAGGAGTTGCGTCCGAACATTCCTTCGGCTGCACGCAGTAGTGGCCCTGGGTGAGAGCGACCTTTCGAACACACCTTCGGGGAAGGGGGGGGCGCGGGGGCAGGAAAGCCCAGAATCGAATCGACAAGACGGATCGGCGATCGAACTGAATCGGATTGGCGGAAATCGGCAGCCGAGTCGGGAAAAGTCGGATCGGCAGAAATCGGCAGGCTAGTAGGCCTCCAACAAGAAATCTGACCCCAAATCGGAATCCCAAGTCGATTCAAATCGGAATCGGAAGCCATCGAAACCGACTCGAATCGAATCGGAGGAATCGAAACACACCCTGCAGTGTGGGGGGGGGGAGGGGGGCAAACCCAGACGTGCAGGTCGCTGCTTTCGCACTGCGTTCCGCGATCGGGGGACCCCAACGGGCGCATACCACAGGGCCACTCTTACGTGTGGTCGATTTCTGCGGGCCTATAAAGAAGTGCTTTTAGAGCCAAAGAAGGCGCGGATTACGCTACCGAGTAACCCCACAAACTTATTTCAAATCTCGCGACGCCCTTTCTTGTGAAGTCATTACGTGTTCGAGCCGGACGAGCCAGCTAGGGCAACCAACCATACCTACCAGACCAGCCAAGCACGCGCAAGGATCATTCCAAGACGCGCGAGGTAGCCAGGCCAACCAATCATATGAACCAGACCAACCAGACCAACCAGTCCAGCCAAAGACGCAAAAGACACGACTGCCACACATGGCGAGCCAGGAACGGATATCAACCGCAACCCCAGCGCACCCCTGGTCGAGGAGAAGACACGCTTGCCACACTCCGTGAGCCCGAAACGGACAGCGTCCGCACCCCCAGAAGCATCCCCTGTGGAGTCGAGACAATGCAACGCCTGCCGCGCTTAGCGAGTCCGAAACGGATAGCGACGGCACCCCAAGGCGACCCATGCAACGTCGAAAGTACCACGCCTGCCACGCTTTGCGAGTCCGAAACGGATAGCGGCCGCACCCCCAGCGCACCCCCTTTGGTGTGAAGAAAGTACCACGCTGTGTGTATGCGTGCTGTATGCGTCCTGTGTATATGTGTGCAATCCGCGTATGTGTGTTTTGCGTATATGTATCATGCGTGTACTGCTACATACGTGTGCATCATGCAGGCGCCGTGCTGCGTCAGGCAGCATGTTCGTTTGTGTATGGTGCGCGCGCGAGTGAAGGTGAGACAGAGAAGGAGAGGGGGGAGGTGTGTGACCGTCGCGCGAGTGGGGCGCGGCCGAGAGGAACACAGGAAGCATGTGGGAAAGAACAGCAGCAGTGCTACCACAAGGTGCAGCCGACGTGTTGAAAGAGGACGGTCTCAAGCAGACATGCTCTGAACACCTTTCGTACTAAGCACAGGAGGATCCCATAACAGCCCCTGGTGGACCTAATGGGCAAGCCAGGACGCCTCGCCACTGCTCGACACCACGCCACGCAGCGCGCCACCTCTGAGATACTTGGGGGGGGGGGGGCAAACGCCTCCGTGGAACAGGGCCGGCACCCCGCGCGCTGCCCCCTACCTGTGTCCGCCCTCTGGGGGAGTTGGGGGGGGGGGCAACGCCTCCGTGGAACAGGGCCGGCACCCCACGCGCTGCCCCCTACCTATGTCCGCCCTCTGGGGGCGGGAGGCGAACCCAGCTCCGCAGATCAGCCTGGCGGGGCTGGAGAGCACCTGAGCTCCACAGCACAGCCGTCAGACATCCGCACCCACAGCCTCTGGAGCTGCGCAGCGGGCTCCACCCCCCGCGTGCGCACCGCCAGAGCAAGGCGGGGGGGGTGACGGCCCTGGCAGAAGGCGCCCCCGACTCCGATCGGCTCCAAAGAGCAGGCCGGGCAAAGTGCAGAAGTCAAGGCGCAGATTGCAGCGGGCCCACGCTGCACATTCAGACGGGCTCGCAACGTAGGCGACTGTTGGGTCATGGAGGGCGGAGGAGGGGAGTCGCATGGGGGTCTTGGCGAGGTTGTTGGAGGGTCACTGAGAGGTGGATCCTGGAGGAGAGAGCCTCGACGCTGGTCGCCCTCGCCCTCGTCCTCGCCCTCGTCCTCATCCTCTCGGCTTCTGGGGAGCCGCGATGGGGCTGAACCCAAGCGCGCAAGACGCAACTATCGCATCGCATTCGGCGATCGGGGGATCCCGGTGGGCCCGCCATTGGGCGTTGCTATCCAGTATCGTTCAACGACTCCTATCCCCATCTAGACCCCCACCATCTCCCCCACCCCAGTTGGGCAACGCCAAAAGACGGGGTCGTCGGCGCTGACACTGGCGCGCAAGCTGCCCACACCAAAGGTCGCTCCGGCGAGAAAGGTCACCCTCACGCGTGGTCGAGTCCTCGCCCTCGCCCTCGCCCTCGTCGTCGTCTCCCTCCCGGTTGCTGCGCCCGCTTGCCCCCCTTCGAGCCTCCGGCATGCCCCGCTGGAGGATGGGCAGCCGCGCGGGCGAAGGGTCCTCGCGGTGGGCTCCGCGGTCGACCCGCGCCTGCTCATCGGCGTCGTCGAAATCGTCCTCGTCGTCGACATCGTCGTGATCCTCATCAGCAGCAGCAATAGGAGCAGCAGCATCACCATCACCGTCATTAGCAGCAACCTAATTATCAGCCATCGTTATCGTCATCGTCATCATCATCATCATCATCATCATCATCATCATCATCATCATCAGCAGCAGCAGCAGCAGCAGCAGAAGCAACATTTGCATCATCATCATCATCGTCATCATCGTCATCAGCAGCATCATCATCATAATCACCATCATCATCAGCAACAGCAACAACAGCAACAACATCAACATCAGCATTAGCATCAACAGCCTGATCATCATAAGCAACATCACTGTCATCACCATCACCATCACCATCATCATCAACATCATCATCATCATCACCATCATCATCATCATCATCATCATCATCATCACCACGATCGTCATCGCCGTTGGCACCGTCATCGTCGCCAGTAGCCCCATAATGCCCGTCACCAGAGATGGCATGACCAACTAGCTCATGTTCCGCTCCTCATCCTTGAACAGCCTCCGCCTCCTCATCCACACACTCCCCCCGAAATCTTCCTCCATTGTCTGCTGCTCCTCCTCTCCTCCTCCTCATCACCATCACCATCACCATCACCATCATCACAATCATCATCCAACTCAACATACTAGTCCTCATCCGCCTCCTCATTATCCTCCGTATCCTACAATGACCCTCTACCTCCTCATCACCAAAAACACATCATCACCGTCAATGGGTATCACCGTCATCACCCCCACCACCGACTAACATCATCACTGTCGACGTCATCACGCCTCCTCCCTCCCTCTGCATCAGAACAAGGCGAGTTGAGACAACGGCAGTTCAAAATCTATCCGTGGACCCCTTCACAGGTCGACAAGCGCGTTCCACTACTCGCGAAGAAGCTACTCGCAAATGGCCAGGATCCGCCGCAGGGGATTTACGATATATCACACAAAGGCAGACGTATGGTTTTCTGACGTTTGCGAGTAGGCACTTTGCGAGTAGTGGAACGCGCTCGGCGAACAGGGGAAGCGCTGGCCAATGTTTCGAGCTGCGCCCAGCTGCCGCGACAAGGGGGGGCCCCAAAAGTCGAACTATCGTTCTCTCAACTGGCCATTCCCCCTCTGCAACAGCCTGGAGGCGCTCGTATCCCTGACAAGCGGCCTCACCTCTGGGCCCCCTTCGTCACGTAGCCTCTTTTTTTCATGAGGGCTGCGCAGTGACTGAAGCGGTGCCCGAAGATCTGCCCGACTGTGGATGAAGCCTCTGCCCGATGACTTTCGAACGCGCCGAAGCGTGACCCATACCTGTTGGCTCGAGACCAACAACTACGACGTTCCATCTTAGCCACAAGTTCGCTCGCACAAGTTGCACTTTCGGCAGCAGTCTCGGACACGTCTTCGGCCACTCCCCTCTCTTCGGTCACAGGCATGCTCGACCGATCTGCGAGGACGTCAACTACACACCCGCACCGATCCCAGGCAGGCCGATCCTGGGCCCAGGATCGTCTTGCTGTCCCCCCCCCCACAAGCCAGGGGGGCGCACACACAGTCAGGGGGAGGGGGGAAAAGGCTTCTTAGAGGTCCTCCTCCTCCTCCTCCTCCTCCTCCTCCTCGTCCTCCTCCTCCTCCTCCTCCTCCTCCTCCCTCCTCCTCCCCCTCCTCCCCCTCCTCCTCCCCCTCCTCCTCCTCCTCCTCCTCCTCATCCTCCTCCTCCTCACCCGAGGCTGCTTCTTGGAAGGCGCGCGGGCCTTGCCTGAGGCTGCTTCTTGGAAGGCGCGCGGGCCTTGCCTGCAGATGCAAGGCCGCCGCTTCCCGAGAAGCAGCCTCCTTCTTGGAAGCCTTCCCCCCCCCATCCCAGGCGTCCAGCTGGCGCCCAGCCTGCCCCCCTCGGCGCTGGCGCCCAGGTGTACCGCTGGCGCCCAGGTGTACACCTGGCGCCCTGCGACGACGGGGCGCAGGGCACCCCCACGGCACCCGGCCCTCGGCTCGCGCCGCTCCTCTCGGGGGCCTCCCGCTGACCCGGGCCACTATCCGCACCAGGGACCCGTCCAGCCCAGCTGCAGGACCCTGCAAGTTCCTGCAGGACCCTGCACCCAAGTAAAACAGGGCTAGGATCGGGATAAACAGCTCCAGAGAGTTCCGGAGCGCTCTCAGAGCGTTCCGGAACTCTCCAGAGCGGCCGCGGCGCCCAATACATCCTCCAAACCCGCCGCCCGATTATCCCGATCCGATGTTGTCCCGATCCTCGCGTCGTTTGACCAAGCACGGGTCAATGCAGCCCAGAGCCAGCCCTGCAGGATCCGGCGCCCAGACCGAACCCCGCCTGCATTGACCCCCGTCTCTCGGGAGCGGCCAAGAGGGGGGCGTCCAAGAGGGGGGGGGCACAAATCATGGCCGGCGGCACGTGCGCGGCCCAGGGGGGGGGGGGGGCCCGGGACGCACTGAAGTAAGAAGAGGCGACATGATACCTGGGGAGATCTCATGGCCCACGCCATGGCATCCACCCCCCCCTAGCCATCACGCCCCTCTTGGCCGCCCCCCCGAGTCTCGTTATATGGGCCCTGGGACACACAAATAAATACACACAAATAGCAGGATTCCCCATATCTTCGCATATCTTCCGGGTCTTCGTCTTCCCCCCCACTTCCCACATTCTCCCAAATTTGCCTAGGAATCGACGATGAATTGTGTCTGTGTGATTTTTTTCCCCTCCTGACTCTTGAGCCCCGACCTCTCCGACGACAGGGCGCCGGGGAACCCCGTGCCGCCGGGCCCTCGGCCGGCGCCGCTCCTCGAGGCCCCAGGCAGCGAGCACCGGCTTCACCGGCGCGGCGCTCTGCGGCGGCCGCACCTCGGCGAAGCCCCTCCCTCTCTCTCCGGGGGGGCTGAGCTGCCCCGACACACGCAGCACGCAGCCCGTGGCGTGCACTTCAGCCCAGAGCTCAACACCGTACGAGGACGGGGCCGAGGCACCGTACCGTGTCTGGACTTCCTTCCGGCGCCACTCCAGCGCGGTGCGGTGCATCATTTGTCGGAGCTGGTGGGCCGAAAACTATGCGCCGCACCGATCCTGGTTCGAGGATCCACGACGCCTTGGCAGTCGCCAGCGAGGTACGGTGCACACGAGTCGTCGGCGGAGACGGAGACCGAAGACGTACGACTGGTCCGGCACCGTTCGCCAGAACGTGGGCCAACACGCTGAGCCAACACGCAGCGTGTGTCGACACGGATGGCTTCAACGCGGCACGCGGCACGCGCGGTGTTTCAAAACCGGCGTCTCAGGGCAGCTATGCTGGGGGGCAACGGTACAGTCGGGGCGTTGACCTAAGGAACGATAAATAAGGAACGAGGCCCCTTTTCTCGAGAAGTTAAACCTCGACTTCCCATCGAAAACAGAAGGAAAACCCGAGGCAAGCTGTGAAGCGATCAAGGAACACGGAGCCCCTCCCCAACGAAAAGGGTTCCTTCTTCAAGACCCCGACTCTACGCAGCCAGAGCTGGCAGCAAAGGCTGCGGGGGAGGCATGGCCTCACGGTGTGCACCGGCTGCGGCAGGGCGGCCGCCTCGGACCCTCGTTGGCTCGCGGGCCCCTGCCGCTCCTCCTCCCAGGGCCAGGCAGCAGCTCGCCACCGCCGGGGCGTCCACTCCCCGTGCATGGTTACGCTTCGTGCCCTTTTTTCTCGCAAGATGATCCAAGATGCTCCACCGCCGATGGCCCCCACCGAGAAAAAATGCACACGTCCGAGGGATGATGCCAAGGCAACACCTGAAACGGATGCGTGAAGGTTGTTACCCCCAACCTGGAGGCACGCAGAAGCATGTTCGTGATGCTGGATCAGCCCGCCCCGTGCTCCCGACGCTGCCCTAGCCGCCCGAGCGGGTCTGAGGCCCAACGAGGCCCGCAAGAGGGCCTGGATCCTCGTGGTCGTCGCTCTCGTCCTCGCCCTCGGGCTACGGCGACACACACCGGGGGGCTGCGCAAGGGGGGGGGCTCCGACGGCGGGGGGGGGGCCCTAATGAGAAGGCGGGTGCCTTCTTAGAAGGACACGGGGGACTCCCAAGAAGGCTTCTTGCAAGCCAGGAGAGCTTTTCGGAAGCCCCCTGCCCTCCTGGAGTCCCCCCCCCCCAGCTTCCCGGAAGGCCGCCCCCCTCACATCGCCCCCTTGTGCGCGCCGCCAAGTCCTCGCTCTCGTCCTCGCCCCAGCCCTCGTCTCCCCAGAGATTTGAGCAGGGACCGACCGTCCCGGCATTTCTATCGGCCTACCACGACATGTTCTTAGAATCCCAAAATGTCCCAGGAACAAAAACAATGTTCTTAGAACATAGGCCCGATGTGGTAAAACGAGACAGTCCCAGCCAGAAATGCTGCTCTAAGAGCATTTCGTGCAGACCACAAGAGGCTCTTAGAACATTATCTGGCGAGCCTATAGGCGAGCCAGGACGCTTCGCCACTGCTTGGCAGAGGTCCGAGGACCTGTTTTTTTTAGTGCGGGACCTCAGGCATCCCGGGCCCTGGCCCAGGGGCCTGCTCTGCGCCCTGCGAGTCGGTCTCGGGCGGCTCCCGGGACCCGCGGGGGGCCCCTGCAGAGGAGGAGCGCGGCGAAGAGGCCCAACACAGCCAAAACCCGTACAAGGAAGGGCGCCCAAGAAAGAGGCGAGGGCCTCGGAGGGCCACGCCGCCGCTTTGCCAACCCGCACAAGAGGAAGGGCGCACGAGAAAGAGGCGAGGGCCTCGGAGGGCCACGTCGCCGCTCTGCGGGCGGAGCGCGGCCAGCGAGAGCGGCCAAGGAGGGGCCGAAGGGGCAGGATGCAGGGGGCGACCCTGGAGAGTGGCTCGTCCTTCGTATGCGGGTTGACTGTGCGCCGTGGCTTTGTTGAAGGACGCTGGAGCTGTGGCGGAGGACAAACAACAAGTGTACCGATGCGGCCAATCCCCGTGGCCTCCGCAGGCGGTGCGCTCCGAGCAGAAAATGCGGGGCGAAGCCGGCCGTGGCGGCGGCGAAGGAAGGGCACTCTGGACGTCACAGTGAAATGGTGGTGGTCTGACTTTGGGGGGGGGGGCGATTTGAGCTGTCATCGGAGGGTTCCAGGGGAGGTCCGGGCAAGAGGCCGCCCCCTCATGGCTGGTCTGGGCGGGGGTCTAAAACTGGTCGTCTGGGAGGGTTGCGAGCCCCTCCCTGGTATCGCGAAGTCTGGAGCACAGACGGCCCGTGTCAGAAGGATGCGCGATAGGGATGCAAGGGCCCTGAACGCCCATGTCGAAGCTTCTCGAGCGGGGCGCGGCCGACGAACGTGACCAAGCATGGACATGGGCCGAGGAGGCAAGGGCGCGAGGGTACCCTTGGGAAGAGTGCCCATGATGACCATGCGGGATGACTGTAGCGGTCTCAGTCTCTCCTCCGCTTCTGGGTCCGGGGGCGCCCTCGCCCTCCAGCCTCGCCGCCGTCCTCGCCGCCGAGTCCCGCGCCCACTCGCCCTCCTCGTCCTCCAGGTCGGCCCACTCTGGGGTCGGCAGCTGCAGGATCGCGGGCTCCTCGCGCGCGCGCGCGGGGGCTTGGGGGCCCAGGGCTGCGCCCAGGGGCGCCCCTCGGGAGAACGGGAAGGGCGAGGAGCAAGAGGACGAGGGGGACGGCGAGGACGATGGCGCCGAGGGGGACGAGGGGCGCGTTGACGAGAACGGGGAGGCCGAGGCAGACGAGGAGGAGGAAGACGTCGGAGAGGACGCGGACGACTACGAGGACGAGGACGACGAAGCAGATGACGGCAGCATCAGCCCTTGGAGAGGGTGCTGCGCGCGCGTGCGGAGCCACGGCCGGCGGACGCGCGGTCTCACGGTGCCACCGCTGGCTCGTCTTGATCTGTATCATACTCTATTTCAGCATCAGGATCGTCATCACCATCGCCATCGACAACGCCACCGTCCTCGCCATCGTTTCAACCATCATCATCATCCTCATCATCCTCATCATCCTCATCATCCTCATCATCATCATCATCAGCATCACCATCCTCATCATTATCAGCATCAACATCATCCTCATTATCGTCAGCATCAGCAGCAGCAGCACAAGCAGCAGTCGCATCAACAGCATCATCAACGACATCGGCATCATCATGATGCGTACCTTCCTCCACCATACCATCATGACACAACCTCATCGTCATCGCTGTCCATGTTCTACCCCTCCTTGCACCTCGTTCTGCATCTCTCTCTCTCTCTCTTTCGTTCTCTCTCTCGCTCTCTCTCTCTCTCTCTCTCTCTTTTCTCTTTCTCTCCCGCTCACTCTCTCTCTCTCTCTCTGTTTTTGTCTCTCCCTCCCTCTTTCTCCTCAACATAATGTGTTTCGACTGATTGTGCTCCTTCTGTTTGTCTCCTCCTCGTGCTTCTCGTCCACGTCGTCAGCCTCCTCCTAGTCCTCCCCATCCCCTTCGTCATCCATCATATTCTTAACATGAACCTCTTTGTCCGCTTGCTCCTCCTTCTCCCGTGGCAGGCCGAATGATGACGAGGCGGCGCTACTGATGATTTGATAACTCAGGAGAAAATCCTTCCCTTTTGCCAGCACGGTCGTTAGATGACATCCCGCCGAGTTCGATCACCACAATGTTGTTTGCTCACCCTCGCCAAGAGATACACGGCGTTTGTTCTTCCTCGTCCTCTGCCCCAGAGTCACCGCGTGGACCCCACGGTCTCAAAGAAGTCCGGATACATTGAAGCTGATATCTCCAATGCTCATTCAAACCTCCCACCCACCCACCCACGACTTGCTGGAAACACTTATCTGGCGCAACGGCGAAATGACCCGTATAGGATGTTTGGTAAAACTGATGGATCTCCCCGACTCCAGAACTGGCGCGGGCTTCCACTTGCGGTTCCCTTGCTCCTGCCCTTGCCTCTTGCTTGCCCTTTCTCTCTCCCTCTCTCTTCACCGCCGCTCCGCGGCTCAAGCCTTTCTAAGGCCAAGCTGGGGGTCGGCCTCAGTTGGCCTAAGGCCGGGCCCCGGAGGGGCCAGAAGACTCCCAGGCCTGGGTCCAGGCCTGGCAGGGGCGCCCGCGGCCGCACGATGCCGCGCCTGGCGCCGCGCGGCTGGTGGGCGGCAGCGTCGCCGCCCGCGGGCGCGCAGCTGCGCAGCGGTGGGGGGCCTGGGCACCGAGCGGCGCCGGCTCACGCCAGCCGCGGAGCACCTGGGGGCGATGCGGCATCCGTCGAGGCGGGGCCGCCGAACCCCCCCGACGAGCCAGCAGCCAGGCGCGAGCCCGCGCCGGCGCTGGCGCGGTGCCAGGCGGGGGCCGCAGGTTGCGCGTGCGCGCCGGGGCCCGCCTGGAGGAGCTGCCCCAAGGCCCAGGCGCCGCCGCCGGTCGGCCGGCGCCGTGGGCGCGCGGCAGCCCTGATGCTGATCCTCGCGATGACCGCCGGGATCGTCGATGCCGACGCCGATGCCGAGTCCGCGCACTACGACGACAACGTGGACATGAGGGAGTTCTGGCTCGATGTGCCCGTGGACCCCTCGATGCACGTGGGCGCGCTGCCGGACGGGATCCACTCCACCGGCGGGCGCGCTGCGCCTGCAGGAAGCAGCGGAGGGGGGCCGCCGCGCGAGCGCTCCGCGCCGCCGGCTGGGCCCCCTCCCCAGGGTCCGACCCACCCACCCCCCGACCCCCCCGATGGGGATCCATCGTCCTGGATCAGAGGTTGGGGTCTTTTCGGCATCAGCTGGAAGGACATCGGCAACCGCACCTACTGGTTTGCCGAGGGGATGGGTGGGGGTACCTTCAGGGCCGTGGGGAGCTTCAGGTCTGCCTTCTCGACTCGCGAGGCAGGAGGTTGGCTTAGCTCAGAAGGTGGCTGGGTGCTCTACATGACGGACCAGATGGGCCTCACCCTGTTCGGCTCCGCGTGGCCGCTGATCGCCGGGCTCGTGGCGGTCTTCGCCGGCACCGGGATGGTCGCGCTCTTGGCCCACAGCCTGAGGACGCTCTTCGCACCCTGTAGCTGGGCGGCTTGGACCTGCGGCTTGGTGCTGGCATGCTGCCCTTGCCCGAGGCGCCGTACGCCTGGCGAAGTCAAGCTCGACAAGCTGGTTCCGCCGGCGGCCCCGCCGCTCACCGACGTGGCGTGGCATGGGCCGTCTACCGGGGCCGACCCGACGACTGACTGGCATCGCAAGAGCATCATGGAAGGCCGGGGCTCCAAGCGCGGCCAGAACGACCTCATGATCCGGGTGGACTACAGGGTTGCCCGGCTCAAGCTCAACATGAAGTCTCCTGAACGTATCAACCGCCAAGGATTGTGGGTGGAATACGATTCCGTGAAGGGTGCCAGCGACAAGAGCTTCCGGCGCGAGCTGGAGCAGCGGGACCCTCGCTGGCTTCACCTGTGCCGTTCTTCGAGCTGTACTGGGTGCAAGGGGCGCGAGAACGAGCTGCATTGCAAGGAGTACGCGGCCCTTGACAACGAAGCCATCGTAGACCTCGGCGACTATTCGAGGTTCACACCCTGCCGGATCTTCGTCTGGCTCTGGAGGGGGACGGGTCTTGTCTACAAGTTGCTACTGTACATCCTCTCGTGGTGCTCATGCTGTGGGGCATGCCTCTGCCGCCGGCGCCGCCGCCGTCCTAAGACTGGCGATGCGGAGCCTGGCGTGCAGGGGTCAGTGGCAAGGCTACTTGACCAGGAGTCCGAGTCCGAGGTAGATGCCGAGGACAACCCTTGCGAGGCGGTGAAAGTGGGGCTCATGATCAAGGGCAAGATGCGCCCACTGGCTCCCGAGGGTTGTCGAGACGCTGCACGAGGGGACCCTACTGTGCTGCTGGTGGAGGACGGGCGGGCCTCGGACCTCCCTCTCCCAAGTGAGGGGAGCGCAACGGCCTGCCTCTGCGAGCATCACCGGCAGATCTACATGGTCCTGCGCTACGGCGAGAAGTGCTCTCAGGTGACCTGCTTCCGGGAAGCGGTGGGCATGGCCTCAGGGGTTCCTCTCTGTCTGCAACACCTTGGGGGTGACGCAGCCCGTGCAATACACGACAACCCAGCAGGAGTCGGGTTCTTCGCAGGACTACGGCGCCGAGCTCGGCGGAGTCCTGCAGCACGGAGCCGCACACCAAAGCGGGCAGCTGCCGCCCCAGCCAGGAGCCGCACTCCAGAGCGCACCGCACCCCCGCCCTCTGCTCGAGAGGCTCCCTCCAGCCCTGGCGACCCCGTCCCGTCGCCGGCTGGGCCACCGAGCGTGCGCTTCGAAGCGCCGCCGGTTCCAGGCTCCCCCAAGCCGCCAACTCAGCCGCCCATGCCCCTTGGACAACACTTCATTCTACGGGCGAGGGTGCATTGGCCCGAGGGGGCGCAGTGGATGATTTTCAGAGGGAAGGCAGTCGATGCCGTCGCGGCCAGCACGGTGGCCGACTACTTCGACGGTGCGCTGGCGCTCGAGGTGGCAGACCCAGCAGGCGTCGCCATCCGCTTCCTCGTGAAGCCCGACGGCGTTATCCGTGCGCCGTCTCCGGGACCCTCCGGACGCCTACCCGCAGGGTTCATCGAGGAGCTACTCCACCACGCACCCCTGGGATGCGAGGAGCTCGGCATCGGCGTCTCGGCGACCAACGTACCCGAGAAGGTTTGGCACAAGCTGGCAGCTTGGCATGGTCTGCCCGTGGGTGGCCGAGCTGGCCCACTCAGCGAGGCGCGCTGGCGGCTGCTCAAGGAGAAGGTGGTCGACCTAGTCAAGTGGCACCCTGAGGGGGGCGTGGCACCCAGTCCGAGCTTCGAAGCGCAGGCCGCCGAGGCGGACGCCAAGCTGCGCAGCCATTGGCGGCGGCTCGATCGCAGCAGCTCGCCCAGGCCGCCCTCGGGGTCAACAAGAAGGAACTCTCGTTCGCCGTCAGCCGAGGGCGGACGAGCAGCCAGCTCTGAGGCGCCCGCGTCAGGAGAGAGTCATCAGGGAGATGAGGGAGGAGACATGATGGCCTGCTACTTGGAGGAGAAGGCCCGTGGGTCAAGCGATGCGGCCGCTGTGCAGAGCGTGGCTGCTGGCTTCGGTGAGGAAGCCCAGCAGGTGCCCGCCGGCCTCATCCGATATGCTCGATACCTCAAGCAGCAGACGAGTGAGCCTGAGGAGCTCGTACGACTTGATGGGCACATTGGCAACTGGGAGGTGCTCCAGCAAGTGCCCTCGCGACCACAGACCCCAGAGGCATCGCCTAGCAGCCTCCAAGAGCTCCTCAAACTCTCACCCGAGCACCACCGCTCACAGGGGCCGCCGGCCTCCACGGCTGACAGCGCGCCCCTGTTCGAAGCACACCCACCACTCTCGCCAGCGGTCGTCCTGCCGGCCTTTTCTGTCGGACAACGGGACGCCGGCCTCCCAGCTACCACGGCTGGGTTGGGCCCGGTCGTCCGCCCCCAGGCGCCGAACATCAGGTCCCTGTTTTGCTACGACCAGCACGTCAGTGACTTGGGCCTGCCTCCAGGTTTGACCACAGCACCAGCACGCTACGCTGCTGGGGCCCGAGAGGATAGTGGGGGTGCCGACCCGTTCGGCCTCGTGCAGTCCGGGGCAGCGCTGGACGCGAACACCGCCAGGATGCTCCACGCGTTAGAGGGGGTTGCCAACGCCCGGCAGGGCGACAAGGCAGCTCCGCGTGGGACAGTGGCGGCGCTGGGTCGGGCCGAGGAGTTGGACGTCTACCTGGCGCGCGGCTGCGGCCAGCTGACCGTGGAGGTCTGCGACGAGGTCCTCGGACGCGAGCTGTTCTACGCTCTGCGCCGGACCTGCGAGCAGAACAAGGCCCTCATGCTCGCCGTCGAGACGCCCACCACGGTGTCAAACCGGATTGCAATGGCGTGCGCCTCGCTCAGCTTCGGCGGCAGCAGCCTGGACAACCTGGCCCCGTGGTCGGCATCTGTGGCGGACTTCCCGACCTGCAAGACGATCGCGTTCGACAGGTACAGCGCGCCACATGACACCAAGCTGGAGCCCAGGCCCAGGGCCCCCGTGGTCTTCGACCAGTGGAAGCGGCAGGCCCAGAACACGACCAGGTTCTTCGGGCTTGTCTTCGGGCGGGAGCACGTCAAGGAGCGCCTGGACTGCCTGGAGACTCTCGCACGGGAGTGTGAGAAGGACGACCACGCCTTCCCGCCCAAGTTCGTCTACGAGTTGTGGGAAGAGCTGTGGGCGACCTGGTGCGAGCGGCTCCGAGACAAGAAACGAGGCCTCCTGCGCGTGCTGCAGACGGACAACCCCAGGAAGGAGGACCTCAAGATGGTGGCCTTTGCTCCCAGGCCGGACGGACGCCCAGCTTTCGTCTTCCCTAACGTCTTCGACCTCGAGTCTCCCACAGGCTATTACCAAGGTCGTACGCCCGCGACAGCAGCGCTACCTTCAGACCGTCCTCAACGACTCGATGCACGGGGTGCGTGGCGCCCCGGGCAAAGCTGGGGAGGTCCGAGGAGGGGGAGAGGAACCAGCCGCCGAGCCTCAGGAACAGCGAGCTGGTGCCACCCCCAAGAGGAAGCCCAAGGCCAAGGCCCAGCCGAAGGCCAGCTCCGCACGGGCCGCGTACCCTGCGGGCAAGCGGCTGAACGCCCAGGAGATCAAGCTGTCGGTCCGACATGCGCCCTGCGACAAGCAGGGCAAGCCGCTCTGCTGGGACAACTCGACCTGCATAGGCTGCAAGAAGGGAACTGCGGGGTGCTCACACTCGCACGAGCTTATCAAGGGGCTGAAGGACGTGCACTGGACCGTGCAGTGCCAGCTCCTCAGGCGGGGAGGGCTCCGCAACGCCACCAAGATCGACCCGGCGTCGGTCAACGGGAGAATTGCACAGCTGAGGGCCCAGGCGAAGACCGAGGCGGACAGCAAACGGGCCGCAGGTGCTGGCGCAGCGGAGAGCCAACCTTCCAAGACGGGCTGGGCGCCACCCGACGAGTACGCCGAGGTCCAGTGCACCGAGCTGGAGTCAGAACTTCGAGAAGCCGCTCAGGGGCCCGATGCGACCTGGCTCGAGGACCCGCGGGCCAACAGCCCGGCCCTGATCGGGACGAGTGTCTGCGCAGACGAGGGAGCTCTGGCCCAGCGGAAGCTGCTCGAGGCCGTCCAAGAGAGCGGGGCACTCGACCCCGTGAGCCATGCCAGTGACTACATGCGGTCGCACGTCTTGGCGCGTCTCGCGTGCGCCCGCGGGCGCGGAGAGGAGCTTTCGGTTGAACAGGTGCTCCTCGAGGCGACGAGCCAAGGCGGACCCACCCTGGCCGCCGAAGCTAGCGAGCTGCTGGACCGCCTTGGGGCGAAGGCTGGCAACCTGGGAGCCGACCCCGATGTCATCATAACGCCAGTGAGGTGGGACGCTGAGAAATCGGTAGGTCAAGGCTCCGTCACAGTGCAAGGCCATACTTGGCGCTACCTCGACTACCAGGACCAGCTGCCTTTGGACGAGTGCATCGCCAAGCGATTACAGGTGGCCGCCGGTGTTTCGGAAGAGCGGCAGTGTCTCCCACTTCACCTGGCAGCCGCCAAGCTTTGGGTACATCTGGAGACTCCACCCGACGCCCAGCAGGTCAAGGACCTGGCCCTCGAGATCCGCAGGGACCTCCTGGAGAAGGCTACCGACGCAGCCGCAGGTCTCGCCGATGCCCCGCCCTGGATATCTCCCAGGGAAGCCGAGGTCCGGATGCACATCCACGACGCAGTGCATCGCGACCACGACAAAGATTTCCGATGCGTCGCCCTCTTCCCATGCGAAGCCTTGGAGGAGGTGGTGCTTAGAGTATGGCGCGCAGACCACTGGGGTCATCTGGATATCGATACGGTCCTCCCCGTGGGAGAGCCCAAGCAGGAGTGCCACGTGATTATCCATCGCGGGCATATGCGCGTCCTCCACCCACCGCCCGGGGCCGACGGCCGGCGAGTAGCGGACGAGCTCATCCGCACCTGGGCCACGAGCGGGAAGGACCTCAAGGAGCTCCCCACCATGGGCTGGGAGACGTACCTCGCCTCGGAGGAGGATGGCAGCCCGGCGGTGGCCAGCAAGCCCCCCCCATGCCAGCATTGCAGAGCCTTGGCAGCACAGCAGCAGCAGCGTGGGAGAGCCGCCGGCGGTGCAACCGCCGCGGTCGAGCTCCCCACCGAGGTGGAGTGTCCAGACTTCGGGGACTTGGAGCCCCTGCGTTTGAGGCCAGCGTTCGCATGGGGGCTCAGGACGCGGGAGATTTTCGCCGGGACTGGGCGTTGGACGCAGGCCATGAAGGATGCGGGCATCGCCACCAGCGAGTCTGTCGAGTACTTCGGGCAGCCGTTGCTCGGCAAGGACCCCCGGCCACAGTTCGACATACGCGACCCACTGGTACGAGAGCGCCTGTACCAGGAGTTCAGTTCGCCCCACCCTGCGTGAGCCATTGCCCCTGGCAGTTGGCGGCAGGAGGGACGAGGACTTTCGAGTGCCCAGATGGAACCGGGGAGCGGCAGATCGAGATCGACGGCAACGTATTCGGGGAGTTCGCGTGCATCGGGGCGAAGAGGGGCTACGAAGCGGGACGAGAGTTCCTCATCGAGTCATCAGCACGGGATGGGCGGTACCCCAAGCTGTGGGATCGCCCCTGCATGCGGGCCTTGATGCGCGCGACGGGAGCCCGAGTTCTCGCCATAGACATGTGCGAGTGGGGGCTTGCACCACCGGACGAGCCCCAGCATCGGTATCAGAAGCGGACCTGGTGGTTGGCATCACTTGGTCTTTACCCTTATGCCTTGATTCTAGCCAGGAGGTGCACAGGCCATCACATGCACCGCACGTTGGAGGGCGGCCTACCGTATGATCTAACGGACGCCCAGGTGGAAGCCTACAACCTTGATGCTCGCACGCGGCTCAGTAAAGCCGAGGCCAGTGAATTGATCAACCTCAGCACCAAACTGAGCGAAGCCGGCGAGTACTACGGCCTCGACAGCGACGGGGTCACCGTCACACTGCCCCCGGACGACAAGCTGATCCGCGTGAACCAGCTCATCGCGCGAGCTGCCCCAGACAACTTCCACTGGGCGAGGATCGATTTCCGCACCAAGCGGCACTACTCCGCCTTGCCGGAGAGCCAGTGGGCCCTCTACTTCGGCAAGACCCCCGAGGGCGAGCTCCGCTTCACCCTCGGCAAGCAGGCCCCGTCCAACCTGGAAGGTGGAGGACGTGTTCCCAGCGGTACTCCCCAGCTCAGTGCAGCGGTAAAAGGAGAGTTGGGAAGCGCAGGCTTCGGGCTGGGATTGCGGGGCATGCGGAGGACCCAGCACGCAGGGCAATATGCACCGCGACTGTGCGCTGCCTGGGCAGCCGTGCTCAAAGCAGCGGCTGCCGGCACCGCCCCAGAGAAGCTGGAACAACAGATCGCCGCTATGGATGCCGAGGCGCGGGCTTTGGAGGAGAAGTTGGAAGGCAAGGTGGCGCGGGCCGGGCGCTATGACGCCCTGAAACAAGAACCCCCCCCCTCTTTTCAGCCTCCGACCTGTGCGGGAGAGGGCGGCGGTACCACAGATGGGGCCACCGACGAGCATAGCGTGAAATGCGGCAGCCTGAAGCAGAGCGCCAACACCTGCTGCCTACCTCATTCGATATGGAGAAGCTCAATGGAGGTCGAATTCGATGGGGGCTCAAAGGGCCACCAGGGAGGTGGTCATTCAAAGGACGGCTACCTGGAGAGGAACGAGGCGGAGGCGGATGGCCTAAGCTCAAAGGGCGAAGGCCGAGGTGAGGAAGAGGCGGAGGTGGAGACCGACGGCGAGCCAGCCATAACCACATGGGGTGGCGACGAGAAGCGTGGTGGCAGACGAGGTGGCAAGCGAGGGGGCTGGAAGCGCAACAAGGCGCGCAAGCGTGAAGCACGCGAAACTGCTGCTCGCGGAGGTGGCGGATCTGGCGGAGGTGGCGATGATGACGGCGACGGGGACGAGAGCCCCGAGGAGGAAGAGGAGGAGAACCGCCGCCAGAAGAAAGCGAGGGAAGCCGAGGACGAGGCGTCGCGGGCCAGCCCGGCGCGGGTCTTCGTCCCGCAGCAGGGGGGCCAGTGGGTGTTGCTCAAGGGGGGCCCGTTCGAGGCTGGAGAGGTTAAGGCAAGGTTAAGGGTCGCCGAGACACTGTCCGGGGGCTTCTTCGACGCCGACCAGTTGTACCTCTTCGAGTACACAGAGGATGACGATACTGCAGGGGCATATGGGCCACCTCTCGACGACGAAGAAGCGGTGCGCCCCGGCGAGAAGTTGCTGCTGTGGGCCACGCTGAAGCCGCCCAAGGAATGGACCAGTTGGAGCCCCCGGTGGAACCGGGACCAACAACCCGCACCTGGTGCCACAGCCCAGGAGGGTCAGCGGAGAGTCACGGCCAGGATTGCTGATAGAGCGGCAGCAGCAGCAGCAGCGCCGGCAAGGCCGAGCGGGGCCGCAGCGAGCTCAGCAACCGGCAGTGGCCGCCAGCCAGCCCCAACGTTCAGCGAAGTGGCGGCAGCAGCGGGCGGCGCCCGAGCGAGCTCGGTACCCCCGTCCAGCGGTGGCACTTCGAGGAGTTCAGGCGCTTTGATGCGAGTCGAGGAACAGCTCGCTGAAGCTCAGGGGCAGCATGCCCGAGCAGCGAGCGAGGGCGGCGACCAGGAGCTGAGCGCGGCGCGCGTGGTAGGACAGCTGGAGATCAGGCGCAACGAGGTCCAGGCCCGCCGCGCTGCCCGGCTCGAGCGCGAGGCGCGCCGGCGGGAGCGCGAGGACCAGAGGGCCTCCAGCGCACCCCCAGAGCCCCACAGCCCACAGGTGCCCACGGAAGCCCCCCCTCCGCGCGAGGCGGAGGAAGACCCAGAGACCACCTCGGAGGAGATGGGACGCCGGGTTGCCGAGGCGCACCCGGGCGTAGCCTGCCGTGGGGGGGTCCACAAGTGCAACGCTGCTCGACGATTCGTCAAGAACTTCAACGACGTGCGGAGGGGTGGCAAGAGCCACGACCTGCAGCATGCGGATATCCTGTATCTGAACGGGATCGGACAGATCAGCGATGTCTCGATGCAGGCATATCCCGGGGCCGACCCGACGGACCCATCCTTGCCGCCGGAGCCTCGCCAGCTTGGCGAGATCCTGGCGCGCTACTTAGAGGAGCACGAGACGTTGAAGCTCAAGATGACGAGCTTAGGCATTCCACGAGACGAACAGGCCGGTGGTGGAATCCTGGACCCCATCTACGTCGCGACTGAGAAGACTTACGTCGAGGAGTACGAGGGTCGAGATGTCCCAAGCGCTCGCAGCCGCAGCCGCCGGCGGAGTGGAGGAGCAGCCCCCTCTGGGGGAATGAAGCCCCCCGGGGGCACTCCGGGCGACTCGGAGTCATCTGCCTCCGAGACGATGGCCCCTGACACCCGAGGCCGTCTGCGAGCGAGGTCGCCCCAGGATGAGAGCCTGGGGCGCGGCTCCGCCCCGGACCCGAGGGATCCAGGGCGCAGGTGCGGAGGCCCTGAGGTGCCGCCGGCGGACACCCGCCGAGGCGCGCACCAGAAGGGCTGTGCAGAGGCACACCGGGACGAGAGTCGATCATCGCCGGTGACACCCCGGCCTGGCACCCCCGAGGCCAAGGAATACTTGCACTGGTGCCTGGAGCATGCTGAGTTTGCTCCCGAGCTGGTGAAAGAGGTGACGGACCTGGGGAACCGCCTGCTACTCGCCGCAGGGAGCGTGGAGGCAGCAGCAGCGAGGCTCCGCGAGGAACGGGAGCTCGCCCTCGGGAACCCGCTCGGGGGAGTGCTCGATCCCGAGTTCGGCGAGGCGCTCGAGGAAGATCACCTGCTGTACCTCCAGGAGATGGCGAGCAGGGGCGTCCCCGTTCGGAGGCAGCAGCCCAGGCGCCGGACCATAGCCAAGCCCCACGCTTCCGCGAGGGACCATGCCCTGGAGATGTACGCCAAGGCCTGGAAGGACACGTCCTACGGCGCCGTGCTCTGGGCCACTCCGGAGGCCGAGGCCGCCCTGTCCGCTTCCGAGCTCATCGAGAGCCCGTCAGGGCGTGTGCCTAAGATGTTGCCGGACCGCACAGTGAGCAGCGAGGGGCGCCCCATACATGATATGAGGGTTGCCAATGGAGACTCGCCCAAAGAGCTGCACCCACCGGCGCTCCAGCCCAAGCACGAAGCTCTTGTGCGCCTGTCACTCTGGTGGTCCGCGCGCCACCCGGGCGTCCCGCAGGTGATAGCCAAGCGGGACGTGTCGCGGGCCTTCAAGTGGCACTGGGTGCGCGACGAGGACGTGGCCGAGTTTGGCACCTCCCTCCCCGGCGACGCCGTGGGTCTGACCACGCGCGTGATCATGATCCACTGCGTGATGGTCTTCGGGTGGTCGGGGTCGCCGGGCGAGTACATGGCGTTCGCCTGGAGTGCCAAGTGGGACCACGAGCGGCGCCGCCCACCAGACCCAGCGGTCAACGACACAGTGCGCTGGTCGTCCAAGTGGCTGATGGACGACGGCGTCTTGGTCGAGCCGCTGGTCGGCCTTCGGCCCTGGCTCAGCGCAGCCGATTGCGACGCGAGCATGCGGCGCGTCTGGGGCAACGACGCGATCAACGTCGACAAGATGGCAGAGGAGGGCACTTTCCAGGCAGAGCAGCTGGTCTGGGGCCTCTACTTGGATGTAGACAAGCAGCGCTCGAGGCTCCCCGAGCCCAAGTGCGTGAAAGCCGCCCGCCTCTTGGCGATCGACGAGCTTCGCTATGGATGCCGACGGGTTCCCATCAAAGTCGTCCAGGAGCTGAGGGGGTCGGCCCAGTTCTGGGTGGCTACGCAGCCGGCTATCAAGCCCGAGCTGCCGGTCATTGACCGCCTCCTCGGCGGTGGGCTCAGCGCAGCCTGGGCGGAACCCCGAGGTAGCGCTGAGGAGGTCGCCCTTGCCTGGGACGAGTGGGACCAGACCCTCGAGCTGCTGCGGGTGCTCTTCGACGCACCCGAGGCCTGGGCGTCCACTTTCGAGGCGAGCTTTATTTCCTGTCTAGGGCCGCGCGAGCGCCTGGCACTCCCAAAGGCCGCCGCCCGGACGAGATGGACTGGGGGGGACGCAACCACGACGACCATCGGCAGCATCGACTGGGGGCGGGCAGTGGCCGGCAGCAAAGCGATGCCACCTCACTACATGGCCGTGGACGCCGCCCCGCTCCTACGCCAGCTGGAGGACGTGCTGAGCCACCCAGGGGCCGAGAAAGATTGGGCGATCGCCATCGTGGAGCTGCTCGCGTTTGTAGCCCTAGCTGCCGCTAGGGGTAGCGAGTGGCGAGGCGAGCTGGTCTTCTATGTCACCGACAACATGAACGTGCGGTCGTGGATTTCCAAGAGGCGGCCCAAGCACCCGCTGGCACGGCACCTCATTCGCCTCGTCCAGCGCCTGGAGGCTTGCTACGGGTTCAGCACGACCGCGCTGTACATACGCACTTACCACAACGACATCGCGGACTGGCTGTCGCGGGAAGAGGCCAAGAAGGTCCACTCCGAGCTTCTTCGCAAAGGGTGGACCCGTATCGAGCCGCCCGAGGAATGGGGGAAGATGCTGGCCGAGGCAAAGGAGCACCTCCTGCGGCTACCTGGAGAAGATGGGCCCATTGCGGAGTCAGCGCTCCGGCATCGGGCGCTGAGGACCCCAGCAGCGGTGCCACGCAACCTCGCCCTCACAGGGCGCCGGGGCCTCGAGCTGGGAAGCCCACTGGGGACTTACGGGCGAGCCTGGGAGCAGCTCGGTGGCGAGCTGACCACGGGCGACTCCACGGGGGTGGACTGGATCATGTGCACGCTGTCTCTGGACCCGAAGGGCTTTGAAGTCGAGAAGTTGGCATCCTCAATTACCAGGGCGAGGCCACAAGTTGTTGTGGTCGACGCCCCGGGCAAGCTCGACCTGACCCGCGTGGTCAAGGTGCTGCGCAAGCTGGGGTACCGCGTGTACGATCTGGAGGTCGTCTGCACCCACTACGGTGACATGACAGCTCGAGCTCGGAGCCTGATCGTGGCGGGCAAGGGGCCAGCAGGCGTTAGCCTGGCGGGCGTGCGTATGCCGCCGGCGCGCCGCTGTCCCCATGGAGTGAAGCACGCGCTGAAGGACAAGCCCAGCGAAGGCTGTCACCACTGGCTCGACGACGAGGGGAGCGTCACCTGGGACCCTGCAGCTCGTGGGGGCTCCGACCCTACACTGCCCAAGGGCATCGGCCACATCAAGATCGCCGGCATCAAGCAACTGGTCTGCTCAGTCGACGGCCCGATCGGCGCGGTTCGCTGGCCCGCTGAGGGCCCGGGCGGACCGGGGGGAACCCTGATCCACGTCCCAGGACGCAGTGGCGGGCGCATCAGGGCGCTGTCGCCGGAAGAAGTTTGGATCGTGCAAGGAGGCGACGAGGCGTCGTGGGTGCAGCGACGAGCCCGAGGCGACTCCGAGGCCACCCTGATGCGAGAAGCGGCGAGGTCCCTGCCGCCAGAGACGGCGAGAGCTGTACTTGGTTCTGCTGCGGACGCACTGTCGCAGACCACCCAGCGGGCAGGCGGCTGCCACGATCCCGCAGAAACGGCTGCCTGGGAGACGACCCGACGGTGGCTCAGGGCATGGGCGCGGAGCGAGCTCCAGGTGAAAGCTGACAGGCCAGAGGACAACCAGCATGCGGGGGTACTGAGCGACGACGTCCATAAGGCGAGGCGCAAGAGCCAGGGCGTCCGCTTCAAGGCCATCGAGGAGGACCTCGTGCGGGGCCCCGAGCCCCCCCCCGACGCGGAGGAGGTGGACCTGAACGCAGTCGTCAACATCCCCAAGAAGCGGCGGAAGAAGAGCCCCAACCGGGGCAAGAAGGTGGAGACCCAGGGCCTGGTCAAGCCGGTCGCCCTGGGCCGCGCTCGTGCCTCCATCGCCCTGCCGGACCACCCGATGCTGGGAGGGGACGACTATGGCCGGTGGATCGAGGAGCAGAAGCGTGAGGCGCTGATGCTGCGACTGTCCGAGGGAACCCGCGCTGGCTACGAGACCGGCTGGAAGCAGTGGCAGAGCTTCAGAGCAGCCCAAGGGGAGTCGCCCTGGCTGGAGGGACGCGACCGCGAGGAGCGACACGCCAACGAGGAGGCACTGTTGGGCTTCGTCGTCGCGTTGGCTAAGGTGCTGAAGCGCACGGAGGGTACGGTCAAACAGAAGTTGTTCGCAGTGCGCTTCGCCCACCTCGTGGTCGGGTACCCAGATCCTCTACTCCACCGAGGCCGTCTCTGGTCCACGCTCGCCGGCCTCCGGAGAGGCCAAGGGCCGAGCGGGAGGAAGCGGCCAGTGACGCCTCGTATGCTCCTGTGGCTTCAGGGCTTCCTGAAGGACCAGACGGATCTCCCTGAGGCGGACACCGCTGTCCTGTGGGCCGCCGTGGCGGTGGCCTTCTTCTTCATGTTGAGGGCGTCCGAGTACCTGGTCCAGCCCGGGAAGACATGGAGTCGAGAGCGCGTTGTGCGTGGAGTGGACGTCACGGGGCGCAGTGGCGACAACAAGCCCTGTGCCTTCAAGGGCGCGGTGGAGGCGGTGCTCCACATCACCTCCTCGAAGACCGACCAGTACAACGTGGGGTGCGTACGGAATCAGTACGAGACGGGCACATCATTGTGCCCCGTGGCAGCACTCCGCCAGCTGGAGCGGCACTACCCGCAGAGGCTGCGGGGGAGCGAGGAGGAGCTCCCACTCTTCCGCTGGGCGAGCGGAGCGCCCATCCGTCGCGAGGAGGTGCAGCACTATCTGACGATCGCAGGGCTTGCCGCCGGGCTGCGGAAGGAGGAGATCGGCTCGCACAGCCTCCGCATCGGGGGCGCGACAGCGATGTACCACGCCGTGGACGACTTGCAGCGCGTCAAGCGCTTCGGGCGCTGGGCCTCCGATAGCTTCCACGGGTACCTGTGGGACAGCCACGAGCCCATGCGCGGCATCTCGACCAACATGGCGACGGATGTGTCCGAGCTCACGGCGCCGCCGGCCCATGGGGCCGAGGGCGCGCGCCGCGCAGGCAGGAGCCCGACCCCGCTTTGGCCCAAAGCAGCGCTGACCATGACGACGCTCGCCGCTACGGCTGGCAGCGCAGACGGCTACGTGCTCAAGGTCAGCCCGGTGGAGAGTCAGAATCTGCTGATCCTCGTGCTCCCGGTCGGCTTGGGAGCTTGGGCGATGGCAGCGGGGGTACTACTGGCAGCCGTGCTGCTGAGCGCTGCATGGCGGCGCGAGCAGCAGCGAAGGCGCAGAGGAGCGGCCCGCAGGCGCAGCAGCAGCTGCAGGATCCGCGTCCCCTGCGCAGGCATGCTGTGCGCAGCGCTGGTGGCGACGGCGCTCACGACAGCAGCCGGAGAGGTACAGAGCCGAGAAGTGGCGACTGTTGACGGCGAGGCCCAGGGGGCCATGCTTCGCTGGGAGCCGCAGATGGGTACGGTGGCGATCATTGTCCCGGTGGGGACGGCGATGAAGGTGGGTGCCACGATCGCAGTGCTGCTTGCAGCAGGCATCGGGGTGATTGGTGGCTGCTGCTGCAAGATGGCCAAGGAGGGCGAGGGTAGGCAGGGGCCAGCCGTGCAGCAGGCCGCCGCGCAGCAGACGCCCAAG